>CAWVRF010001367.1:188200-597200 GCA_963932465.1 Maratus speciosus
TTTATAATTAAACAAATGGTCCAAACCATTTCACCAATATGCAATTACGATTAAATATATTTTAAATAACATATAAAACAGAAGCTATTTTCTTCTGTTTTTGTTTTAAAGAATATTACTTTAAAATTAAGAATTCAACCATGCGAATAAATTTCAATTGTTTTAAGTTAATAATTCAAACTACAATATGCGATTTTAAACTAATTAAGGAAAAAAAATATAATCATTTAAAAGAAAAATAATAAAATCTTTAAAATTATTTTTAAAGAACGTAATAAAATGTTCATTTTTTCACACTTTTTATCAATTTGTATCCTTGTGTAGTCTTTACTCTGAAAGAATATATTTGAAAAATAGTAAAATTTAATTTTAGTGCGAAAAGTTTCAGCATTTATGAAAATGTTCACATGATTTTCCGATATTTTTTTTTCTATATTCATCTACTATGTAGGTTCATGCAAGTTTTGAAGAGTTTAAAAGTTTAAAACTAACACAGATGTGATTAAAAATTTACAGTTATAAAAATAACAGAAAATTGATGTATTTTGTGGAGGTGATCTGTATTCTAAATAAATAAGTTTCAAAATATGTCTTGTGCACTTCCATGAAATTGGCTATATTCGTTAGTTTGGAACAATAAATTTAATTTTACTTTGCGTTCTGATATGATTAAAGTGACACCTGACACTGATTTAACAAAATCACTTAATCAGAGCAATGACATAATCAGCATATTTTACATGAATATATTATAGTAGACATAATATTAAATCCGAAAATTACAACGGCTGTATAATTAATATAAGTCTATATAATAAGTCAAATTATACATTATTTCATATATTTTTAAAAAGAGACAAATTCTTCAGGGGAAAGCTCTCAAATTTTGGTCATTTTTTCACAAGGGGGAAAGAAAGAAAAATAATTTGTATTTTTGTAAAAATTATTATTTTTGACGTCGCTTATGTTTAGAATTCTTAGTGGAAATTTCATACAACATTAGGATGAAAATTTTGGCTGAAAAAGGATTTGTGTATAGCGTTCTTTGGGACAATGCAATATAACTGAACCTATATCAGCGTATGAATCTGGACATTATGGTGTAACTGGGTTTTTAAAATAAGATCGTAATCGAGCACTATCTAACGAAAACAAATCTCTTGGCCACGGTTACACGGAAATTGAAAAAAAAAAGTATTATCTTAGGTAACTTCTTTCTTTTACATGAAAGGTTAATTTTTAATATAAAATTATCAAGAATTAATTTTTATGTAGTTGCCCAAAGTAACCGAAATATAAAAATTTCAATAAGTCTAAAATATAAAGAGTTGGACTTTTTTTATTTACACAGATATGCGAAGATGCAGAGAATTTTGCTCCTATGATAGTTATATGCTTCATCAATTAAAGCTTCAGTTGTTCTAGCAGTTTGTACAGCAATTTTTAATCTTATCTGCGTCAATTCGCAGCGCATGTAGATTTCAAATGTTCATAGGGAATAAAGGCAATCTTTGATTAATGAAAAAAGAAAGAAAAATCTAATGTATCAATATACTCTGAACAAGATTAAAAGAGAATTTGTGAGATTACACAAGTGATTGTTCAATTAAGACTATTTTATGTTTTAGATCTCTACCGTAAAAATACATTCACATAATACGGTTCTTTATGTTTCATGGGGAAACTGCCTATAATATAACACATTCGACAACGCTGTGTCGTTAAGTGCCTACACTACACACGCGAAAAAAATCGCAAGCTAATGTTATATTAATGACAGTATTCCTTTGAAATTTTTAGAATATATTTCTATATTTTCAAATTATTATTTACTTTTTTTGCGTACTACAGCTGATATCGATCTTTAAGGGGTTAATTTTTACTTTTTAGGTTTCAATTGCAGATTTTCGTTAATGATGTTACTTTGTATTTCAAAACCGGATCCAAAAGTTAAAGTATGGCTGTTTCAATTGTTATACAACTGTACGAGTTACAGAGAATATTTCGAATTTTGTCAATTGCGGTGGGCTAAGTCCAAAATACCTTAAAATTAAGCTATTAATTTATAATTATTTTTTAAAAATAATAAAATGTTGCATTGTCATCGGAAATACATCCGTGAATATTACTTTTATACTTCTAGCCTATCAGTAAGTGGGTTAAAAATAGATTGCAAAATTTGATATGTACAGTCGTGGAAAAAAAAGTAAACATCCCCTACTAACTCCTCAACAAATTATCGTAGAAGAAAGTTACTGATACCGAACGATTGGAAATAAAATCTACTTTTAAATGATGTCTATGAAATTTGCATAGGGAACTATCAATATATTAAAACGAACCATGATAACTTTGCTCTTTTCAATAGCAGTACACAATTCTGACAGCATAAAGGAACTCTACACCCTTCAATTAGCCTAAAAACGAATTTTTATGCAATTCGTACCATAAGTTTCCGAGAAATTAATTATTTTAAACCGAGCGTATTTTAAGGGCTGTATCCAAATTGAACTTCCGTACTCGATTGTTAACTGAGAGAGCCCATTTCTTGATCAAGGCACCTTAAGCGCCACTCAAGGAGTCAATGAAGCCTATTAGATTACAGTGCAGCAGAATAAATTTCAAATTATCTTACTCACTTCTATCCTAGACGGTCCCTTAAACCATTATTTTGCCGTTTTTTAAGCATAATTTGAAAACTACTTGGAAGGAAAATGTGAAATTTTGGTTTTCGACAAAACCTGACTTAATAAATCTAAATCCATCAAAAAAATTGGAGGTTGCAATTTTTTCGAATATTAATTTCATAATTCATAATTCATATCATAAAATTATAGAAATTGCAAATTCAGCGTATTTATGTTTGGATATTTTAGTATTATTGCTACAAAAAAAATTAGCACGTTAGGAGCATAATTTTAGGAGCTATAAATAAAGATATGAAAATGTATTTTAACGTTAGAAGCAAAATATTTTGAATGTATATAATTCAAAAACTTATCATTCAAATGACTTGAAATTTGGTGTCTAGGCATAGTTTGAACCGAAGATTTGAAATATCTCGTTAAAATTGGGTATTGCTATTGAAATGAAATTAAGTTTGGATTCGTTTTATTATGTAGATGAAAAAAAAAAAAACCTAAGAAAATTTTATATACATCATTTAAAAGTAGACTTTACTTCCAATCGTTCTGTACCAGTAACTTTCTGCTACGATAATTTGTTGAGGAGTTAGTAGGGGTGTTTACTTTTTTTTCAACGACTGTACATACAAAAATCATGTTGAGTTAAATAAAAGAGAGTAAAAATAAATGATCGACTAATTGTGATTGATCAATGACTATTTTAGTTCTGCAGTCACCCTATTTTTCTATCATATGATGCTTTGAACATCTATAGACAGCAGCTGCAATTTCGCTACAGCATTGACATTATTTAATATATATAACTATTCTGACAATATACATAAACATACACACATATATACCGGGTGTCCTAAAATGGACTGACCGATTTTAAAATTCGGCTAAGATGTGTTATTATCCCACCCTCCGCCATCTTGAGTATTTGGCGATTTTTGGCGGTTTTTATCACTCTGGCAACCCCGGCGATTGGCGTCGAGTAACTTATTATGGCAACCCGCTTTTTTACGACGCGAGAGCGTGCTTTTTGCGGGAACATTCATTTCACTCCCGGGTGTCGTTACTGTCGGTTGCTTGACTCTTGTACCAGGTTGTATCTTTTTTTTTTCATTTTATTTTGAGGATTTTTTTCTGTCTGCTGTTATGACTTCCGCTGTAGGAGATGTTATTTCAAAATACCAGAGCATTTTAAAAGAAAAAGGCGGCTTTTTCCGCACGTCAGGGAATCGGGCAATTTTAGGAAATGAGGGCGATGCTAGTAGGTTTTTTGGGTTGCATAGGGATTGATGAGCTTTTTAAAAGAGATTGGCTTATTGAAATCTAGCATGTGTTGTAATAAATATAGCGGCGATATGAAAATTAGAAAAAGAACGCAACTCTCGGACGGTTGCACGTGGGTTTATCGTAATAGGAGAGTTGTGGATGGTCAGAATAATACAAAAGAAAAGTGCCCAGCTAAACGGATGGCATTGAGCTCACAGGCTCTTCGCACGAATTGTATATTATACTCTTATTTTGAAGAATAATGCCCCTCAAAAAATAAGTGAAGGGGGATTAGCCCCCTTTATCCTTAACCAATGAATCCCCGAAATCAATGAGGAAGCTCCTTAACATAATAAACCTGTATACCAAATTTGGAGCAAATCGAATAATGCTGTATGAAAAACCTATTTTTCTAAATTAAGGGGGTGGACTAACCCCCCCCCCCCTTTTTCCCCTTTATCCTTAACCAATGAACCCCCAAAACTAATCAGGGAAGTTCCTTAACATAATAAACCGGTATACCAACTTCGGGGCAAGTCGAATAATTCTGCATGAAAAACCCATTTATCTGAATTAAGGTGGGGGGGGGGGGTGGAGTAACCCCCCTTTTCCCCCTTTATCCTTAACCAATGAACCTCCAAAAGTAATCAGGGAAGCGCCTTATCAGAACGAAACTAGGAAAAAAATTGAAGCAAATAGGATGTTTCTATCAAGAGTTATCGCGTTACGTACGTACATACGTACGTACATACAGAACCGGCGGGCACATAAGCTCTCAGGCTTTGATAGCCTGTGAGCTAAGAAGTGTAACACTGAAATGTGTTTTAGATATGGTTCTTGGTCGCGAGATACAACCTGGTATCGGAAATATAACTTATTATAATCCAGAATTTTATTTTTTAATTTTTTCGGAATTTGTTTATTTAAAGTGTGTATTTCAAGTGTAAAAAAACAAAACAAAAAAACAAAAAGGTAAGTAATCTTCAAAATCTAATATTTTTATATGTATATTTTTCCAGAAATTTTGCTTTTATTACAGAGAGTCTAATGTCATTTTTGTATTTTTTTCGGAAATATTGCTTTTAATTTAGAGAGGAATTAATTTTGAGTTAATTTTAATGGAATTAATTTTTGTTACATTTTCTTTAATGTGTTTTTTAGCGATTTGTGTGCATGTTAGGCTTAACGAAAAAAAAATGTAAATAATGAAGAAAACTTGCGCATGTTAGACTTAACGAAAAAAAAAATGTAAGTTAGACAAATTTACATTGTTTTTGTTAAGCCTAACATGCGCATGTTTTCTTCATTATTTACATTTTTTTTTCGTTAAGCCTAACATACGCATATATCGCTACTGTTCCTAAAATTCAATAACTTACAAATGGTGGCAGCTATTAAAAAAAAAAAAAACTCTTGTAGGAAGATTCTGTAAAATGTCAGCAGATTTTTTAATGGGATATTCGATTTCAATTTAAAATAGAAGCGATAGATGGCGCTAAAAGCAATAGGCTCTATATCGGGTCCCGAATTTTGGCGTCTCTCGTCTCTCAGTATTGACGCGAAAGAAGGATGTTAAGTATATGGAGGAGGCCTCTAAGAACAAAATTGCATTGGCGTCTGAGAACTGCTCCGTATATTTAGCCTCCTTCTTTCGCATGAATACTGTGAAAATAACGAGGCCAAAAATAGTGCATCTATTTAGCGCCTATTGCTGATACCGCCATCTATCGCTGCTATTTTTAACTAAAATTGAGAATTGCAGTAAAAAGACTCATGTCACCTTATATAATCCTCCTGCAGGAACAGAATTTATTAAATAGCTGTTACCATTTGCAAGTTATTGCACTTTAAAATTAGTCAGTCCATTTTCGGACACCCGGTATATATACGTATATGGTATATTCTACGCTAAAAAAAGCACATCCTTGATTTGAGACTCTATTTATTTTCACATTTACGCTGTATTCGACATATTACACGCACTTCCTCCTTTGCAAAGAATCCTTAACTAGTAATTTAACATAAAAAAGTAAAAAAGATGATTAAAATGTATGTTTGTAAAGAAAATATGAAAGAATTTGTAAGGCGGCTTCATTCAGTTTATCACGTCTTCTGTTTTTGTTCATTTGTGTCGAATTAATAATTCTCATTTTTATCTTTTATTATTACTAGTTAATATTTTATTTTTATACTGGTTGTATAGTGCGCATCTGAAATTGTAATAAATTATCTTGTTTCAAAATTGCGTGTTATGCGCCTGATTTTGCGATATACATTTTATTATTCGGTTATTAATTGATATATTTGTTTGGATGTATTATGGGATCAACGTATTATGGGAAATTATGTATGTTTCGAATATTACATAGGCACACACTATTTCTAAAAATGAATGAGATTATAAATTTGTAAAAACATGTATAATGATCACTTATAAACAGAATAAGTAAAATACTGCTATAAAGTGATAAAATATCATTTATTAAGATTGACGATCGTTTCGTCGCACCAACGGCGACATTTTCAAAATCATTCAAGATAGAAAATATTTTCACATAATTAAAAAAAAAATAAACATAGTAAACAATGTCACGAGACATGATGCATAATGAGAAGGATTGCAAACATAAAATAAATTATGCAATTATTAAATAAATACATGTTCTCTCGTGACATTATTTACCATGTTATTGTTTTGTTAAATTATATGAAAATTAATCCACGCTCACAAATAACTAATTTAATTTTAATTTATTTTATGTTTGCAATGCTTTTCATTAAATTGAAAGTTGAAATTGGTGCAACGAAACGATCATCAATCTTAATAAATGATATTTTATCACTTTATAACATTATTTTACTTATAAATTTGTATCATTTTTCATAACAGTTAATTGTTTATCATAAATTTCATTCTCATTATAAAAGCAGTGCATGTTCTGATCGACACGATTCATTAAACATCTACGTGTATTTCAATATCATAAAACGTTTTATTTTGCATTACGAAATGGTAAAACGAATTTTGTACTCAATATTGCACAGAATGTAAAAGTGTATTGTTGATATCTTATACGAAATGCTCAGAATGTAATAAAACTTTTTACTTTCTTATATCATTAGAAAAAGAAAGTATTGGATTCGTGAAAATTTTCGAATTCCGGTTTTCGACGGATTTACACATTTTAGGGGTCAGAGATTCCAAAAAACCTGTTTTTACAAAATATCTGTCTGTGAGTCTGTTACTCTGTGACTCTATCTGTCTGTCTGCCCGTCTGTCTGTATGTATGTATGTGACACAAATTGTGTGGGTGTTCTATCTCAAGAACTATTGCACGGAATTTAATAAAATTCATATTCAGTTAGTCCTGATATAAATTGATGCTGATTAGTTTTTGGTGTAACTTGCTCAACAGGTGGCGCTGCTATGCAGCCTTTTCATGATTAACAAAATAGCTCAATCTCCAGAACTAATGAACGGACTTTCATCAAACTTCAGATTCAGTTAGTCCTTGACATGAATTGACCTTTCATACATTTTTAAGTGAATCGCTCAACAGGTGGCGCTGCTGTGCTGCATTTTTTTTATTTCTGTAATAGCTCTATTTCAAGACCTAATGCTTGGATTTTCAACAAACTTCAGATTCAGGTACACCTGGATATGAATAATCCAGCTGTTTCGTTTTTGGTGTAAATCTCTCAACAGGTGGCGCTGCTATGCAGCATTTTTCAGGATTTCTACAATAGCTCAATCTCCAGAACTAATGCGTGGATTTTCATCAAACTTGAGATTCAGTTATTCCTTGAAATGAATTGACTTTTTATCCATTTTGGTGTAAATCGCTCATCAGCTGGCGCTGCTATGCTGCATTTTTTGCAATTTCCGCAATATCTTTATCCCAGGAATTAATGTTTGGATTTTTAGAAAACTTCACATTCAGGTATATCCTTATATTAATTAGTTCTGTTTATGTTTTGGTGCAAATTATGCATTTTGATTTAAGATATATAAAATGTAAAAAAAAAAAAAAAAAAAAAAAAAAAAAAAAAAAAATTAAAAGACTAAGCATTTCTGCGCTTAAAATAGTCAAAATTTCCATTTTTATGTATCAGTTAAAAAATGTAATACATTTTGATGGACTTCCTTGTTGCTTAGCAACTTTACATCTAGGCAACATGCATGCGACTTGCAGAAACATAAGCGGGCCATTAAAAATATTTAAAATTTCACTGTAATAATAAACTAAATAAATGCAAGAATAAATAGAGAAATTTAAATTTAACTTAAAAGAAACTAAAGAAACTAATTTAACTAAAGACAAAATAAATGAATTTAGGAAGAATGAGTAAAACAAATATATATATGAAAATCCCTGCCCCCCGGCCTACAGGCGGGGGTAGATTTCGAAGTTAAGTTTACTAATTTCACCAACAAAAACTAAATCATAATTAGAGATAAACCCACTTTAATAATTTTATCTGGCCGCTTTTGACGAGTTTTAATTTCATTTTATATAATAGCTGGTTTTATCAAATCATGTTAAGGCGGTGTTCACAAAAATACTTTTCCATGCTCAAGAACTCGAAATTTTCTGGCACATTTTCAGATTTATTTTTAATAGAAAAAATATGAAACGTGCTGACGTGATATTTGAAGAAATTTATAAGCGACCTGTGTTTTTATTTTTCGTTCAATTAATTAAAACTTCATTTATTACACTTCATTATTCACTTTTATTTTATCAGTAGGACAATATTCTAACACAATCGCTTCAGAAAATTCTGTTCAAAATGCCCACTTTGACATGATTTTTTGAAATATATTCTGCCTCTATCAAAAATCGATCATTACGATATATTATATAGTTTCTAAATAAGAGAATCTACTAATTGGATGCGTTTGAAAGTAAAAAATAATTTAAAAATGAGTAAGAAAATAAGCAGTTTGAATTTGAATACACCCTTAATAAGATGATTTTTTTCTTAAACCGCTATGTATTTTTAATTTGTTTTTGCTGTAAGAATTGCTTCTATCAAAAACTTGTCTATATAAATGTTGTAGACAATATTAAGAAGATATATGATAAATTCATGGGGATTTTATATCTTATGAATTGACGGAGTTATGGATTTTTTCTTCTTCACCCCCCCCCCCTCTTTTTGTTTTCATTTTTATTTTATTTATTATTTTTTTTTGAGGTACGAATTGGTCCTATCAAAAACTTGTGAATATAAAAGTTGTAGATAATATAAAGGAGACTTATAATAAAATTAATTGGATTTGATATCTTGATCATTGATGAAGTTATGAATTTTTTTTCTCCCAAAAACACTATTTTTTACGCCCCTTGAGCCTATTTTTAATTTTATCAAAAATGTGTGATACATAAATTTGTGGCCCTATTTTTAGAAGTAATAAAAAATTTAAACTGATTTGATATGTACAAAAAATTAAGAAGTTATGGGCTTTTTTTTTTGGTTTTCACAAAACCCCTCCTTATTTCCACCCCCTTGCTTCGATTTTGCCCATTAACGAACTTGACCGAGCATTTATGCCCCTTGATTTTATGTATCAGTTTTGTAGAGATTTGTGCAGAATTGTGGAAGTTATAGATAGATAGATAGATAGATAGATAAAGTTTTTTACTGAGAGTGGTTTTGGGTTCTAGGGGTCATGATCGGTGTAGATCTGCAAAAATGAAAAATGTTTCAAAATTTCCAACATAGGGGAGAATGTAATAGGTAGTATTTCATACGAAATCTACCTAAAAACTATCAAAAATAAAACGAAAAGATGTCATTGGTTATGACGTCAAAAAAGCTACCGCACTGACCTCTCATAAAAAAAAAAACACTTTCAGAGTCCATACATTTGGAATTAAGATAGATAGAATGTTAAAAAATTAAAACACTAAGTATTTCTGCGATTAAATTAGTCAACATTTTTAATTTTATAAATAAATTAAATAGGATAAAAAATTACGTGAAGAATTCTCGTCGTGAAGTGGTTGACCCTTGCCGGCGCGGAATAATTCTGCGCGGAATAATAGACTGACACCAGAATTCATATGCGAAGTTAATAGAAAATATGAACTTGCTTATTTTCATGTACACTATAAAATAGAAATTTTAATTAAATATTTTGGTACCGTTTGTCAGATTTGGAATTAAAATTAGCTGTCCTTTTTAAGGACACCGCCTTTGAAATGGTTAAGTCGATCAATCACAAAGTGAATAAGTAACATTGAAAAAATACTCACAACTATATGGGCTGATTATAAAAATACTATTTTGGCCTTGCGCCAAATATGCCGAGTGTACTAATCTGAAAAGAAGTAATAATATATATGATAAAGATGAAATCAGGAATATATGAACAAATTGGTAAAATTCTAAAGATGAACAAGATATGAACATAGGAAATCAGTCTGTAAAATAAGAATCTATGAATAATCCACAGATTCATCAGAGGAGCTTACAGGTTAATTCATTGTAAAGACGCGTTATTTCATCCAATTTTGTCGGCATTAAGCCTAAAATGACAAAATTTAGCTCTTAATAGCGCATCATAAAAGAAAATAAATGATAAAATTCAAGAGATCTAATGAAAGATACACCTAACACAGGATATTAAAGACTATTAGAGCACAATTTCTCAGTTACATACCAGTATCCAAAACTATATGTATATGTATATATATATATATATTATAAATAATTAATGAAAAATTATTGCATGACTGGCACCAAAAGCAGCTCATTTTCAAATGCAACAAAATGTATTTCAACAATAATAAAAATGCAAAAACACCATAACTCTGGAAAGAAGGTGTATATCAGCAATAATTAACTATAAAAATCCCAGAAACTCGAAAATACAGGTAAAAAACAACACACAGGCAAAAAAATGTCTGCTCTTCATCAGTGGGAGGGTAGACAGACTCAACTCCACCCCCACAGTTAAAAGCTTGCAGGTTTCTGAACACACGTCCATCCTGCACTCAATACAGAAAAAAAAAAAACTATTGTCATTTTAGAAACAAAAATCAAAAAGCTAAATAAACCGAATTTAAACAAAAAAAGTAATGTAAAGAAAGCATAAATAAATTACAAAACAAAAAAAAAATGTTAAAAAACATGTATTTTAGAAAATTACTTTAAAATTGAAATTGAAATAAATAAAATTAACTTAACATGTATGAATGCAGAACAACGTGCGCCCTCCCAAACCTACAAGAAAAATACAAAAACATGAAACAGAATTACCTGTTCAATGTCCAGGTACATCTGTTTCATGTTTTTGTATTTATCAAATATTTAGCCGATTTAGACGGAATATATTGAATGAATCTTTTTCTTCCTCGATGCCGAAATAACTGCTTATCAACCATTAAGTCTTCCGTCGGTTTGTATTTTTTGAATAGGTTAGGATTTAGCATCATCCATGAATCAGTAATTGCTGCAGCTTTAACATTTTGCAGATATTCCGCTCGTGTATTCTGGTTGTCAAAACGAATAAATCTAAGATTGTTCCAGAATCGGCCTACACTCATACTTGCTCGAAAATACGTACATAAGTTTGTTTTCCACATTTCTAATATGTAATCTTTCTTTGAATTGTTGACACCTGAAGTTTATTAATACCTATAAAAATGCGTCAAATTCATGATATCTAAGTCGGGGCAGTTACGCTGTGTGAAATAAGGTGGTTTTATGATTCGTCTATGTTAAAATTGCAGCAGGTACCCGGGTACCCGGTCATTGGACACAAGGGCAAATTTTGGTCATTGACATAAGTGTTAACAACGCTATAAGAAATCTGTTTTAAACTATACATTTTAAATATATCCTTTTAAATATGACGTAAATTTGACCAATGTTCTCTTTATATATATATATAAATATATATATATATATATATATATATATATATATATATATATATATATATATATATATATATACATATATATATATATTCATGTGAAAATAATTTTGTTGTTAGAAAGTAAATATTATTTCCGCTGCCTTAGAACTGGCACCAATTTTTTTTTAAAGCATCTCTCGTGTAAATATATTTAATAATATAAAATAAATCTCTCGTGTAAATATATTTTTTAATTTAAATTTTTTGGCAATAGTATTACTTAAATATGATTTAATTTCTCCCATTCACTGCTTTTAAAGTGTAATAATGACTTTATTTTTTTTAAAGTTTTATTTCACTTTTTAACATTCGCGCGAAAAAAAAAATTGTTTTTGGAAGGGAAATAGTACTATTTGTGCTGTATTATAATTGTCAACAATAGTTAAAAAGATCATCCGAAATATGAAATAAATCTCCTGTATAAATTTATTTTTAAATTTAAACTGATTGGGAATATTATTATTTGTCCCATAACTTCCCCCATTTACATTTTTTAACAAATATTAATATAATTATTGTTTTCAAGTTTTGACTCTTTTTTTAATATTCGCGTGTAAATGAAATTTTATGACGTAATTTTCAAAATTTTCCTGCTTTAACACGCAGTCATATAACTCTAAGTTTTTTTTTCTCTGTTTTTAATAGTCACATGTAATTAATTTAAATTGAAAGGAAATATTATTCTTTGCGATGTTTTTACAATTGGGAACAATATAAAATCATAACATTTTCTAAAATATGAAAAAAACATCTTTTGAAATGCTGAATATTAAAAAAAAAATCCTCGAAAAATGTGTCACAAAAAATGCAGTCTACACAGTTTGTAATGTATACCCTTAGAAAGAATGATTAAATTCCTATATATATATTTTGCTCCTGTAAAACTTTTTTGCCCAACTTTAATAATAAATATCTCTTAAAATAATTCTTCGACTTAAAAACTGTCTGTTTATCAATCTTTTCTCTATAATACTACCAATTTCAAAATTTTCGCATGCAGCGGTTTTCTTAATATTAGGGAAGAAAGAATTTCCTTCACAAAAAATTCATTTACGACAGAGGTTACTGCGTTAGTTACTTTTTTTTAGAATAGAAATATATGCAATTATTAATAAACATCATAAACATTAAGATATGAAAAGTTTTTTACGTACTTGGAAAACTGGGGATTTCCGGTAGAATAAATTTCTTCAATACTAATTAGAATTAAAAGTAGCAACCAAGGCATGGAAGACTTCCGAAATTAAATGTCTGAAGTTTTAATTTTCTTCGCTTAACTTCCCCCTCCTAATTTACATTAAAATAGAAAGAAAATGATAAATTTTTAATCAAGTGAGGCAAAACAGGACTTTCTGTTTGAGTAATTACCGAAACAAAAAAAGAAAGAACGAAAAGCGGAAAAATTCAAAGACAACTAATAAAAAGGATTAAAGGCACTATTTAAATGTTGTTGATATTCTTAACCAACCTAAGAATGCTTTCTTTTAAATTATCCTCTTTAGCATGAATTAATTAAAGATACGTTGGTTAACAGTGATAGCACAGATTTGAGGGTCTGTGAGAATTTTAAAAATATAGTTTTTTATGCAAAACCACGCTACACAAAAAGTACTAAAAACCTCTATATGAAAACATAAATCTGAACATTTGATGAAATAGTCTGTACTTAATTTTTTTCACACATATTACTAATAATGAAAATCTGCATAATATTAAAATTTAAACAGACACACGTTAATTTAAAAGGCCAATCTGCCTAAATGTAAAGCACTTTCCCATAAGTTTGTCATATTTACTCTGTATTTCGCATTTTATATTGAATATTAATTTCCGAACATAAGCAAAAAAGCGGAATGATTATTACGCTTTTATATCAATACTAATCTTTTTTTTTTTTTTTTCACACATATTACTAATAATGAAATCTGCATAATATTAAAATTTAAACAGACACACGTTGATTTAAATGGCCAATCTGCCTAAATGTAAAGCACTTTCCCATAAGTTTGTCATATTTACTCTGTATTTCGCATTTTATATTGAATGTTAATTTCCGAACATAAGCAAAAAAGCGGAATGATTATTACGCTTTTATATCAATACTAATCTGCTTTGAATAAATTGAATTATTAACTTTAACTTAAGCGAAGTATGTCTTTGTCAAAGTTATTTCTGCCATATTTATCGAACTTAAAACATAAATGAGTTGGTTGGTTGGTTGATTTTGTGACGGCCGATTATCTATACTAGGGATATAGGCCCGAGGGGGAGTGCCCTTCGTGGGGGTCTTTCTAGGGGAACCTAGCCCGTATTAACGCATGGAAATCCATGGTTCGAAGAAAACCACGAAAACTCCGAACGATTAGGCCGACGGGCGCGATTGGGATCGAACCCAGCACTTCCCGTCTACCAGTTTCTAGAACAGAACCTCTCAGCCACTGGTGAGGCCATAAATGAGTTGCCCAAAGTACATAAATATTTCAGTCATTTTACTCAAAATACTTCACCTTAATTTTATAAATTTAAAATGTTAACCATTTTTAAATATTTATGACGGTAATATAATTAAGAATGAATGATTTAACAACATTCATAAATTTAAAAAAAAATATTACACAATTAATAAACAAGAATTAACAAATAAATAACCAATACAATATTAATTTTACACCAAGCAATTTTTATTACGGTATATTCTACACATCTATAACATAAGATAATTTTGAATACTTAGAAATTTATTGACCGCTGTAGTTGTTCTGGGAATTGAACAATTATGTTCATGTCTTCCATTTTTTGTTACGTTAGTTACATATATTTTGAAACAGAAAAAAAACCTCATGAAATATTTATTTTTCTACGTTATTATCTTCTTTTAACTAATTGATTGGTATATATATATATATATCTAATTTTATCCATTTCGTAAAATATTTTATCTTTCAGTGTTTCTACCAATCATTATCAATATGCTTATTTATCTAGTAGTAGTAACAGTAATACTTGTATAAAATCGTTCAGATATTAAAAAATTACATAGTTACTAAACTCGATATTCTCATTAGAATGTTAAGCGTGACGTACACGTGATGCATAAGATGCTCACAATTATTGACTAATCCCACCAGTTATTTTTAATTGCAAATTTTGCCTTATTAAATCAGGAAATTTTTCTCAATTTAATTAGGTAAATAT
Organism: Maratus speciosus; assembly: GCA_963932465.1. NCBI lineage: Eukaryota > Metazoa > Arthropoda > Arachnida > Araneae > Salticidae > Maratus > Maratus speciosus. The sequence goes on from CAWVRF010001367.1 coordinate 203,228, forward strand.
TTGTGTTTTGAAAAACCGGTGATAAAAGGTTAAAAAAATATGTAAAAGACGACCGTTGCAAAGGGATTAAGGGCAGGTGGTTTTCAAATTCCCTGCTTAATAAACGCGAAACTTTTTACACGTTTTGTGAAACATTTTTAAACTAAAAGGCATAACATTAATAGGGATGATTTGTGAAGCGATTTACAAGTGAATGAGGTTTTTCATTTTTTTTTTTTTTTTTTTTTTTTTTTTTGATAAATAAATTACTTATTAACTTATAAGTTTTTTTTTTTGTTTTTTTTTTTTTTTTTGCACGTGATGACACGTTTTACTCCTATACATTTCCTTTAAATTCTCAATATACTATAAAAAGTATTAAATATAAATTCCATCTTAATATTCAAGCTTCAATTATCTATTGATAATCTCAATAAATTGCTTATTAGGTTATAAGCGTTTTTTTTTTTTTTTTTTTTTTTTTTTTTTTTTTTTTTTTTAAGTAACGGCATGATTTTCGCATTTTCTGCACTGTCGTGTATGGAATTTGTTTTCCAAAGTTCAAACTTTGACAGCCTTTTCTCAAATAGCTTTTGCATTTACTTAAAAAGCGAAAACGCTATTCAATTACATAATTTCTAAGCAAGAACACCTGCCAATTTCACGCGTTTCTGGATAAAAATTAATTTAGAAATGTGTCAGTAAGTAGATCCTTTAGATATGAGAACTGCCTTAAGTTAGCATTTTTTCAGATAATCTAAAATTTAATCGCGTCTCCAAAAATCCATCTATTTACTTGGCACTGAGTTAGGAATATTATACTTGTTATGAGGATGTCAGGATTTCAGATTCAAGATTTAATATCCTCGACAGCCTGTTTATCTTCAAGGACTTTTTTATGCTCCCTTGAGCACTGAGTTAGCTAGAAATAACATTGGGAAATAGAAGTAAAAATAGTAATGAAATTGTATTAAAGAAATCATTATTATTCTATAGCAAAAATATTTGTTAAAAAAACAAATGGATATAATTTGAAATCTGTTTGAACTAAAACTTTTCCTGGATGTATTTGAAAATTTAACATTTGAAACTTAAAAAATTACTCTTTTGTAATGGCCTGCAAAGTAATATGAGCGATAGATTTATTTATTTTTACTTTTTCCCGTTTTAACTTTCATATGTATCTTTCATACGTCAGATTTATTCAGCAGATTTAGAGATAACTTGACAAGTAAATAAAAATTATCATCTTTATATTGATAAGAAAAAAGAAGATGTTTATAGTAAATATTACTGCTATCGTAAAAAATAAATCTGTGCCTGATATTTTGCTAATGAAAAGTGTTTATATGTTATAAAACGTAAAGATAAAGGTTCAATCAATATATATCTTCACACAATATCATGAAATATATTTATTCTATTTTTAATGAAAAAGCTTATTTTAAATAAGAGTTAAATTTCATTATTTAAAAAAACTCCATTAAAAATTTCGTGTTACAAGAAAAGATAAATAAGAGAACATTAGCACCACTATTTACGGTATATGAGACTGAATGTCCTATAACATATCATTATTTTTCAAAGCAGCATCTTCTGGGTATGATTTTTTAAAAATGATTAGCCGGAATATTAAATAAAAATTAAGATTTCTAATTTAAAAAAAATAAAAAAATCGAAAAATCCTTTTTCCACGAAGGTTCTGCAAACTTAATAATATAATATTATATATATGTTACACATATTATTATATATTATATAGTATAATATTTCGCCATGTATGACCTTTAATAAGCAGACACGTCCATGAAATGAAAGATATTATGCATCACAAAAGCAAGCAACTAGAGTGTCATATAATAAAAACACAATTTTAACAAATTTCTACCTGAACCCTGCATTTCAGTATTTTCTTTTTTGCTCTGAATCACATAATTCATACCAGAAATTCTGAATAATAGCTTTTGATTTCTTTATTGACAGGAATTTTGTGTTTACTTAAAGTAGAAATGCTTCTTTAGAAATTTTTTTATATATATTAGGAATTTTTGAATAAAAAAACATAAATTTCTGAAATGGACGCATATATATGGGACATTCTCACAATCTTTTGACTTTTATGTCCCTGAATAACAATTTTTATTTTAATGCATTTTTTATATTATTTCATATACTGGGGAACATCCAATTACATGATTTCATTGCAATATTAACGAGATAAATAAGTTTAGGTCGATGTTGGGGGTCCAAATACAAGGAAAACTCCTATACCGTCCCGTGTCCCTCATGCTGATTTTTAAGTTTGGAACTGTCTGTATAAAATTGTTTCAATAAAAGTAATTCGATGTAATTTTTTTTCCGAAATTTGGACAATTGTTTTACATAAATATGTAGCAAAAAATTTACCTGCACACATTTTTATGGTTGATATTATTTTTTGAATTCTGTCCCTGGGTTTTTTATCCTTACCGTCCCTCTTGCTAAACTTATACAGAAAATCACTCCAGATGCAGCCACATAATTGTTTTCAAGTTTTTTCTCATGCAGAAGTATGCTAGAGAAAGAATGTCTAAAATTCTTTGACAGGAAATTTACTGTAGAATTTAAATCAGCATTTAAATATCAATTTCAATATCGTCGCTTTATTGGTACTCTTACCGTCCCCAAGGTTCATTCCTACACTTTTCGAGGTAAATTTAAAAAAATAATAATTTAATCCGATGTTAACAACTGTTTCTAAAATTCAATGAACATTGTGGCTATCACTTAGTCTTAACGTGATTTTCCTAAAAATAGTTGGTATAGTTGGTAATTTTTTTTTAACGTTCCGTCCTTACCGTCCCCTTTTTAACACAACTTTAAGACAATGCATACAAAAATTCTGTGTTAAAAGGACAAAAATTTTATTATTTCTTATTTGAATGTCCTGTAGGTACTATGCAAATTTATTATAAGTAAAAATTTAGAAGAAAATAGAAACTCTCGCAAGTTTAACTTAAACCTCAGTTAAATAAAAGAATTTTTGCTGCTGACCATTTTTTCTTTATTTTGAATCATTAAGGCATTCGTCTATCAGATTAAAATATTATTTTAGCAAGTTTAATTTCACCAGATTTTTATTTCCGTAAGTCAAAAATTGTGAGAATGCCCCATATACGGTTCGGATGAAAATTGGTTAAAACTATCGCGGTGACACCTCTCAATTTAGTTGCTTGTGACAGTAATATTTATACTTGTTGTTTTTCATTTATCAAAGCAAGTAATTTGCAGGTATATTGTCCATTATTGAATCACTTAAGTTACTTCTTTGAGTGAAAAAGCGATTGAAATAATGAGAAAGGTAGACAAATATTTACATTCTTCCTTTTAATCATTCCATGCACATGAGATATAACACAGAATTTCGAGATAAGTTTCCAAGTAAAATTTTTTTTGGCTGAATACGGGTTTAAAAAAAAAGATTTTTCAAATGTTAGACGTCAGTGTGTTGTCGGACGATCAAATATACATATATATGTGTTACATTATTAGATCTAATTCCGCGATTTCCTTATCTTATTCTAAATTACTGCTTTATATTTACTAAATCCTTACTCTTAAATAATCTCTATTGTTAGTTATGTTAAATTCCCTTTAATTTAATGTCTCATTTGTCTAAATTACTTAAATATTACGCTTTTAGTATTCTTACATTAAAGGTTCCATTTCCGCTCTTTTTTTCTTTTAGAATGTTCTTTTAGCTTCCATTTTATTTTCCCGCGCGTATTCCGGGGTTATCCTTTTTACCTCCAAATTCATCACTCGCTCTGTCAGCTATATTTCCATGGCATGGTATTCTTAAATATTAATTAGTTGAGAGCGCGACCTACGTCATATTTGTATTCCTACATTTGACGCACAAAAAGCTGATGCTCGCTGTGTTTCAGCAGATTCTAGTCGTATTTCCATTTTTCATACCGGCGAGCGGGTATAATTCTGAAAGCGAAAATTTCTGTTCTAATGGGAATTTCAAGGAAACAATTATATCAAAATATTCAGAAAATATAGCAGTTTAACATCAAAAAAAATTAAAATTTCTTAAATTTTGAAGCTTTAAGAGTCCTGCGACCACTTAATCCTTTCCGGCACGGAGTAATTCTATTTATAAACTTCTGAAATAATGAACTGACACCAGAATTTATAAACGAATTTATTAGAAAGTGCGAACTTGCTTATTTTTACATACTTGATAAAAGGAAAATTTTAATTATATATTCTTGGTGCCGTTTGCCTGTTTTGGAATTAAAATTAGGTGTCCGTTTTTTAAGGGCATCTCCCTCGAAAGATTTAATTAGAATGAATCGCATAAATACTGTGGGATTCACGATAGTTTGCATTGATTGTATCTCTCAATACGCCTTGAGTGACTTTAAAAGTTAATTAAACACCTATATGGAAAAACGCGGCACTGACCATGGCGGCGTTGCAACTTTAGACCTCAATTCGAAGCGCGCTTAGCACAATGCCAAATTTAAACTTTGAACAAAGGTTTTGTTTTAGCTACGCTGTAGAAATAAAGGTTATTACTAGGCTGAATTTAGTTTCATGAGATGCCAAATGAAGTTTAACTATGCACTGTTTTTATTGTCAGTACCGAATTAAGTTCATCATAAACAGATTAGGATAATATTAAAAAAAGAGTTATACGAATAGCTATATCTGATATTATTTAGGTTCCATATCTCTTTGAAATTTCATGGTATACCCGATTACACTTTTCTAATATATACAGTTATACCCAACCCTACGTTGTATAGTTTTTACAAAATCTTAATATTCTTTTAGCAATTTTTTTTTAATTATAATACAATTAAAAATTTATATATTTATTCTACGGAACCCTCTGTGCGCGAGTAACTTTCGCACTTGACCGTTTATTTTACTTTACTGTCCCTTCTTTAACACCCATTTAAGACAATGTTATACAAAAATTCTGTATTAAAAGTACTACATTGTTATTATTTCTTATTTGAATGTCCTGTGGGTACAATGAAAATTTATTATAACTAAAAATGTAGAAGAAAATAAAAAGTTATAGGGGTAAAATGGTAAGGAAAATTAAACGCCAGCAGTTTGTGTTGTAAAAAAAATGCGTCCAAATTGCCAGCACGTTGTGCTGTTAATTTATGCAACTACTGTATTTTACATGTTAATATAGTCAGGAAACCAAAGAAAGATACAGCACATTCACTGTGATCGAGTTTGTTCTGGAAAATTTACAGTGTTTTTTTTTTTTTTTTACAGTGTAATTAACATAATCAAATTTTATTGAAAAAATATTTTTTAAAATACCATATGTCCGGTTATGCCAAGGTATTCCACGCAATTCTGTGGGTACTGCTTCGACTTTAAAGTGCACAAAGGAGGATGTTTTTAGGGTTTCGTTCATCTGACGAAACCCTATTTGTCTCACTCCTTTGTCTGTCTGTCTGTCTGTCTGTCTGTCCGTCACAGAGCCCGTTCTCAGAAATTATACATGTTGGAAACTTGAAATTTTAAGTACTTATAGCTGAACACCTCACATGAAACGACAAATCCAAAAATTTTGAAAAAGTCTTAAATTTAACCCTTTGGGCTCCCACCTGTGTATTTCAAACAATTCTTTCTAAGTCAGCCCTGAATAAGTTGGAGCCATGAAATTCCGCATAGTTATAGCTGAATACCTGAGACAACAAGACAAATCATAAAATTTTGAAAAAATTTTTATATTTAACCCTTTGGGTTCCAACTTGTGTATTTAAGCAATTTTTTCTAACAGAGCCCCTAATTAATTTAGAGACATGGAATTTTGAATTATTTTAGTTAAACACATGAGCCCAAACAACAAGTCATAAAACTTTGAAAAAGTGTTATATTTAACCCTTTAAGCTCAAATTTGTGTATTTTCAGCAATCCTTTATAACAGAATTCCTAATCAAATTGGAGGCATGCAATTTTCTATTCTGATAGCTAAACACCTCAGATCACACGACAAATAATAAATTTCGAAAAAGTTTTATGTTTAACCCTTTGGAGTCCAGCTTGTGTATTTTAAGCAATTCATTTTAACAGAGTCCCTAAGTGAATTGGGGACTTGAAATTTTGCATACTTATAGCTGAACGCCTCAGATCACACGCCAAATAATAAATTTCAAAAAAGTTTTATATTTAACCCTTTGGACTGCAGCTTGTGTGTTTTAATCAATTCTTTTTAACAGAGCGCCTAATTGTATTGGAGACTTGAAATTTTGCATACTTATAGCTGAAAACTTCAAATCACACGACAGATAATAAATTTCGAAAAAAGTTTCATATTTCACCCTTTGGACTCCAGCCTGTGTATTTTAAGCAATTCTTTCTAACTGAGCCCATTATTAAATTGGAGATTTGAAATTTTTAATACTTATAGCGGAACACCTGAGGCCAGGCGACAGATCATAAAATCTTGGAGAAGTCTTACATTTAACCCTTTGAGCTCCCACATATATATTTTAAGCAATTCTTTCTAAATGAACTCCATAATTAAGTTGGAGACATGAAATTTTGCATACTTATAGCTGAACGCGTCAGATCATAAGACAGAAAATGAATTTTTGAAAAAGTCTTATAATTAACCCTTTGGGCTTTAACTTCTGTATTATAAGCAATTATTTCTAACTGAGCCCTAATTAAGCTGGGGATATGAAATTTTGCATATTTATAGCTGAACACTTGTGATCACACGACAAATGATAATTTTTTCAAAAAGTCTTATATTATTGACTCCTCCGGGCTCTAACTTGTGTTTTTTAAGCATTTTTTCAAACTTAGCCGCTAATGAAGCTACAGCGAGCTAGTTTCACTTGAAGGCTCCGGGAGGGGAGGGTCAATTTTTCCCCAAACCCCTCATCTAATATATCATTTGACGACCCTTCGGCAACTCTTTCATTTTATGCACAATAGCCTTTCATATTTTATTTCCACTTGGCGAGGAGGGCTTTCCTATTTTAAGTTTTATGGGTCCAATTTCCTCGACTAATATAAGTGCGAATATTGTCGGGCAGACGTTTGTTTAGAATAGAATGCACTCCCCAGTTGCGAATTGTGGAGCTAGCAGATTTTTCAAAAGGATAGTGTTTTGAAAGAATTATTAAACGAAACCCTCTGTGCGATCTGTGATCACACTTACCCACTTGTTTTCTTTTTCTTTAGGGTCACCTGCAAAATTGCACAGGCCAGGTCTTAAATGGGTAATGACGAATTTTAAAAGATTTCGTTGAAGAAGAAATTAGAATGAAGGAAATTGAAGAGCAAGGTGGATTTAGAGTGGGAAGATCATGTATGAATAATATATTTTGTCTTAATAAATTTATGAAAAGGAAAGGGCAGTGGGAAATCGAATTCATCTTCTATTTATACATCTTACGAAAGCATATTATAATGGTTCAATAGCAAAATTAAAGAATATATGGATTAAATGAAATAAACGTAAATCCAAATATCATTAGAGCAATTCGAGAACATTTCAAATAATCAAAAACAAAGATGAAATAAGCTAATGATTGCCCAAAGGCTTTATAACAGATAAAGGACTCAGACTTAGATGTTGTATCACAACAACACTTTAGAAAATGTATGTTGAAGAAGCATTGAAGATTCTTGTGCAGAGGAAGAACTGCACGGTAATGGGACTTAAATTGAATGAAGCGTCAATGTTTACTCGACCATTCGCAGATGATCAAGTTATAACTGCAAAAAGTAAAAATGATTTAAATAAATTGACGCTAAAAATTAAGAAAGAATATGAGAGATGGGGACTTTATAGCAAGACCAAATACCTATGTATAGAAGAGAATGAGACAGACATAAATCTAAATAACATAAAAATATAAATGTGTGAACATTATAGATATTTTCATGTAGACATTAACACGTTCACGCCGGCGCGGTGTGTCACACTCGACTTTCTCTGATCTGCAAAGTCTCCGGCTTTTTGGATACCAGTATTTTAATACAGAAAATGTTGTTTTATTTATTTAGAACAATTGGGCGATTTAAAGGGACACAATTTTCTCTAAAATATTAGTGGCGTGAAACAAAGCCGGAGACTTGACAACTCTAAGACAGTCGAGTGTGACCCACCGCGCCGGCGTGAACGTGTTAATAGAGAATTAAATTACACAGGATATACTCACAGGAAATTAAATACAGAATTTTCCAGGGGAGAAAGGCTGTAAATCTATTAAATTATGTTTGATGGAGTAAGAACATCTCTATAAAAGAAAGAATAATATATACAACTCTATTATAAAGAACATGTTGTTATATGGAACAGAAGGACGAAAAATTATGAAGACACAAATAAAGACATTAGCGGCAATTGAAATGGTTGCTCTAAGAAGATCATGCAGAGTATCAAGAATAGAAAGACTAAGAAATGAAAGAATGAAGGAAAATTTCAAAATAAAGGGAACCATAATAGATGATATTATAAAAGCAATTAATCAGGTCTGGTCACGTTAAAAGAATTAGTGATGTAGGGCTACCCAAAATTGTATTTAATTATAAAACAAATAAAAAAAGAAACGGTGAAGACCACGAAAGAACTTAATGTATGATATTGAAAAGGCGATGATGGATAGAGGTCAAGAGGAGGAATGGGCTTTTGACCGGAAGAACTGGAATAGATTATTAATTTTTTTGTGGATGTCGGAATCTGTAAAAAAACGGAGTTTATATATATATATATATTTATAAATATATGTTATGTTACCTGGATCGTTTCTTATCAGCACATCAGGATCCCTTATGATTGGTTAATAGCCTATTAATCACATTCAGATTTTCCGGTTAGATAAGTTTCCTGAAGTAGTGTGGATATTCTATTGCATTAGACAATCTTGTCATCCAACATAATTAAAAATTCAATGCAAAAAAGGGATTTATAGGCAGGCTATACTTTATATTCATTTAGGGATCCCTCTAAAATTTTAGAATGGTACATGGTGCTTCATGTGCCTTTACGATAATCGGGCCCTAGAAATTTCCACTTCATGTATCTTAAATTTCTTTTTTCGCGATTTTTTTGTTTTTAATTTCTTTTTTTAATGAAATACGAGTTTACATAAAAGGAAAATAAATAATCAAGATACATTTTCTGATTACATATGAATTTATTAAAAAAGTAACTGACACACAAATTAATTTTTTTAACTTTCAAACCTTATTTTACATAAATAAGTAAAAAAAAAAAATTCAATACATACATAAAAAATTATTATAGTTTTCATCATTGATCTAGTTAGCCATATAATTTAAAGTTTCAAAACGTTTATAATTGTTAAATTCTAGCAATAGAAAGTAAAATATCGCATATAAAATCTTGTGTTTTATTTCACTATGTATATGAATTTAGCTTTCCTTATGAAGTGACTCTAAATATATTTTCTTACTTTTTTAATAGGCTAAATCTTAAGAAATTAGAGGCATTTGTTTTCTCAAAAAGAAAATAGTTAAAAACTACATAATATCTTATCATAGATCATATTTAAATCTTTAAAAATAATAATAATTAAGGAATCGAGTGATTTCTAACTCTGAATCTATGGCATTCACGTCGCACATTTGTAATTACGACACAGCGGTTAAGAAACACTACGGAATACATAATTACTGCATTTATTTTTCTCACTATTTAGTTTCTGAGTAACTGTGGGCTGCTCGTAAAACACATTATCTAAGGCAATGAGACCATCATTAACTTTCACAAAATTGAAGCTAAAAATGAAAAAATTATAAATCCCTATTAGATTCAATCCTCTCCCAAATCAATTTCCTTACGCCCACAGGCAAGGTCATAGGATAAACTGTCTGAAAGGAGAAGTTACAAGTGAAAAGGATAAACTAACTGAAAAGCGAAGCTAAAAGTGAAAGCAATCAAGTATCAGAATCATGCATTACCTGTTTTTTGGCTTTTCTTTTCTTCTTATAGAGACGAAGTATCTCTCACTAAAAGTATTGGTATAGTCCTGTCATCTGGTGTCAGAAGGCCTATTTATTCTAGATCGTAAGACTTTATATTAAAGATTTCCGTGAGATGATAAAAAAAAAAATACCTCATCAACTTTTGTCATGTTATTCTAGTAAGGAATTTAAATAGTCATATGTCTTTATAACTAATTAATTAACAATCAGCACAATTCTAAATGAAGAAGTAGCAGATATGCATAATAAATATTTAATTAATATTTCACAAAACAATTCACGTTACTATACGTAAGACATATATCACAGAGCAGTCTAGAATACAGCATTTACTCTGATAGTTATTTATTATGAATTCGGGATAAAAATTCCTTTTTTCAATTTCTTTTTGTTTACCGCAAAAAAAGTAATTTTTTTAGGAATTTGAGAACAACAAACGATATGATGAAAAATTTGACGTAAAAGGGGATCAAATTTGGTTGCTGAAGCAATTGATTTAGAAGTTAAAGGCAAAATAAAGATTGATTAATTTGAAGAATTTCAGATTCATCAATTGCATCATTTGAATTTAATTGTTGAGGCAAATATTCAATACGTAAAGGAAGACGAGAGAAGCATGAACATTTCCGTGTTCAGTAGTTTTCTTATAACGGATATCATATTGAAAAATTTGTAAATAAATTGCATATTTTTGCACTCTAGCAGCCGATAGAACATGAATACTTTTAGACGGAGAAAAAATAGTGTCAGTAAATACTATAAACCTGTTACCATACAAATATTGAAAAAAAAAATTCTCACGAAATATAATTACTAATGCCTCTTTATCAACCTGACTATATAAATTTTCTGCATTAGTCAAAGTTCTGCACACAAACCCAATAGGATTTTCAGTGTTATGTGGCATCACATGCGAAAGACCTCAGATATACCACGAGGAGAAGCATCAGAAGCTGAAACTAAAGTAATTTTAGAATTAAAGTGAGTAAGAACCCTATCAGAAATAATTCATTTTTTATACTTTGAAAAGCAAAACTTGTTTACAATTATTAGAACAATTAAACTTCACATTCTTCATAAGCAAATTATTTAAAGGATGTGCAATTGTAGATAAGTTTCGTACAAATATAGCTTAATATGTAACTAATCCTAGAAAAGTCTAACCTGGTATACATTTACCGGTCTTGGAGCATTTAAAATTGCCTCAATTTTGTCCTGTATTTCATAAATGCCTTATTTATCAACTTTATACCCACAATAAGTAATCTCTAATAATTATTCTTTTTTATTTATTCTAATATTATATTCCCTTAATCTTTCTGATACTTGCTTTAATCCTTGTAAATGAATTTCATCGGTTTCACCAGTAACCCCAATACCATATATAAAAATTGTAACTTCCTCAATTCCATTTAAAATATACTCAATTTTTATTTGCCATATGGCAGGAGAACTAGTAAGATCCACTGGTAATTTAAGGAATTTCCATAATCATTCTGGTGTATTAATGGTCAATAAGTCTTGGGATTTTTTATCTATAGGTAACTGAAGATATGCTTGATTTAAATCATTTTTTGTAAAATGTACTCCACTACCTAATGTAGCTAACATATCGTCTATCTTATGTGAATTATACGTTTCAACTTTCAGAAACTCATTTAACGTTACTTAAGTGACCACATTAACGAACTTTCCAATTAGGCTTAACCACTGGAAATATAGGAGTAGCCACTTTGTATTTTTAACTGGTTTAACAAATCGTTCATCTTGTAAACTCCGTAATTCTTCATTGACTGCTGCACGTAGTGCATAAGGTCAGTCCTAGATTTGCAAAATATGGGGATTGCATCTTTTTCAAGGTAAAGTTCTTCCTGCAATCCTTTAATTTACCCAGTCTTAACAGTAAATAAATCAGAAAAAAAAAACATGTAACAAAGCTTGTCAGAATCATTTACAATTTTATTTACATAAACATATTTTAAATTTTGTGGAGATATATCAAATTCAGATCTCTGCCAAATAATAATGGAAAATTAACCTCTTTTATCAGATTCAACTTTACATTTTTTGTTTTATTTTCATAAATAACATTTACTTCAACATAACCTACAGGTTTTAAAAATTCACCAGTTGAAGTTTTTAACTGAACATTTGGAGGAAAAATATTGTAATCAGGAAAAATTCTGCGATTTTTTTTAATTGAACTGCAGAAATTTCGGATCCCGTATATAATTTCATATCAGCCCTATCCTTGTTTTCAATTAAAACAGACAATTTAATAGGATTTTATCCTTTTCATACTTCACTGTTAACACATTTACTGTATTTAACGAATCAACCTGTTTTTTTTTTGTTTTTTTTATTGTGCATCTAGACACTTTGCTTAAATGGCCTCCATTTTAACACAGATTGCAAGTAACATTTATAAATCTACATACACTTGCTAAATAAGAGAAATTTACAAACCAGTAACGCTTTAACTTATTTTTATTCACGTCAGAATGTGTAGTATTTACATTATAGTTGATATTCTGTTTTTGATAACAATTTTGAAATTTCTTTGTGTATACATTTTTGGTACTTGAAATTTTATTTCAAATGAAATTATATTGAATTTTTGTTTTACTGCAGCATTTTGGCGCAATTTTCACAAAAGTATATTTGTTTTTTGTTGGCTTTTAAATTTTTAAATTATGAATGCTGGAAAGCATTCAAAATTGCATATAAAGTTCGTATTTAATGCATATCGTAACAAGCATTGAAAAAAATTAATATAGTTTTTATAAAATTTTAAATACGTATTTCTCTAAGCCTATGTATACACATAAAGTCAACAATCTTTTATTAGTTTGATTGCTACAGGCTGTCTTAAAAATACACTGTAAAAAATCCAAACAGTATTCCTGTAGGACTCGGAAAAATAGTTGCCCTCATCGTACCGGAAAATTTTCCAACCCAGCTCGTGATAAAATCCGTAAAAAAAAGGAAACATTCATTAAAACGGTTCATTACGGATTTTATTCAAATTTTACGGATTTTATTCCAAGTTTACTGATTTTATTCCGAGCTGGGCGGGAAATTTTTCCGGTACGATAAGGGCAACTATTTTACCGAGTCCTACAGGAAATCTGGTCCTTTTTTTTTTTTTTTTTTTTTTTTTTTTTTTTTTTTTTTTTTTTTACATTGTAGGGCAGTGGTAAAATCCGCTATTGTTCGATGTTACTTAGGTGGAATGTGAGAAAACATCTCTGGCGTAGTCCAATGTTAAATTTTTTACAGATAGTTGTTGTTTTTGCATCACTGGTATTTAGCCAAAGTCTTTTTTGTCTGATTTCTGTTTTTTTTTCTTTTTTTACAATAACATGCTAATTTTACATCACATTTCTTATTGCTATTAGAAAATGAACTTTTAATCATGCCAGCAAAATCTTTTGGACATACTTCATCACACATTGTTTCATCTATCTTCCTTGTAGAAAAAAGAATCAGTAATCTCCTCACTGTTGTTCAGTGTATCCGGATCTGGAGTTAAAATCACTAATTCACTGTCTATGTCGACTAAATCACTGTCATCACTGCCATGTAATGCATACAAAACATTCAAATCATCCAGCGCAGTTAAAACTTTATGCGTCATTTTAAGGCGGCAAATCCCTTTTAAACAGATGAAACATTTGATTTCGTAGACTGATATTTAAAGTGGACCCATGCACTCAATTTTGCACGAACCAGATCAATTTTTTTGCTAACACTATAACATTTTCCCCAATGCAATATAATGTATAATTTGCATTAAGCGTTGTCTAATTAATTAATAATACTTATTATTTTTTAAAGTATGATTTTTTTTTAATTAATGATAATGTATATAGCTTGCACTCATGATTTAAATATATATATGCCTGTTAGATCTTTGAAACTTTTAGTATATGTTTAAGAATGTTACAAAAATAAAATGGAGTAAAATTTAAGAAATTTAACAAAAATTATTGAAGGTATGGGTATTCGACTTCAACATTTTCATATTTCTGTTTAGAAAAAAAAAGAAAAAAAAAACCTTAGGCTTGTTTTGTTCATTCATTAGATTTTAGTTCATTTTTTTTGTAATATTCTTATACTTATGTTAAAAGTTTCAAAGTTCTAGAGGGTATAGATCTTTTTAAGTCATGCGCACAAGCTATACATATATTATCATCAATTGTAAAAAATCATACATTAAGGAATAGTTAATATTAATTATTTATACAGTGTTTAATGCAAATTATGTATTATATTGCATTGAGAAAATATTATCGTATTAACAAAAAAAAAAAAAAAAAAAAAAAAAAAAAAAACTGGGGTGGTTAGTGCAAAAACGAGTGCACTCTTTAAATATTGTGTTTCCGAAATCAATTTTTTCATTTGTTTAAAGGGTATGTACCCCCTTAAAATACTAGCATCAAAATAATTTTCAAAAAGAAACAAAATTCAAGTATACAAAAACGATAGAAAGTAAGTATGATTCAATAAATTACAAAATACCAACAGCCTTCGTGAGTTTTTGTTTGGGGACAAGTTAATCACCCTCCCCCCCCCCCCCCCACACACACACAGTCTTGAAGATGAGGTGTACATGCCAGACAGACTGATAGGCCCCTGCCATAGTTGTAGAGTAGCAATGTTTGGAATGTAACAGAGAAAGAAAGGAATATCTCGATTACTAACTGCTGGGGGTTGGATAGTAATAGATAGTACCATTGCCCTATTTTCAGTACAGTCGAAAATGGAAGGATTTTTTTTTCCTAGATAATTTTTTGACAACTTTTTTTACTGGTATAAAAGCATGAACTAATACCTCAATAAATTTATATGACTTATATGTGTGTTTTTCTTGAAGCTCAAATTTTTAAAAAAACTTGTAAGCTGAAAAAGTAAAGAAAAAAAGATCTGCGAATAATCGTCATTTTAAATATTTATTAAAAAATATACAACATTAATTTAAACGTGCGATAAAGAAAAATCTATCGTTAAATAACTTTTTATTAATAAATCATCTTTAATTTGAATCAAAATATTCTAAAGAATCATAATGAAGGGAACGAATATTTTTTCCAACTGGATTAAATCATATTCAAGGTTGGAGTAGCACAGTTGAAGTTTATTCCAATAGAGCGAAAAATTTCCAGACCAGGTATCGAACCTGGATACTTGGCACGACACAACAAGTATCCAGGTTCGATTCCTGGTCTGGACATTTTTCGCTCTGTTGGAATAAACTTCTACTGTGCTACTCCAACCTTGAATATGAATATATATACTAAAGAATGTATGCAAAGTTAAAAATCTTCAGCATTAGCTGCATAGTCTTTCCACCGCTTTTATAAAATAATCTCTATTCTGACGAATGAGAATGCTCCATAGTATAGTCAAGTAATAATTTTCTATAAAAGCGGTTGAGTGACTATGTAGCAAGCGCTACAGATTTTTAAGAGTGCATAAAGACCGCTTTTGCATGCTGTCCTATTTTTAGGACGATGAGGAAATATTGGTTAAAATTTATTTTCTAATAATATCAAAGTTTTAACATAGAAGTTGCGCTTTTAGTTTTATAGGTCATTATTCTTCATAAAATCATTCAATGATTTGTCATGAAACACATCCTAAAATGCTCAAATATATAAAAAAAAAATGTTTAAAGTGTTTCGAGTGTTTTTTAATTTATTTTGCGGAATTTATGGAAAAATCCCTATCTCATTTTATTTTAAAATTCAAATAAGATTTCAGAATTGTACCTTTTCCGGTGCACTTTTTTCCAATAAATTCAAATAAACGTATTTGTTACCATTAGAAAACGAATTTTATGCATTTTTTTTTAATATGTAGACCACCCGCAACTTGCGCTATAAATTATTAATCAAATAGGGAGTATGGGGCTGTCTTGTTCTTTTCATTTTTTATAGAACAGTACATAGGACAACTTAATTATAATTATTAATTTACTTTAGTAACCGTTAAATTTTAATATATTTTACTGCAATACAATCCTTATAAAAATTAATTTCTGAATTTATATATCAAATTTCATTCACAACGCAGTATGGTGAATTTGTTTCAAATTTTGGTTAAATATCTATGCATTTTCAATTTATCTATTTACTTAATAGCCAAAATTATACAATATTATGAAACAATCATTTACTAAGTATGTAAGAGACTCAAGAATACTCTATATAATACGAAAAGTTTGAAAAGAAATTCGAAACATGCAAAAAATTACAAAACAAAGAATTTTTCTTTTATTTTTTCGCCTTACTTAAAAATTAAATATTTTTTTAGAAGACATTTCTTGATATTTTTGTATAGACATACACCAGTTCATGAATCATTTCAACTGAGGAACACATGCTCTTACTTTCATTTCGTAACTAAAAAAAAAATAAAAATCATATGTCAATAATAGAAAGAATAAAATAGCTTAAAAAAGAACACTTTATTACATATCAAAAATGTGAAACGCATTAATGTAGGTTATATGCAATATGAATTCAAACGCACACTTAAACATTTCTTCTTTTAGTAGAAGTACAATAAAAATAGGGAAAACTAAATACATAGGTGTCATTAAACATATCAAGCCTTTTCTATGTTAAAATGCAAGTGTTATTATGGTAAAAAAAAAAAAAAAAAAAAAAAAAAAATATTAACTATTTCTTAAATGCATTAACAGTTTTTTCTCAGATTATTGGAAAAATAATCTAGGTATCGAAAAACGATTACATTTCAACCAAAAACAAAAACGTTTCTTAAAATAACATTTATATATTTTTACATTATACTGAGTTTATGTACAAATACGCAGACGTATAATTTAAAAAAATGTTTTTTTTTTTTTTTTTTTAAACGCAATTTATTTTGTAAAAATTACAAATATAGTATACTGGCTTTATGTCCCGTTTAGCATGTGTGTTTCTAGTATTGAAACTAATTGGATTTGTATTAAAATATTGAAGAATTCATTAAAAAAAATCAAGGTTCAATGATTTTGACAAATTCCTACCTGCGTTAACTTTCCGATATAACTACTGAATGAAAGCTTAATGTAGCTGACAATGGACATGCCGTCTGTACTGCCTAAGAAATGCGCACATATGTCCAGTCAAAACGCAACCAAATTTTGATATAGTTAACTCATCTGTGGCCATAACTTTGTGAATTTGATGTGAATAAGCCACCGGGATCTATTTCTGTATCACACATCTCATGGCGACAGCAAGATAACATCACTTGAAGCTCCAGTACAGAGATGAAGATATAGCAGCTGCAGTAATGTTACAATGTTTCTTTTTTTCATTATGCAACGACCATGTGGATAATGAGATATGCATTTAATATACGGAGATTTCCCTTATTGTGCAAATTTGGGTCACATCACATTGGTCTTAGTAATTATACTGATAAATCGAATCTTTGTACTAACATCAACCTTGGGAATAGTAAATGGTGATATTTTAAGCTGGTTGACGGTACAGGCAAGCTACTTTTTATTTAAGATATTAGTTGATTTCATATTTTATTAAAGAATGATATTGGAGAATATTTGTGTACTTTAAAATTCGTTTATTTTATAACAATGAGAATCCTCTTTTACACTCCATTTGATGAGAAAAGAAATATAACACAAAAGAAAATTCAACTAAAATTTGTAATAATAAATTTTTTATTTTACTTCTGTAATTGAATAGTGATTTTTATAATTAATCTATATTATAGATTTCAAGAAAAAAGGAAATAAAACAACCATCCCCCTCAAAAGAAAAAAACTATTAAAGAAAACTGATTATTATTTTCCTTCAACCATTCAAGTTTATTTTCTAATTTTATTAGCATGAAAAAATCATCTTTGTTTTTTTGTAGTAGAAAACAAAACCTGCATAAAGTACATAATAAAGTTACAGCGTCTTAGAATTCGGAACTTTGTTCCTCTTCAAAGCATTCATTCTCACACTCACTTAATTCCTTATCAAAAACCTTTGTTTTTTATAATCTCGTTTAGAATGCGTCGATTTTAGAAAAAAGGACTTAATGTTGCTTTGAAGAAATTGAATTTTTAACTGTAATCTAAGGAACATTATGTCATTGTCACACTTTGATTATTTTTATCGCATTTACACTAATGAAATGTCAAAGTACCTAAATGTTAGAATGCATTTTTTTTGCAACATCAAATTTACTAATTTAATTGTTGTCAGTTATTTAAATACTTTATACAGAATTATAATTAAATGGTGAATTATTTAACATTCATAATTTAGAAACTTTTACTTGTTACAAATAAAATACAAGCAGTAATAATATGAATAGTCTATACAACAGTGTAATGTAGTTTTAGTTCCGGGTTCTTAGAATTGCACAAAAAACTCCAACTAATAATTTTACTGGAAAAAGGGAATTTTATTTAAAAACATTTAAGTTATGGTGATTCATACAATAAAATAAGAACACAGTAAAATGGGAAAGTGATCCCATAACACAAAATGCGCCTGAGGAGCAATTCTTAATTACATCCTTTAGAGATGGTGGTCAGCAGAGATGTGACAGATTCGCTAGAAGTAAGATGTATTGGCGGTATACAATATCGCCAGTTTACAAACTTTGTAAAATCCGTCGTGGGTGCAAAGTCCTCCAAGTTACCT
This sequence comes from Maratus speciosus, assembly GCA_963932465.1. Classification (NCBI taxonomy): domain Eukaryota; kingdom Metazoa; phylum Arthropoda; class Arachnida; order Araneae; family Salticidae; genus Maratus; species Maratus speciosus. The sequence goes on from CAWVRF010001367.1 coordinate 221,860, forward strand.
GTGAATTATACCTCTGGAGGTGCCTTGCCAGGTGAAGGTCTCGTCATCTGATCAAGGTTCTAAATTACGAGACCAACATGAGTAGCAATGTGCAGGTGCCGAACAACAGGTTATAAGGTTAAGTATCCGGCAAAACATAGTATACACAAACGAGCAGTAGGCACTGCAAATAGGATGACGATCGAGGCAATGATGTCAGGTTTATTGCCGCTTCGCGGCGGTTAGGCGGTCTTTCGCCCCGATGCCAGGTACTAAACCCGTTAAGCTGGGGCATCCCGGCAGGTAGGGGCCTGGTCATCGGTTAGAAAGAAAGAAACTTTCTGACGCCAAAAGAAAATAGACAAAGCATTGGCGAGAGGTTTAGCTGAAAATAATGTGGCATCCCCAACAGCACAACTTACCGGGATGCACGACAACCCTACTCTATTTCATTTAAGAGCGTCATAAAGTCGGGGTTTCTTTACTTTAACACCAACGAACTGAGTTTAAATGTGATTGTGAAATCTTAACAAATGTATGGAAAATGCAGAGAAAAAACATATGTGCTAAGATAAATGAAATATATTTGAAACCGCAATTCCCATAAAATACTTTTATTTTTTTTATTTCTCTTTACCCGTCAAATTCTAGTTGCAATTAAGAATAAGTTGTTTACAACGCAAATAAAATACGATAAATGAAAATGTAATGTTAAAAGGACACGTTTTTTGTCTATTTGATTACTTTTAAATAAAGACCGTTAAGAAATAAAAATTAATAACTATGCGAGAATGGAATTTTGAATAACTAGAAAATGAAATCATAAATCTTTGTATTTAAACATGTTGAGTTCAGTTTGCTGGGAAAAGGAGAGAAAAAAGAAAAATATTTAAGCATGTAGATAGAACTACATATTTTTTAAGAAAAATAATTAATTTAATGATTGCTGGGCAACATATAACTATGATATGTTCCCGCACCATGTTGGTTAAATCAAAGTAAAATTGCGTAATTTGTTATTTCTGTTTGTATAAATATTTTTTATAAAATATAATTATGAGTGTAAAATTATAATGTTTATATATTTAAGTAAAATAAGAGTGTAAGTTCATACAAAAATTATTAAGTTGATTTTAAAGATTAAATATATATTTTTAAAAAATTGTTGTATTGTAAAATGAATGTATAACGTTGAATGGAGTTCGGATCTCAGACAACAACAATACGCAGACGCCATGGTGTCGTTTTATGACAAGCCAATGGAAAGTGGTGTATAATTAGAAGTCGTAAAATCATAAAAACGTTGGAATCAATTTATGGCCTCAATAAAAGTGTTGGGATAAATTTATGACTTGTCAGACCACCCAAACTTTAAGGCAGATAATAATATTAAAGTATATGTTAGGGGCCATTTGCAGACTGCTAGCTAATAGGCCTATCGAAGTATAATAAAAAATCTTCTCACATCCAATAACAGTGGACTAAACAAAAATAGTTCCTCCCACTGCAGGAGCTGGTGTGCAAGAAGAATAAGTTTTGAAAAAGGATAGTCTGAAAAAAGATGTAGAGGATCCAAGAGCTCTCCTGAAAGCCCGTGCAATGAGTCCCGTAAGCCCTAGTAAAGCCCAGGCGAGATGGACGTTTCGGAGCGAGCCTAATCGAGCCTAATCGAGCCTAATCAAGCCTAATTGAGGATGTCTTCCTGAGGTACCTATCGGAGTGAGCCTAAACAAGCCAAATTGAGGATGTCTTCCTGATGTACAGATCGGAGTGAGCCTAAACAAGCCAAATTGAGGATGTCTTCCTGATGTACAGATCGGAGTGATCCTAATCAAGCCAAATTGAGGATGCGTTCCTGATGACACATTGCCATGATCCTAAGCAACGCAACAACTCGGAATTTGATAAATAAAGGCCACCATCCCGTATATTAAAAGAAGGTACTATTTTAAACATTTTCTTTTACCACTTAAGATCATATAAAAAAATCTTAAAAAATACTTTTCTGATATTTTATGGTAGAGAGTTATCTGAGATCCGACCAAACCAATAATTAAATAAGATTAAGGTAATTTTAAAAATGAAAGAGAGTATTTCTTTTAGCAAAAAGAAATAATTATAATAATTAGAGTACGTGAAAATATTGTCTTTTTTTTTTTTTTTAAGATTAAACATACTTAAAATAATGAGAAGCAAACAAAAGTGTTGCTTTCTATTTTTTGAATTAATATTATGTTTTTCTGTAAATAGATATGTTCAATGTAAATAAAATATTTAATCAAGTTTTAAAAAAGTTTCTGTAATTATTTAATTAATAATATTTAAAGTGTGTCAGTTCTTTTTTTTTTACAGCTTAAATTTTAGTTTAATTCATAAGTGGAAGAGTTCGTCTAAATAATTCACAACGCAAGCTCTTAATTTTATTCGTAATTATTCAAATTTAATAATTACTTTTTGACGCGAATTATAATTTAATTTTATTAATGCTTCGCGTTGCTCTTCTACTAGAATGTTGGTAAATACGATCACTTATATTATTTAAATTTATCTAAGGTATATAAAATTATATACCAATTTGCTATGAGGTTGCTTGGATGATTTGGACCAATTAACAATTTTGAATATATTTAATAAAAAATAAACAGGTGTAATTATCTGTCCAGCATCCCCCCGAGGTCATTAAGTAAAATGGTGCTCTGACTCAGGAACGATCATCTGAGGTCATTAGATAGGTAAATGGTGCTATGACTCAGGAACGTTCATCTGAGGTCATTAGAAATAATAATAATAATAATAATAATAATAAAGAAAGAAAACAAAGATCTTTATGAGAACATTATAGAATCAAGTAAGCAAAACAAAGAGCTAATCGAGAAATTAAAAGGGGAGATTGAAAAACTAAAAAAAATCAAAGAAAAAAAACCATGCAATTAGAGATGATAGTGTTCCGCGGAATAAGAAACTCTTTAATAAACACAATGATTATCAGGGTCCCCATTTCAATAACAATTTTCATTATAATGATTATGAACGATATTATAATGATTACTACAATTCATTTAATTACCCGACGCATTATGGGATGTATGATTATTCACAACCTAACTGGAATTCGGGAAATAGGGATTTTGGATATATTTCTGAGAATTATGATCAAAATGGTTATCAATTTGAAAATCGCAAAAGGAAAAAAAAATGGACATTCGAAGAATGGCGCCGAAAAATTTCAACGACGCATGTAAATTTGCGAAACAAATGGAAGATGCATACAATCAAGTTGCATCAAAGGAAATTAATTCGATTACAAAAACCTCCACTGAGGAAAATTTGGACAAATTGTTAAAATTAAATATGGAAAGCGCGGAGCAAATTAAAATTTTGACTTCCGAAATAAACAATTTGAAAATTAAAACAAAAGACACTGCATCAAGCAGATGGTGCGAATTATGTAAAAAAAATTCGCATACTTTAGAAACGTGCTGGTACAAAAATGATAATAAAAATACATATAAGGATAGCAGAGATTTCGCAGGTCGGCATTTTAATAAAAGGTACTCTTATAATGGACAGTATCAACCGAGAGCGAATTTTAATCCTAGATTTGTTAACCCAAACCAGCAGTGGCATTTTCAATCTTATGCACCCACAGGTGGTTACTATGGATATTCTCCATATCCCCCACCCCCACCAAATTACTTCCCTCAGCATGTGCCATATAGGAATAGTCAACCTCAGAGTCATGCCAGTTATTATCCAAATGAGGATAAAAATGAGAATTTAAAAGACAATGCTCAAAAGTATCCAAAAAAGTATAAAAATTAGGGTAAAACTGATGATCAAAGGGACAAGTAAGGGATATGAATTGGTATTAAAAATAAATCAAAATGCATAATTAATCGAATTTCAAAATTTAAAAATTTTCAAAATTTAAAAATAAATTTTTTTCTTTTAGGTAAAAAAAAAATTGAAACAAAATTAATAACTTGCCTTTTTAAAATTCAAAATAATAATAAGAAAGGATAGGAACATGGGAACGCCAATTTGTCTCAGGGTTACAATATTGAGCAAATGTGCAGGGCGCACCCGAAAACATACTTATAAAATTATGTAATGTGCTTCACAAAACTTCAATGGAGCAGTGAAATATTTCTCTCCAGGCAAAAGTTATATATATATTTTTTTTTTTCGAATATGAATTAGAAAATATAAAATCTTAACAAAGCCAAATAACATTAAAACTTAATTAATTTAAACTTAATTAATTTCATAGTAAATAATCTTGGAGTAATTTTCAAAAAAAAAAAAAAAAAAAAAAAAAAAAAAAAAAAAAGAGAGAGAATTTTTTCTGTCTTCTATAAGGGTAGCCTTTGCTAATAGCCTTACAATTTAGATGACAAAATTTCAGAATTACTCTTTAAAATGAGTAGGTGTAAGCTATAGGTTCAGGGTAGTTAGAACAGCTTTATAGCATACTCATATATATATTTTTTTTTATATAAATATATGGTTGACAAGGAATAAATTATTAGTGCACTCTATATTAGGATAGCGGTCAGCTATAAGCCTAAACATAATAAAATGTACAAAAAGTGCTAAGATTTATTCCGGTAGTTCAAGTACAAGTTATATGCTAAAGTCTAGAATTTAGACAGCAGGGATAAGTTTTATGAACAAAAGTGTTATAAAAAAAAATTTTAAAAAAGGATTTTGGTGTAGCACATTGGTTTTTAAAAAAACATATATATGTATAACAATGGACAAGGCAAGTTATTTCAACATGATTGCACACAAAAATAATAGTAAAAAAAAAAAAAAAAAAAAAAAAAAAAAAAAAAAAAATACACAAATAAATAATTGAAGTAAAATTAAAATTTTCTCACCAAAGGCTTTCTGTATAGGGTACAATTTTGGCCTACGGCTGGGTATGCACCAACACCAACAAAATTTTTGTAGAAAATTTATCAATTCACAGATACATCAATATATGGTCCACCTAGGCATAAATTTCAGGATTCTTGGCTGAAAAAGGAATCGAAGAAAAAATTAAGTATGGTATAATTACTAGATGTTATGCTCAGAAACAATAAAATTAGTAATATTATATTGTAAAAAGCAGCATTTTGAGTTTTCTTTAGGAAAATTTTTGATTTTTAGGTTTTACACATTTATGGAATGTCTAGCTCAGTGTATAGTTCCTAGATTTAATAAAAAAAAAAATAATAAATAAAAATATAAGTTCGTGTTGTTTTCAAAATAAATAACAAAAGGTATAGCAATTAGCATTTACAGTTAAAATTTATGGAATTTTCAGCAAAATTAACATTAGACAAACATAGTTTATATTATATTTAACTTGATAAGCTAATTTACTTTTATTTACGGTATTCAATTAGAATTAAAGTAGGCTTAAATTCAAGTTAAATTAATTAATAACATTGTTGTAGTGTAAAATTTTATGTAAGACTATTATATTTTATTGTATATATAAAAATATGCAAATTTAACAATTAATAAAATGTATTAGCAAAATTATTTAATATAAATATTAAATGACATCTTGCTGAAATCAGCTAGAAATTAGATTTTTTTTTTTTAAATAAAATATTTTATAAATTTATGTTAGTTTAGAATTTAAGCATTTTTTTTTCTCTTTACTTTCCCTTAGAATTAAATGCAATTCTAAATTTAACACATATAAATATACATAGTATTGATAAATTTGAGTGTGTGAGTTCATAAATTTTTTTTTTTATATATATAATTTGGCCAATTCAACATAAGAAAACAAAATAAATAAATAAATATATTTATATATATTGGCCTTATTTTTATTAAAATAGGTAGTATGGCTTAATAAATTTATTTACTTAATTTTTTTTATAGTACGTACAGTAATTATTTTAAAAACTTGAGCTATAAAAAAATTTGGATGTGGTTGTTTGTGAGTATACAAAGATTTTTTCTGCTGGCAGAAGTTCTTTGGTCCGGCCGGGTACTCATAGAGGGCTGCATACGATTTTACGTAGTAATTATCATTTACTTTTGTTTTTTTTTTAATTATACAAGTGTATTAAGTACATTTTTTTTTATAATTAAATAATAATTATTAATGTTGGATTAATAATAATAATTTATTATCTTTTATTTTAAACATATCATTAAATTTTAGACAGTAGAATTCACATACGGAATGTTAATGATAAATAAAATTTTGAATAAATAAATTTTTATTTCATTCAGTAAAAAAATAAATAAATATGAAAATTTAACAATCTTTTAAGATAGAATTGTTGGCTAAATAAATAATAATATAAGACAAAAAAATTGTTCTCTTCTTCGTCAATGGCATTCTCTGACAACACTATTTAATAGTATTAAATGAAGGTGCATTTTTAAGGTCAGCGTAATGCATATTTTGCATTTTTGAGAGGCCGTAGAAGTCATTTTTCCGTGTTGTTTACATTTTAATAGTAAACAATATCATGAATCAAAATTTGTGTTTGTTAGAAAGGTCTAAAAATATACAATGTAATCAGTTAAAGAAAATTATATGCATTTTTTTTTTATCCTGAAAGGCAATTTGGTTTAGATTTAAACCTGAATGAATAAAAAGCCACCCTCGCTTCAGTTACAGTAGGAGGCAGGAGAATGCAGATGCTAGAATCGCCATTTTTCCCCTGCAAAATAATAAAAAAAAGCAGAAGGTTTACATTAGATACGATACAAATACATACACTGTTTATGCATAGATTATGTTTAAAATTACATACAGGCATGCACAGTGAGTTAAGAAGAAAGTATATCAAGAAATTATACTAATTAATACGGTAATTACAAGCATGAAATGGTTTTAAATACATACCTTTGGGAAGTCGTAAAATTTTGTCACAGCACAATTCACCTCACAGAAAGCGATTAGTAGCTGACCAACCCCTCGGTTCGAAAGAATCGGGGACGTTCAGAACTGGTTTTATTCAATCCTCCTTCTTCTTCTTTTTTTTTTTTTTCTCTCTTTCTCGTATCGGGTAAAGTTGGAAAGCATTGCGTAATGATATATTAAAGGAGATGAATTAGCTTGTACATTTTGACAGATCATACATGTTAGAAGTAACAAATAAATAAAATAATGTAACAAGTTTGTATACAATATTTTTTCTGATTATAATTTGAATACATCAGATTAATTATGTGAAAATATAATATGTCATATTACAAGCATTGTATTTACTTTTATTCAGTATAAAATGTGTTTTAGATAAAACACTGTGTCATAAGGTTGTATGTGATGAAATAATATGTCAAATGCGTATGCCATTATTTTTCTTATAATGAGGTTTATTTCGGCATATTAATTTCTGACAAAATTATAGCTTTGAATGTATTTTGGGCACTTAAACTGTAAAGTTACAAAATTAGTAAACATGTGTGTGGTAAAGAAAAAAGGCTTCGAGAAAGACGTCTGATTGTCAGTACAGAGGTCTTCTATAAATGTGAATGTCAACAGACAACTATGCTATCATGTGTTGAACTTTCTGTTATGAAACAATAGAAGAACTTCTTATAAAATATACCAGAACCATTGATAATTGAACTTTACAGTCTTCGCTCAAAAACTGTGTAGATACACAGTCATATGGACACGTACATTCCTTCAAGCTTTACAAAAAAAATAAAACCAGCAATCAGTTTTTATTTTTTTTTTCTTCCGATACCGGGAGAGATGCTGGGCAACATATAACTATGATATGTTCCCGCACCATGTTGGTTAAATCAAAGTAAAATTGCGTAATTTGTTATTTCTGTTTGTATAAATATTTTTTATAAAATATAATTATGAGTGTAAAATTATAATGTTTATATATTTAAGTAAAATAAGAGTGTAAGTTCATACAAAAATTATTAAGTTGATTTTAAAGATTAAATATATATTTTTAAAAAATTGTTGTATTGTAAAATGAATGTATAACGTTGAATGGAGTTCGGATCTCAGACAACAACAATACGCAGACGCCATGGTGTCGTTTTATGACAAGCCAATGGAAAGTGGTGTATAATTAGAAGTCGTAAAATCATAAAAACGTTGGAATCAATTTATGGCCTCAATAAAAGTGTTGGGATAAATTTATGACTTGTCAGACCACCCAAACTTTAAGGCAGATAATAATATTAAAGTATATGTTAGGGGCCATTTGCAGACTGCTAGCTAATAGGCCTATCGAAGTATAATAAAAAATCTTCTCACATCCAATAACAGTGGACTAAACAAAAATAGTTCCTCCCACTGCAGGAGCTGGTGTGCAAGAAGAATAAGTTTTGAAAAAGGATAGTCTGAAAAAAGATGTAGAGGATCCAAGAGCTCTCCTGAAAGCCCGTGCAATGAGTCCCGTAAGCCCTAGTAAAGCCCAGGCGAGATGGACGTTTCGGAGCGAGCCTAATCGAGCCTAATCAAGCCTAATTGAGGATGTCTTCCTGAGGTACCTATCGGAGTGAGCCTAAACAAGCCAAATTGAGGATGTCTTCCTGATGTACAGATCGGAGTGATCCTAATCAAGCCAAATTGAGGATGCGTTCCTGATGACACATTGCCATGATCCTAAGCAACGCAACAACTCGGAATTTGATAAATAAAGGCCACCATCCCGTATATTAAAAGAAGGTACTATTTTAAACATTTTCTTTTACCACTTAAGATCATATAAAAAAATCTTAAAAAATACTTTTCTGATATTTTATGGTAGAGAGTTATCTGAGATCCGACCAAACCAATAATTAAATAAGATTAAGGTAATTTTAAAAATGAAAGAGAGTATTTCTTTTAGCAAAAAGAAATAATTATAATAATTAGAGTACGTGAAAATATTGTCTTTTTTTTTTTTTTTTTAAAGATTAAACATACTTAAAATAATGAGAAGCAAACAAAAGTGTTGCTTTCTATTTTTTGAATTAATATTATGTTTTTCTGTAAATAGATATGTTCAATGTAAATAAAATATTTAATCAAGTTTTAAAAAAGTTTCTGTAATTATTTAATTAATAATATTTAAAGTGTGTCAGTTCTTTTTTTTTTACAGCTTAAATTTTAGTTTAATTCATAAGTGGAAGAGTTCGTCTAAATAATTCACAACGCAAACTCTTAATTTTATTCGTAATTATTCAAATTTAATAATTACTTTTTGACGCGAATTATAATTTAATTTTATTAATGCTTCGCGTTGCTCTTCTACTAGAATGTTGGTAAATACGATCACTTATATTATTTAAATTTATCTAAGGTATATAAAATTATATACCAATTTGCTATGAGGTTGCTTGGATGATTTGGACCAATTAACAATTTTGAATATATTTAATAAAAAATAAACAGGTGTAATTATCTGTCCAGCAATGATTTCACATGCTCAAAGTAGATTTTGATTAACGGCGGGCTGGAAATTGATATGTTGTAGAAAGTTGCCACAAACAGGGGTTCTCAAACTTTTAGACCGAAGTACCACTAAATAGAAGTTCATACTTCCGCGTACCACCAGGTAACAAACTCAAAGCTAATACAAAAGAACCTGTGTAAACGGAATATGTCTAAAACGAAATATTTTTTCCAGTCTTTTGTGCTTGAACAGTTCTGAACAGTGGAGCAACTTTGAGGGGTTACCTAGTTGACAAGCAACTTAACACCCAGTCTGATGATTGTGATATCTTATATTTTAATTATGAGCAATTGGGAAAAGAAAAGGTGTAGTTGTTTAAAACTACTAAAATTAAGGATAAGTTATAGATATTTGCTAGCATATGAGCTTTTTTAAGAAATAGAAAAATAAGATAAAGTTAAGTTTAAGTACTTAAAAAGTAAATTTAAGCTATAAATTAATATAAGTATAGCTGTAGTTAAAAAAATACCATAAGGAGAATAAGAAAGTAAAAATATGAATAAAAGTTAGCACTAGTTCAAGTAACTCTCACCAAACATGGGCAGGAAAAGCGGAAAAGAAAGGCAGTAAGTCTTTCTACATAGAAAAAGCACTAATCAAGGCATTATATTTTCCCCTCTATATAATTAAAATATATAGAGGGTTTTTTTTTTAAATTAAATATGAAAAAGAAAAAAAAGGATGAGATAAAATGAAAAATAGACAAGTCTTTTGTGCTTCCGTCTGAGGATATTTTAATGATATACATAATTACATTATTAAACTGGTGCTTATATTGACTTTAATATTTTTTAGTGTATCATTTTTGGGTGACAAATAAAGATGTACTTAAACGTAAAACTACTGCATAGCTTTGTTAAATATGGAAAAAATACACATTTAAAGTCGTCTTGATCGCCATTTTTTTTGTTATATGAATACTATGTTTATATCAGTAGTAAAATATACACAGAAGAACATTTAATAGGTGAATAACCTACATAAGAAATTTACATACTCTCTGAAAGTAAACTGCTAATTATTGCGAGATGGAAGTTCGTTGAAATATGTAATATACACACATACAGTATAATAATGTTAGAAAACTTTTTTTCGGAGTGTATGTGAACCGAGTGTGAGTGTATTCGCAATAATAAATATGATACAAACTTTTACATTGTATCATATTATTATTGAGAATGCTGCCGCCGGAGCAATGAAACATATGTCTAATACGAATAAATAAAGGTAATTTTTTGCTTTGTTAAAACTATTTTACCACTTAAAGTACACTGTTGAAACGTTTGCAGCATTCTGGCAGATCATTCGACAGTTTTTTTTTTTTTTTTTTTAAACGGTTTCATAACCATAATTTAACTATATTCTGACCGTAACATGGCCAATAATATGGTCAGAATAGTGTTAAAATTACGGTTGTGTAACCGTTTTTGGAAAAAACGGTCAAATGACCTGCCAGAATGCTGCAAATTTTTAACAGTGTAAATATTAGTTTACTTTCATGTGTTCAAGTGATTTTCACAAAGTTTTATTTAATGACATTTTTAAAATCAAAGTGCTAAACTTTTTTTATGCAGAAGCCTCTACAAGCTTAATAAAATATTTTCCGGTATGTAGTAATCTATGATATAATATGAACGGCAGACAATCATTTAATATTCGCCCTCTTTAAATAAACATTTGTGCAAAAGAAATGAACTTCTTTTAAAACGATAATTGGACAATTCGCGCAAGTTGTGTGAAGTGTAATAACTTTTATTCCGTTTCTTCTAATTAAATTCAGAATTATATATAGATATATATTATTTGTGAGGAAAGAAAAATATTTTTTGAAGATATAAAACTGATCACTCCATGTTAACCAATGAGTACATCGTCATTTTACATGGTGTGTGAGCTCAAAAATCTAGGAATGTGTGAGACCTTTCTTTTTTTCCAAATGAAATAACTTACACTCTAGTGTAGTAGGGTAAACTAGAATTTATTAACCATTCTCGAGCGCTGTAGTATCTTGATTATACTTAGAAATCTGCGACAAACCGCAATTGTTAAATTTAAAATTAGCAGGATATATGAGCGCGAATTTATTACAGAAGGAATAAAAGTTTCAAATATAACAAACTAATCAATTAAAAATGAATTAATCTCTGAATAAAATTACCTAAAAGTTACTAATTAGTGTAATGCTAATAATAAAGAAACTGGAATTTCCTGTTACTCAAAAATAGATTTTTTGTGTTTATTTGCTTTTAATTCCGATTTTTAATGAGGTAAAAATTCTCATAAATGTACCAAAACACATTATAATTGAATAATAAAAAAAAATTAATACGTAAATCAGATTTTTAAAGATTAATTTTGTTTTAAAAGTACGTGTGGAAATAAATATTCATGTCAATACACATATAATATTAAATAAAATTTTCGTATTTAATATCGTCAAGCATGCGGTTTAAACAAGGCCGCACAAAGACACTATGGCCCCCCGTAATAATTTCTAATAACCCCCGCACCACCACATGTATGATAGAAGAAAACCTGCTTAGACGGAAACGCAAACGACTAGAGAAAAATCCCGTTGTATATAGATTGCATTCACCTTAGAAGGTATAATTGCATAACATTTGTTTTGAGGGAACTGCAATATGACATTATTCCATTTATAGCAGGATTCTGTTATAAATAGGCTTTGCTCTATTAGAAAATAAATTTGCTAGCTAATGCCTATATAAAAATATATATAGTATTTGCTTACAATTTTATTATTTTCATCTAAAGTTAATAACATTTTAGCATACTGAAAATATAATTTAAATTTAATTGAATTAATCAATTAATTTTGAATGAAAAAGTTCAATGTATGAAATTAATAAAATGCGAATTCCTAACCTATATGACTACACCCAACTTTCCACCCGATTCCTGTTCGAGCGTCTAAAATCAGCCATATTATTAAAACAGGGGCGTTATTTCAAAACTTTCTTGATATTAAGTGAACTTTCAAATGTTCGATATATACAAAGGAGTAGGGGCTCTGACGGTGGACAATAAAGACATTCTATCAAATTCTGACTTTTGAATTTTAGTATTTGTTATTTATTTTATTAATAATTTTCAGATAAAAAATGTCTACTTTTTCTGTTTTTTTTTTTTTTTTTTTTTCTGTTTTTTTTTTTTTTTTTTTTTTTTTTTTTTTTTTTTTTTTTTTTTTTTAAACCAGGACCGTAGATGGACTCCCAAGAAGAGCTGGGCCCTGGTGATTTATATCCCCCTTTGTACTGGTCTGTTTTTTAAATTACGAATGTGGGTTTAAAATACCGAAATGTTAAAGAATATTTAATTCTGACTATGTGAAAAATAACGTATGTAACATCGCGTCTATTATTAGTATATACATAAATGTAGCTTTTCTTATGATAGTGTCTCTAAAAATATTTACTCCTGTTTTGAATAGGGTAAACATTAAAGAATTAGACGCCTGTACATTCTTAAATAAAATAAATGTACTAGAAATTTAACGGAGATAAATCTGAAAATTATTTAAGGAATCAAATGATTTGTTGGTACACATCTACGGCATTTTCACAGCTGACTTGAGATGAAGGTCACAGTACAAAAGTTGAGAATCACTGAGGAATATTTATTTATTTTTACGTTTATTTTCCTCACTATTTATTTTCTAGGTAAATGCGGAATGCACGTAAAATATATTCCCTAAGGCAATGAGTGCATCATCATCTTTCATAAAAGGGAAGCTGAAACTCTATCAATCTCTGCAAACGTTAATTCTCACCCAAATCAATTCTCTCATGCTCATGGGTAAGTTCATAGGATAAACGGTTTCAAAAGCGAAGCCGGGTGGAATCAAAAGGGAAAGCAAGCAATGACTAAAAACATGTATTCCCCGCTCTGCCTTTCCTCTTGATTTGGGGATTGAGAGATGGAGCATCTCTCTGAACAGGAGATAGGTATAGATCTGACATCTGGTGGTAGATGTTGCATATCATCCTTATTGTAAGATTTTGTATTCAAGATTTCTGTGAGATAATTGGAAGCAAAATAGCATTTTTATCATTCTATATTAAAAAGGATTATTTATAATGACTTAAAAATTAAACTGGTTACTTAAATTTATTAGTTTCTTAAAAAAAGAAATGAATGCAATAACATTTAGATTAAGGAGAATTAATGCTTTTAAAATTTAAACTGCAGTTACAGTATTGCTGTAAATAAGATTTAATAATTATTATTTTGAAATATGTTATAATATAGTTAACTTTTAAAAGCACGGGTGGTTTGTAGTAGCATAAAAAATGGTCTGCGTTCCATATGCTTAGACCAGTTTTAAAGCCCAAATAATAAATTTTAAAGAGATTTTGGTTTAATACAATGAGCAGTAGTAGTATAAAAGAAATAAAGGTTAAAGCAAAAATAAAATAATAATAATTTAATTATGAATATTGCAGAGAATATGGCGTCAGTGATGACCTGCCAATGAAAATAATGAGAAAAAAATGAGAATTTAAGCTTTAATTATTTGTTAAATACCAAGGGGTGTTTGAGACGGATGTAAAAGCGGCATGGCTGTTGATAACGAAATTATTTTGAAATTCGCAGTAGTTAGTTTTTATATCTTGAGTTGCGCAATTAGTTAATCGTCCTTGTTTATAAAGATTAAAATCAAATTATCATTTTGATTTGTCTGCTCATGTTTATGTCCGAACATGTGTCCTTTTTTCAATACAGTATATTTAAAAAAAATTAGATTGCAGAAACTATATTTATATGATATTTTCGCATTACCTAATGGAAATATTCTGAGTAATTCTTATATATATTTAATGTTGCATGATAACATTTAATTAACTATTTGTAATAAATAAATAAATAATTAGAGAATAATTGATATATTTGAAAGAAATATATAATGTTTATAAAATTCACTAAAATATGCAAAGACGGAAGCTGTCTAAAACGGAATCCAGCGTTCCATGGAAAACTATTCATTTTTAACCAACTGTATAAATTTACATGAAATGCCTATTTTTTTAATGTACTAGAAATATGTATTAGTTATTAAAAAAGATAAAAGTTTTGTTTACAGTGTGTGTCTCATGTAAATTTCTCATATAAATATCGCATGTAAATCTTATGTAAATAGAAAACTGTAATGTATATTAATAAATGGATAACAAAGGGATAAACGATTAATTTAACTATAAAGAAGTGCCAGTAGTAAGTCAAAATTACGTCCAATACTAATCATATCATAATATTACAATATTTATTTGCTTAAAAAAAGACGTTATAAAAACACATTAAAAGATTTAATTTACTTTTCATGTGTTTTTATAACGTCTTCTAAGCAAATAAATATTTTAATATTATGATATGATTATAATAGATGAAAATTTCCAATCTAGTTCGAATCTGCGCAACATAAAATTATTAATCTAGTGATATGATTAATTTAACGTTTAGTTTAGAAGAAATTCTTATTTACTGAATACAGTTATAACTGCTATCATGATACCTACCTGCAGAATTAAAATTGAATAATAATTATTAAATATGGTAACATCTCATTTCATGATTGCATAAAAATATTAACGAGATAAATAAGTTTTGGACGATGTTGGGGGTGCAAATACCAGGAAAATTCCCATACCGTCCCGTGTCCCTGGTGCTGATTTTTAAGTTTGGAGCTGTCAGTATAAAATTGTTTCGATAAAAGTAAGTCAATGTAATTTTTTCCGAACTGGGACAATTATTTTATATAAATTTGTAGCAAAAAATCAACCTGCGCACATTTTTACGGTTGATGTTATTTTTTTAACTCTGTCCCTGGGTTTTTCATCCTTACCGTCCTTCTTGCTAAACTTGTAGAGAAAATCACATCAGATGCAGCCACAGAATTTTTTTCAAGTTTTTTCTCATGCAGAAGTATGCTAGAGAAAGAATGTCTGAAATTCTTTGACAGGAAATTTACTTCAGAATTTAAATCAGCATTTAAATATCAATTTCAAGATCGTGGCTTTATTGGTAGTCTTACCATTCCCAAGGTTTATTTCTGCACTTTTTGAGGTAAATTAAAATAATAATAATAATTTAATCCAAGGTTAACAACAGTTTTCTAGAAATCAATGAATATTGTGGCTATCACTTAGTCTTAACATCATTTGCCTAAAAATAGGTGGTAATTTTCCTTACCGTTCCATCCTTACACGGAAAAAACTGTTTGGTTGTGATAGCCAAATTTATTTGGTTGCACCGTCTAGTTAATTCCAGTAGTTGTCTGGACTAATATTTTTTTGTGTCAAGTACAACTGTTAGTTTGATTGATCCAAATAATATAATTAGTTTATTTAGTTGAATGCGCCAAATGCTTTCCTGCACGCGCAATTACTACAGTAAGACGACCAGAGCAAGATAGATGCAAGAATTATTAGAGAGCGCTTTTCCACTAACCCGTTAATTCTCCGTCAACCTGAACCGCGAGTTAAGTGTTTAACTCTCGGTTATACTTCAAATCCAATTCACCGTTAACTCAACCTGCCGAAATGCAAGAATAAATCGAAACTAAAGTTAGGTTACCCTAGAGGTCTGCTCGGGCCGAAATTTCCATGCCCGGGCCCGGCCCGACTCATAGAGATAAAAATTTGCCCCGGTCCGGCCCGATACAAAAATTAAAAGATCGGCCCGGCCCGGTAAAAATCTTAAAAGTTCGTCTCGGCCGGTACAAAAAAAAAAAAATATTGGCCCGGCCCGGTTCGGTAAAAAGCTTGAAATTTCGGCCCGGCGCGGAAAAAAAGTTAAAATCTCGGCCCGAGTGAATTTATACAAAACATTGATTTTTACGTCGATTTGGTTAAAAATTTGTCTCGTACGAGGAGTTAGTTCTGACCAAAAATATTTATCTTAACTTTTTTTTTTTTTTTTTTTATGTTATCTTTGTAGAATTGGCGCAGTCTGCGATGTTTATTTTTTTAATCAATCTCTATTTCTTGTATGTAAATGTTTCAGTTATCATTAATATTGTTAATCCATATTCCATGTATTGAAGTGTTAAAAATCTGAAAATGCTATACAGCAAAATCTTCTAACACGGAATTACATAGAAAAGTAAGAAAATGCATTGTAGACAAGTTCCCTTCTTAGCAAGTTCTAAACGCATTATATATTATTTTCTTACGTATTAGTACATTAACTTTAAATGGATCAACACGTTTTTCAGTTTAAAACAGAGTTCCGTCATAGGCAGGTTCTTTTTCACAGGTTTTACTATATTTTAATAAGCGTAGAAATCTACTATTCTTTAAAAATAATAAACTTTAATGTTTAAGTGTAGAATAATGGCGATTTAAAAATATATGCATTTTTTTTTTCGAAATTTTTTGGCGCAGGCCAAATTTTACTGACCTTTGAATAGACCAGGCCATGCTGAGACAATGATTTTCATACGGGCTGGGTCAAAACTAGGACTGAAAATTTTGGGCCGTGAAGACTAGGAATGAATCCAGTTCCAGCTCTGCGCAGAAAAAATAAGTTAGGCCCGGAGACGGATTAATAGCGGAGACCAGGCCCGGCAGGAGTGCCGTGGATGAAAATCGGCCTGTACGCTGCCCAATCTCTACAGAACATCAGAGGTTATTCGACTGCGCATGCGTATTCATTCCTCTCGCGAACGCAGCGAAGCTACGAACGAAGACGAAGCTTCCCTTGTGACCGGTTTATAAACATGGCGCATGGCGGTAACTTTAGAATAAGGTACGTTATTTGTTCTTTTTTATCCATATTTTTGTTCTGTTTGCATTTTGTGTTTGTGCAGTGTGCTAGTCATTGAAATCATTATTAACATTGACTATTTCATTTAATATATCAATGTAACATAAAACTAAATTTGGAATCAAAACTTTATGGTTATTAATCTGTTGTTTATATCAGTGTTATCGTAAAATCGCCCTCAGATCCAAAAATATTTCAGGAAAATTTCAGGCTCATAAGTATTTTGGAGTTTCATTTGCAAATTTTAATGATGATGACTTTATGTATTTAATAACTTATTTTATTAGCAATCCTGTATATTAATCTGTTATTATTTAAAAAAATATAGGTAATAGGGTAGATGTGCCAGTAATGGAAACCCTTAAGAAATTTCTTTTAAAATTATTTTTTTATTAATAGTTATAATTATTATATTCCAGTTTTTTCAATATTATATTAACCTATCAACAATATTTAACCATTCTTATAGTTTCATTTACTAATATGAATCAAAATTTAATTTTAAATAACAGAAATAGATCAAAAGCCCAATAATGGGCATCCTCTGTCCCATTAATGGACACCCCAAAAAAAGTAATAAATATAACTGTTTTTATGACTGTATTTAGAACCAGAATTTAATGAAAATGAAACAAAATAGTTATTTTCAAATAAATTTAACAATAAGGATACCAGTAATTAATAAAATATTTGTGATAATCATTTACAGTTTGTATCAGTTATTGTAATTATCAGAAGATAGGTGTTTTAATTATTTTAGATGGATAGTTTAATATACTAAATATCATCATACTAAATTCAATTACAGCTATCAAATTATTGAAACAGTGGGGATTTAAAAGCTAATAAAAAAAAAAAAAAGTTTTGCAATATTAGTGTTTAGTTTTGTCTTACTATTTTTAACATTTGATCTTCCAGAGACTACTTGATATATCATTTATAATAATTAATATTGCAAATTATGAAAGAAATGATATTGGGAGTTAAAAATTTTAAATACTAAATAAAATAATTTCAAAATAAAATTATAGAACTGATGTTCGAGGCCACTGATCTGTAGATTTACTAGTTTCATCAATATTACTTATAACTTTCATGAATATTACATTTTTGTCAGTGGTGAATAAGGAAACATTTAAGACAGAGAATAGATTTTTAATATAGCTTCTGTAACTTAAAGTTTTTATTTAAACGGAAAGGGATTAAGCCCTATGAGCCCCTCTTTGACTATGCTCTTAAACAATATTTTCTGCTTCCTGGCTGGTTTGATTACCAGATTATACAATATGCTAGGTACATATATACTACATAAAAAAAAGAATAAAATATTGAAATTTTATTAATCACATAAAATAACTTAAAAGCAGCTATTTATAAAAGTTATGGTGGTATTTCATTTCTGTAAGTATAATTTAAAAATTAAATTTGATTATTTAGGTTTGCAGTTAAGTCAAAATATTTTATGCACTATAAAAACATTACTGAAATTGCATTTTTAGCAAAAACCTTAAAAATAAATGAAATTTTGTAAATGGACGTCAGTATATAAAATTATAAGTTTTCTATTGTTATTCAAACAAAAACATTCAAATTTTGCAAGAAAATAAATAATATATAAATTAATCAAATGAAGCCAGCTCCTATCCTCTTCATTAAGATTTTCTCAGAAAAACAGCGAAACTTTGAATCATTATTTTCTGCTTCCTGATCGGTTTGATTAAGAGTGTCAACAATAACCTAGTTTTATAAAACATGCAAGGGGGAATTATAAAAAAAATAATTAAAGCTAAATATTTATTAGTTATTTTTTTATGAACCAAAAACATCAAGGGGTGTCCATTACTGTCACATCTAATTTATATATTTTTTTACAATTTTTCTGTTTTGTTTGAAAATTTTACTTGCAAATTTGCATTATGTTATTTTGAAAGTAAAGGGGAAATAAAGAGGAATTAAATTAATAAAAAATAAATTTATATTGTATTTCAAATAATACTTGATAGTGGACCACTGTGCCCCAGTGGGTGTATCAGTGTACCCCCTTCTTGGGCACTCTGGTCCAGTTATGAACGTATACAAATATTTTTTTTTTCTTAAATGTATTTGAAACTGTGTTCTAAAAAAATTAGAGGCATGTAAAAATGTTTAAGGAATGTTCAAGTATATTTTCAAATGGATTAGACTTTCCATTGAAGAGAAAAAAATTTAAACTTAAAAATGGTCCACTGTACCGCAGTCTCTCCTATACTTTATCAATGAATATTATATTCTATACCTATGTTACATCATATTAATTGTATAGTTATATACATATAAACAGTCGGTGCGAAAAATGGATGACACTGACTCCGGGAATTTTAACAGATCCGACTCTGACTCTTTCGCTCAAAAATGGGCCTGACTCCGACTCCGCAGCCCTGTGTATAAATACTTCTGCCACTTCTTTTAATATGCAAGTCACTCTTAATATTTTTGGCATCATTGTTGGTGCAGTGAATATGACATGGGTAATACGTAAGTATTGGAATTTGTGTTAAAATTAGCCCATGTAATTCTTTTGGAAGCTAAGCTATTATTGACAAGATTTTGATTAGATTCTCATTCATGGCAGCATATGTGTTAATTTCTCATATGCATAGAATTTATCGTTTATTTACAGACACACAAAAGAATTTGGCTAAAATTGCAAGAAAGTTAATATCAATTAAACTATTGAAGTTCAGAAAGTGTGTTTTAAGTTGTGTATGCATTATTAAACTTAACTATTTTTTAAATATTACTTGATGTGTATAAATTTTATAAATCATATACATGGTTGCACAAAAGTTTTCAAGTATAGTTCTGTTCATTAACGCAAATTGTTGATTAGAAATTTTAAACTGTTCTGCGTTTAACTGAACTAACTTTTAATATACTATGTAGAATACATTTAAAACCATACATAAGATATCAGGGTTCACTGTGAAGTTTTGTTATTGTATTCTGATTGTGTTGGAAATGGAAAGTATTTCAGAATTTATGCTGGTCGCATGATTTTTTGTTCTTGTTTTTATTAAACAGAAATTTATGAAGGAGTTCCTTTTATTAAATCAAATATAAATTTTGCCTGGATAGTCTCCTGATGTATTTTTGACTTAATACATATTACTACTACAGGGGTTGATCCAGCCAAAATTTGGGGTCTGTTTAAGGCCCCTTCACAAAAATAAATTTAATGAAATGGGCCCCTTCACAAAAATAAATTTAATGAAATGGGCCCCTTCACAAAAATGAATTTAATAAAATGGGCCCTTTCACAAAATTCCTTTAAATAAAACAGGCTCCTGCATAAAATTACTTTTCATAAAAACTGTTTTAAAATGTGTAATTTTGTAAATAAAACCAGTTCACCAAAAACAAAATATTTAGCAAGAGGATTTGAAGAAGTTTTTGTTAATGAATGCTTGGTTCGAATTTGAGTAACTGTATTTAATCTTTCGTTACAAAATGTTATTTTTCACAAAAATATAGTAAAATTCACAAAAATAACTTTTACTTTTCACAAAATGAGCCCCTAGAATAAAAATCTGCATTGACCCCTATACTATTCGGAATTATTAATATCCAAATCTATTAAATTTATCCTTTATGCATTCTTGAAAACAGACCAAGTCATGAAAAATACAATTAAAATTTATAAAAAAAAATACAAATAAGTGCGCCATTACTGCTTATAGGTGTGTCTGCATACAACAACATAGTATAATACATTAAAAAGTCCTTCAAAACCAAAATTGTTTCAACTGCACTAGAAGACACAGGCAGACACAACAACTTTTAATTGTCCACTGAGGATTGCCGAGATAGTTCAGTTGAAAATGTTTTTGTGTTAAAGGACTTTTTAATACATTTTAAATGTTTATATTATGTTGTGTGCACATGTAAACAGTACAGGTAAATTTATTTGTACTTTTTCTATAAATTTTAATTACTAAATAAATGAATTTAGCACTATTTTTAATTTTAGCATTTAAAAGTTTTATTGAAAAATATAATTGTAACATGAATTGTGTGATTGTATTCTAAATTTTAATCTACTTTATTTCAGGTCAGTGAAGATTTTTATTGCCTAGCTAAATTTCCTGATATAATAAAGCGCTGTTTATATGTAGAGATCGTGTCTCCAGGAGGAATAGATGCCAAGTGCTACCATGATAGCACACTGGTTGTGAAAACTTAGGAGCTATTCTTCCAAAGATAGACTTATTAGGAGACAATAGTTATTCATGCTAGTTACTTACTGACACAATTAACCCAGCCAAATTCAGCAGAAGAAATTAGGTAAGTGCATCTTCTTTCTGTTAAAGAAAACTAATTTTTTTTGAAAGATAGTCTATTTGATAAGTTATCGTTGGATTTAAATGTCATGGTTATTATCTATTTTCCCGTTGACCACTTTCTGTAAAAAAAAAAAAAAAAAAAAAAAAAAAAAAAATTCACTAAAAATCAGAGAGCCGGAACGCTCCGGAGCTGTGTTTTCCCTGGAGCTGGAGCTCTAAATATTCTCCAGCTCCACAGCTCCTTTAGTTTTTAATATTCTTTGAAATCATTTTTTTTTTCAGTCTTTTAAATTTCCAGGCTTAAAATATTTTAATTACATCATTATTCAGTATTTTAATTATATCATTTTCAGGGTTTTTTTTTTTTTTTTATATTACTATTAGAGGTGGAAAACTTCTCAAAACATGGTAATACTACTTTACTCCTACTTTCTACTTGAGCTAAGTGACAACACTATTTGAAAACAAATATGGCCGACTGTTGTTTACATGCGTAGTTGTACAATTTTGGTTGTCTGAAAAGTGTAGAAGAAATTTAAGATTTTTGTGTTTAAAATCCCACCAAACTTTCTATTTTAAAAGCAAAAGCTAAAAGATGTCATATTTTCTGAACAAGCATTTCAAGCTTGATGAGACGAAAAGTGCATTTTGTCAGATCTTTAATGAAGATAAAGGAAGAAAGAATTTGTGAGCAAAAAATTAAATGTGTAAATTAAAGTCTGCAACTCAAAAGCGCGAAGTCGGAGCCGAGTTTGAGCCATTGTATTTTATCTGGGAGCGGAGCTGGAGCATAAAAAATTGTTCGGTTCCAGGTCACTGCTAAAAATACATAAATGTAATATAACATTCATTACATATTCATGATTTTTAGTCAATAATATATTTGTAACATAACTTGATATAGCATTTACATTTTATGACACTGATAAACAGCAGCTATAACCAAAAATGAACATAAAAATTACATAAAACCTTGAAAACATAAAAGAATATCTTTCACTAGAAAACTAAATTATGTTATTTACAAAATAAGTAAAAATGGAATGTATGCAGCGTGTGCTAGGGTAGTGCTGCATTTGAAATAAAATTTGATACCAAGCTTGCTTATACTTCAACCGTTTTTTATTTGTGCTTCATTTTTTACAATTATGTATTTTGTGAATTTTTACTACTTTTTATTAATGCAGACTTTTTTTTTTTTGCCACCACTTTTTTTAAGTGATAAAATTCTTCTTCTTTCCGCCTTAATATGTTTTTAAATAAAGTTAATTTTACCATTTTAAAAAAGTGGTGCCAATCAAGAAGTCCGAATTAAAAAAAAAAAAAAAAAAAAAAGTAGGCCACATTTAACACTGTTAATAGTTTGCTAATTACTTTTCTGTTTATTCCTTAAACAGTGTTATCTTTGTGTATTTTTTGCTGATATATTGCATTATATATACAGTAGACTCCCTCAAATCCGCAAAGGTTGGGTTGATTTTAGAATTTTGTGGATTTCTGGTCATTGCTTTATTTAAATTTTTTAAACAGTCATTTGAATGCAATAAAAATTATAATGGATGATTGTAATATAGTAAAATATTGAAATAAGTAAAGTAATAAACTAAAAGGATAAAAAGTAAGATAATATAAAGACTGAATAAAATATTCAAAGTAAAGGTTAAGTAAATAATTATGTATATATTTGAATATGCATAAAAAAGATCAGGTACATTTTCCTGAATTGTTCAGTGAAACTATCCTTATGAAAAGTACTCTCTATTAATTCACATCAAAATTATAATAATAATAACCAAAAAAGCTTTATTAATACATAAATATATTTAGTAAAAATATTGTGATTACCAATGATCAGCAATGTCTTGATTAAAAAAAAAAAAATTCTCCTTTCATGGAAAAACACGAGTTCAGTCATATTATTAAGAACTAGGATCACCCGGGGTAATTCCTGGTCAAAAAGCATCAACATCTAATTATTATAAAAACTATTAAAGGTATTGTTCCCAATATTTTTGTGGAATAAGCCCCCTCTGATGGCTATATTATAAAATGCTTACCTAAATATGTATGCACTTATAATTAAAATAATTATAATTCTTAAATGACCAAGAATTACCTCAGAAATGGGGTAATTCTTGGTCACTTCTGGGGTAATTATTGGTCAGCATCCTTTTTCATGTAAATAAAGTAGTACAGTTAATTTTTTTTTTATGACTGAGTAATAAAATAGGTAGAATCAATCTTCTAAAAGTTTTGTTCATCTCATAATTGTGGAATAATAAAGCATAGACTTTGTTTTGGGCATAAATACAAAGTTATTTGACGTACGTAAGACTCTTGTACATTTTACAAATCATTAATTAGCAAAAGAATTTTTATGCATTTTTATAACATTTATAAGCAGTATTTATTACTTCATTAGTATCTACTGTGAATGGATTTATTAATAAATTGCAATTTATTGGTCCATAAAAAATATAACTGAATGTTTGTTACCAATTTTATTTTGTTTAGGCCAACTGAAGTTTTCGGTTACCTTTTCAAGACATTTTCGATACAGACCTTTAATATAATACACAGCATAATAATTAGGTTCCTCTATTGCATTAAGTATATTTTTATGCACCAGTTTGGCATTTTGCAATGAGATAGTATTTCTACTTAAATTGTTCAGTCATAAAGTGGGTCTTATTCTCTGAGCACTTACTGTTTTCTTCTTTTAAAAGTGTTTAATATAGTAGAGGAAAATTTTATAATCTTTTTTAAAGACTGTAATATGTCATTAGTTGAAATACAATAATTAAAACCTCAAAAATGACTGATCTGTTGTGAAATGTGTAAAAATCAAGATCGATGTTTTGCAGAAATTTGAGTAGCAGTTTTGAATTTAATTTTTTTTAAATATTTAATTTCAACTAAATGAATAATTAAGGCATATATTTCAAGGCAAAGGAGTCAAAGTATATTTGAGATTTTTTACAGTTTTATAAATTGTTATTTTTATAACAAAAGCGAAAATGATCAAGAATTATCTCAGAAACTCAGTGACCATGAATTACCATGGGTGACTCTACTATATTCAGAACTACAATTAACTAAAATGTGGTGAACAGTGTGGTTGCAGTTAATTCTCAAAGATTTTGCAAAAATTAAAATTACTGAATATGACAATAAAAGGGAATTAAATAATGATAAAAACATTGACCAGGAATTACCCCAGTGACCAAGATTTACCCTCGATACATGGGGCAATATTTAACCAACTTCTGTAAATTGTTTAAAATAGTATAAAAATTTTCAAAACTGTTTTTTAATAGCTAAAGTAGTTGGTAATTGAAGCAAAAAGAAAGAAAAGAAAAATATTTAAAATTTGAGTTGTGGCAAACATCTTTGTAAAAATGTATCATAAGTAAGGCCAATGTTATTTTACAAAAATTTAACAAGCCATTTCAAAAAGATTTTTTTTTTCAAAATAAATAAATAATAACCTCATAATTAAGTAATAAATTCCAATGAAGATAGTTCAGAGTACCTCTATGATTTTTTTTCATTTTGATAAAGTGTTTTTAAAACATAAAAAAGACTGTGACCAGGAATTACCCCAGAAACTTGCTGACCAGGAATTACACCGGGTGACCCTACATATTATAATACATACAGGATGAAATAAAACTAAAAAATTCTGTAATTTTGCCTGTACATCTGAAATGAAAGTTTCATTGTTTACATCTGTAAAAATGTGTGGATTTTAGGCATTTGTGGATTTGAGGGAGTCTACTGTAGAGATCTGCACGGGCCGGGCTCGGGCCGATTTTCATTCACGGCACTCGGGCCGGGCCCGGGCCATACTTTTTTCTGAAGGCTCGGGCCGGGCCGGGCCTAACTTAATTTTTCTGTACAGAGTCGGGCCTGGTTTCATTCCTAGTCTTCACGGCCCAAAATTTTCAGTCCTAGATTTGAGCCAGCCCGTGTGAAAATCATTGTCTCAGCGTGGCCTGGTCCATTTAAAAGTCAGTTAAATTAAGCCTGACCCAAAAGTTTTTGCAAAAAATGCATACATTTTTGAATTGCCATTATTCTACTCTTAAACAGTAAAATTTATTATTTTTAAAGAATAGTAGATTTCTACGCATATTAAAATATAACTAAACTAAAATACAGTAAAATGTGTGAAAAGGAACCTGCCTATGACGGAACCCTGTTTTAAACTGAAAAACGTGTTGATCCATGCAAAATTAATATACCGTATTTTATGGAAGAAACGGCGCGGCGTTTACGGGTTTAAAAGTTAATTTTTTTCCAAGTGCGGCGTTTACGATTTTTTTTAATACCAACTGAGTTTCCTTAATTTAAAAATTCATAAAAATATTTTAAATCGGATTTAAATATTTTAAATAAAACTTCAGACATCTTAAGATATTAAAAATGAGGCATCCTACACTGCTCAGAAAACTTTGTTTAAAGTTAGGTCAATGTGACGCTGTCGACAAAATTTGCGTTCCGACGGATGCGGCGTTTACAACGGGTGCGGCGATTACGATATTTTTAAGCTTATTCAGGACAGTTTGAGGAGTGCGGCGTTTCTTCCATAAAATATGGTACTAATAAGTAAGCAAAGAATATATAATACATTTACACTTGCTAAGAAGGGAACTTGTCTATAACGCATTTTTTTTCTTCTTTTCTATGCAATTCAAACTTAGAAGATTTTACTGTATAGCATTTTTCCGATTTTTAACACTTCTATACATGGAATATGGATTAACAATATTAATGATAACTGAAACAAATACATACAAGAAATAGAGATTCATTAAAAAAATAAATATTGCAGCCTGCTGCACTTCTATAAAAATAAAGACTATAAACATGAAAAAAAAGTTAAGATAAATATTTTTGGTCAGAACTCCTCGTACGAGACAAATTTTTGACCAATTCGACGTAAAAATCAATGTTTTGTAGAAGTTCATTCGGGCCGGGATCGGGCTGAACTTTTAATTTTTTTATCGAGCCGGGCCCGGGTCTGGGAAATGTCGGCCCGTGCAGACCTCTAGTCTACTATATATATATATATATATATATATATATATATATATATATATATATATAACCATTAATTTAACATAACCTACCACCGTCAAATATTATGAATTAAAGCTGTAAGTATTAAAAAAAATAATAATAATATAAGAATTATTATGGAAGAAAAAGAAAAAAGTGGACACCGACAAAAATTGAAAAGCTTATACATTGAAATATATATATATGTTTAATCTTGGTATTCTTCATAAATAATTTTTATTTACTAGATTTTCGTTGCATCCTCTTCCCTCCCTTTTTTCTCCCCAATAACATTTGCTATGCCTACTTTTGTTGTTTTGGTTGATTTTCTTTAATTTTTAATATTAAAACTCTGTTTTCTAAGAAGAAACTTTAATTTCATTTTAAATCTTTAAGCTTAGTATTAAAAAAAAAATAATAATAATGTATTTTCGTTGTGGTCTCCTCTTTCCCCCTTCCTCTGTTTTAACGTTTGCTATGCATATTTCTGTTTTCAAATTATTAATTTTGATTGATTTAGTGTCAGGGTTGGCTTTTTACCGGTAAAAACTAGGTTTTTACCAGTAAAAACCTAAAGATACAATAAACTCTACTAGTTATTAAATTTTATTTTAATACTATTGATAAAACTATTTTCATGTAATTGATGTGTTTATGTATTATATATATATAAAGAGATGGGAAGTAAAGAATTAGTTCTCCAAAACTGCTGATACAGCACTTTAATCATAGCGATTTTACCATATTTTCTATTCCTCATCTATAAATAGGAAAACAGATGTTTACTAGCTTTTTCACAAAGCAGGTTTTCATCCCACTTGTACTCTTAGCATTTCAAGGAGTTTCTTTGAAACAAAAGATGCTTAAGCCAAAATTTGGTGTAAAGCATTAAATAACAAAGAAATAAAGGTACTTTTCGGTTAGCCGGGTGCCAGTGTTATATATTACATATTTATATACATACATATATGTAAATATACATATATATAGATATACACATATTGTATATATACACACATATATATATGTAAATATATATGTATATATACATACATTTATGTATACATATATATGTATATATAACACTGGCGCCCGGCTAATTGAAAATTACCGAAATAAATCCCAAATTCATATACCGGGTGATCCAAAAGTCAGGACGAACTTAATAATTCGAAAACGAATCAAGATACAAAGATACGGTTTGCACCAAACGCGTGGAAAAGAAACCGGGTTTTGTGTGGTAATGAAAAAAAAATAGTTCTGCTCGCGACCAACAAATGGCGATGTCTGATTTCTGATGTAGGATTATGCAAAGCAACAGACGATATAAAAAGGAGCAACTGCAGCAGGTAAGGATAGTTGAAGCTTGTATGCATCGAAATGCTGTCCATTAGTTGAGAAAGCCCTCTTAGTTAAACTGTATTATTATAAGAATTCGGAAAGTGCCATTGCGGCATTGCGATCATATCGCTACATGAAGGATATGCGAGATAGGAAAGGACCAATAACGTCTTCTGCATTGAACAAAATGATGAAGAAATTTGAAGCTACAGGTTCTTTGGCGTCACATGAAAGAAGTGGGCGTCCCTCAACAGCCGCTGCTGTTGCCACAACAATGGAGCAGACGGTGCAATCCATGTCGGCGGTTGCTGCACATGGGGAGTGCAGTGCTCGAGAATTTTCGAGGTAGATAAGAGCGTCGTATGGAAATGTTTGGAGAGCACTGCAAATAACTTTACAACGGTATCCTTATAAGTTGCAACATAACCAAGAACTGAAACCTCCTGACTTCGACTCTCTCCGAGATTTTGTGAATTTGGTATTCAATAAGATGGGAGAGCAGCACGGCTTGCTTCACACTGTGCTTTGGGCAGATGAAGCGCATTTCACACTCTCTGGCGCTGCTAACGGAACACCCACAATTGTCGAGTCTAAATCACTGAAAATCCACATGCATTTGTTGAGGTACCTTTGCAACAGCCTAAAGTGACAGTCTGGTGTAGCTTTACTGCTGATTGCATAATTGGTCCATTTTTTTCGAGGAAGTCACACAGACGGGTTTCAAAACAGTGTCTGTCACTGGTCAGCGATATGTAGCACTATTACAGAACAATATTTCTGAACTGCAAGCGCGACAGGCACTCAAAACAGTCACCTTTATGCAAGATGGAGCAAAACCTCATATTGCTCTGCCTGTGCAACACCTGCTACGCTCAACATTTGGGGAGGATCGCATTATCAGTTTCTACTTTAATCACGCATGGCCTCCAAGATCTCTCGATCTGACACCCTGTGACTTTTGGCTGCGGGATTCTTGAAGTCAAAAGTGTACCGCGACCAACCGGCATCACTAGCAGCACTGAAAGATGTCATCCGCCAAAATGTGTCTGCCATAACGCAAGAAATGCTACCAAATGCTGTGAACGGTGTGGTGCCTTGACTCACAGCTGTACTTCTGAATGATGGCCTGCACATTGAACATTTACTGTAGTACTAATTAACTGTAACTAAGCTGACTTGTAAGTTGTCAACCTTTTTTCATTTGTTAATCATCTTTTGGTGCAATAAAATACTATATACAATAAAATAATGCCACACAAAACCCGGCTTCTTTTCTATCCGTTTGGTGCAAACCGTATCTTTGTATCTTGAATTGTTTTCGAATTAAACATGTCCGGAAAACTTTAACCCTTGGGTAAATCAAAAATTGGTAAATAAATTTTAAAATTTAAGTGACCAAAACATCAAACTAATAAGTTTTTTCATAGGCGGTAAAAACCCTGGTAAAAACATGTTTTTCCAAAGATGGTAAAAACCATGGTAAATACCGGTTAAAACCATCAGACGGTAAATACCGTCCAACCCTGTTTAGTGTTAATTCTTATTCTTAAATCTAGGTTTTCTTAAAAATTTACATTTTTCTTTTTCTTGTTAACCCTAACATGAGCATAAATCGCTACCTGGTGGGAACAGGGTTTTTTTTCACGGCAATGAAAAGAATCAAACACGGTGGACTCCAGAAAGATACTTCAGCTGATCCAAACATTTTTAACTGGTTTGTTTAGAATTCCCTTTTATCAGTACAATTTTATGATATTTTCTTGCAACCAATTTAATATTGCAAATTTCTGTCCGATAGACTGGTAAATGACACAATATTTTTCTGTAAACAAAACTGAAGAATACACTTTTCCCCCCCCCTGCGATTGAGTGGTGAATTTTATGAATTTCTTTCTAGGACTGATTAATGAGTTTCCAGAGCTTGAATTTCATGGTGGGATTTGCACCCAAAATTTTGAAATTCCGTTCAAAAGAATACAGTAGACTCCCCCAAATCCGCAACCCTAAACTCCACAAGCGTCTAAAATCCGCACATCATCGCAGATGTAAACAATGAAACTTTCAGTTCAGATGTAGGGACAAAATTACAGAGTTTTTCATTTTTACATCATTCTGTACATATTTTAATATGTAATTCTCAATAACATGACTGAAGTCATGTTTTATCACGAAGGAAGTATAAATTGATTAAAAAAAAAAATCAAGATATTGCTGATATCACTGGTGATTGCAATCTTTTTACCAAAAACAGTAGAGCACCGATTATCCGAACAAGTCGGGACCGACCCTAGTTCGGATAAGCAAAAGTTCGGATAAACGGACAGATAATTTAAGGGATGTTCCTGACTATACTAAAGCCTTCACACTTTATCCAGGCTTACGACTGGCAGTTCCAGTTAGTACTAGCATGTTTAAAAACTCGTTTTTTTTGTTTACTTTTTTATCATTTAAAATTTTCTTTTTATCATTTTCTGAACTCCAGAGATTATAATTTAAGCGAAAAAGCTTTCGATTGTTGCTTTCTTCAAAGAAGACGTTCTTTCCAATGATGCTGCTCTATCTCGAATTCTTCTTAAATACGTTAGTTCATTAGGATCAGAATTCTTCTGTTGTTCGAGCCATTTCATAGCTGTTTCCAAACATTCAAAGGCTTCGTTATGGGATGGACCTGGGTCCTTTTCACAGCATTCCTCTTCAATTTCTTTTTCATCTTAAATATCATTATCATTACAAAATATTTTTGAGAGAAATGGGCTGTTCGGACAAATGGAATTTCGGTTAAAATTTCTTTTTTTGAGAGAAATAGGCTGTTCGGTTAATTAGTTACGATAATCGGCGCTCTACTGTATATTTATGTATTAATCAAGCTTTTTGATTATTAAGTCTGGCTAAACCTGAAATAAAACTTCCTTATTTTAGGATTTTGATGTGAATTAGTAGTATACCTTTATGAGGCAAGTTTCATTCAATAATTCAAGAAAAAATTAACTCATCTTTATTATGCATATTTAATTATACATTATTATTTATTTGACCTTTACTTTTAATATTTTAATCATTTTTAAAATTGTCTAATTTTTATTATTTTACTTTATTACTTATTTATTTTAACATTTTACATTATGATATTTTCTTGCAACCAATTTAATATCACATAGTTGTAAGCATTCATAAACTCTCTATTGTATTACTACATTCAAATTACTGTTTAAAAAATGTAAACAAAGCAATGACCAGAAATCTGCAAAATTCTAAAATCTGCACAACCTCTGGTCCCAAACTGTGCGGGTTTGAGGAAGTCTACTGTCATGGACAGGAGATGCTCCAAAAGTT
The DNA here is from genome assembly GCA_963932465.1 of Maratus speciosus. Lineage (NCBI taxonomy): Eukaryota > Metazoa > Arthropoda > Arachnida > Araneae > Salticidae > Maratus > Maratus speciosus. The sequence goes on from CAWVRF010001367.1 coordinate 253,100, forward strand.
TCCACCATTTTCTGGAAAATTTTTTCTTTTTCAAATGATAATTTAATTAGAGATTGACCGAAGCAACAATTTCGCCGAATACCGAAACTTCGGTCGAAGTGTATACCGAATACTTAAAATTTTTTAATACATATTTTTGCATATGATAGCTTTTTTAATAAACATTAATTAAAAGTAAATTCTTAATAATTTAATTCAGTTACATTTGTATTCTTAAATGTAATTCAACAAAAAAAAAAATTTAATGACTTCTTTCCACTCACAAATTCATTAACCCATCACTTATTTTTTTATTGTTTTATCACTAGTCAATACCCAAATTAACCTATGAAAGTATTAAACTGTACAGGCTATTAATAAGGATAAGGATTGTCAGAAAAATAAAAGTTCTTTCAAATAAAAAGAAACAATGTTGTCATTAAGCTGCTTTACTGATTGTCTAAGTCTAATTATAAACATATTGAATAGGAATATATAAGGTATATCATATATCAATTTGTACGTTTAACTATTTTCTGTCACATTATTGATGCATATTTATATTTTGATTAATATTAACATTGTGTTGATGAAGATAACAAATTTGAGCGATTTTAATTTAATGGTTATAAAAGCTATAGGATAGGCATAGAAGTATACTTGTTTTATTTGTGTATTTTGTTTAATATAAACCTTAGATATACAGAGATGAACTCTGACATACTTATTTGAGTTGTATATTAAAGAAAATACATATTAAGTAAATTTAAATTAAGAAAACTAAAGTAGAAATAATTAAAATTAAATGATAAGGGAAATATGCCCATCTACCTTACTTTTCTTTTCTCTATCGTAGACAGTTGTTTTGATTTCACCCCTATGTAGACTATTTTAGGAAGGAAAAGTTTTTTAAAATTAAAAAAAAACCTTTGACTTGTTTTTTGAGTGCAGCTGAACTCATGCACAATATTGAAACTCATCGTTTAGTCTATTCTACTTCTAAGTAAAAGAGAATTCTTCTACTTCTAAGAAAATACTTATCTGCAATTATTCGGCCGAATACTTAAAAGTATTCGGCCAAAGCCGAATATTTGGTTTACATTCGACTATTCAGTATTCGGTCAATCCCTGAATTTAATCCCCCAACTGCATTTTGCATTTCATGATATTTTCGCACGACCACTCTATGCATTTTGCTGTTTTTAAGATCGTTGAAATTCCCGATTTTTCCTGTAACCGATCAATCAAGTTTGTAATCATTTTCCTGCAATCCATTGACAAGTTTTTAGTTATTTTCTAGAGTTTGACCGAATACTGAATCAACTATTTAGTATTCGGTGATTCGGCATGTAAACCGAAGTATTCGGCCGAATAATTGTAGATAAGTATTTTCTTAGAAATAGAAGAATTCTCTTTCACTTAGAAGTAGAATAGGTTAAACAAAGAGTTTCAATATTATGTGCATGAGTTCTGCTGCACTACAAAAAAATTTTTCCTTCCTAAAATAGTCTACATAGGGATGAAATCAAAACAACTGTCTACGATAGAGATAAAAAAAGTAAGGAAGATGGGCATCTTTCCGTTATCATATAATTTTAATTATTTCTACCTTAGTTTTCTTAATTTAAATTTATTTAATGTGTATTTTCTTTAATATACAATTGAAATAAGTATAAAGTATATCAGAGTTCATCTCTGTTTATCTAAGGTATATATTAAAGAAAAGACACACATCAAATAAGTATAACCCTATGCCTATTCTATAGCCTTTTTTAACCATTAAATTAAAGTCGCTCAAATTTATTATCTTCATCACCATAATGTTAAAAAATTCATATAAATATGCATCAATAATTTGACTGAAAATAGTTAAATGTACAAATTGTTATGATACCTTTTGTATTTGAGAACACTCCAATACAATGTTTATTTTTAGACTTAGACAATCTGTAAATCAGCTTAATTGCAACAGTTTACTTTTATTTGAATAAACTTTTGTTTTTCTGACACTACTTATCTTTAATAATACCCTGCAGAGGTTATTTTGGGTATTGAGTAGTGATAAAATAATAAAAAATAAGTGATAGGTTAATGAATTTGTGAGTGGAAATTGGAAATAATTCATTAAATTATTTTGTGTAATAAGATTTAAGGATAAAAGCATAACTGAATTAAATTATTAAGAATTTAATTTTAATTAAAGTTTATTTAAAAAGCTAATATATGGAAAAATGTATATTAAAATTTCGGTATACTCTTTGACCGAAGCTTCAGTAGTCAGTAAAATTGCTGCTTAGGTCAATCCCCATTATTTTCATTAACTGATTGGCGAATTTCAAAGTTTCTTTTATTGTCAGATTAAAAAATTCACTGCTTTTTCCCTCCACACAACTGAAAATGAATTTCATCATATTTTACAGGGACCGATTGGGGAATTTTACAACTTTTTTCCCTCGACAGATCAACAAAATTCACAATATTTTTCAGCAACAAACCGACAAATTTTGCAGGGTTTTTTTTTTTCTAACACATTACAATTTTTTTTCTTACCGTGACTAATTGGCAAATTTCATGGTTTCTTGCGACTGACTGACAAAATTATTGACTCTATTTTGCGACCAATTGACGGAACTAATGGGTTTTTTTTTTTCTGAGACTGATAGACGAATTTCACAATATTCTTCCCTCGACCAATTGAGGAAATTCACAAATAAATTCATTATTATTCTGAGTCACTGATTTAAACTGCTTAAATTATCATGTCTGTATTGATGGAATTCTCAAAATAGCATGTAAAATAATAGTGTGTCTTACAGATTTCTTTTTTTCCTCCACAAACAGCCTAATTCCCTTCCATTTATAAATGTTGGGAGGGAGACTCCCTTCCAAGAAAAAATTGAATTTCAAGCCCTGTTTTCCTTCTGACACATTACCAAAATATGGATGTACATACAGACATTGAATAGGTACCCAGAACGCCATGCTCCGTGAATTTTGCTGTGGCCGTCCCTCTTGTCGCTGAGACAAACGTTAAGCACAAAGCCACAAAGGTCATTCAGTAGCTTCAGGGCCCTAAGCCCAACCCTTTCCACTTTTCGATATGTTTAATTTAACTATTTTCTCTTTTAAATATGTTCCGTTTCAATTTATTTTTTCCTTTCTTCCTTCTAGACTCTCTTCATACTGCACGTATGTAAGGATGCGTTCCTGATTTCCGCTAGAGTCTCAGCATACAGGACTTATGCAATTTTGGTGATCAACCAAATGATGATGTAGCTGATGGTGATATCAGTGCAACCATTGGAGAAAATCTAGATAGTGAAGATCTGCCTATTTGGAGGAATAAAAAAAAACGAGAGTAGAAGAACCAAAATGTTTCTTTTTTTTTCATCTTTTGAAGAGCATGTATCTGACATGACAGAAGCTGAAAAACTTTAACTATATACTGACATTCTAAAATCCATTTCTGACATTAAATCGAGTAGGATTCAAAATGTTCTTTTGTATGAAGGTTGATTTTGTGCGATTTAATATATTGTAAATACTAACATAATTAACAAATATTTTAAAATGCTAACAACTAACATTAAATAATAAATTAATTTTTACATTATTCTTTATGTATATTTTTTTTCTGGTCGAGTTTCTTTAATGACGGCATCTTTTTTCTGTATTTGTGTATTATAATTTCCAAATTGTTATACTTCAGGTAGTCGTCAACTATTATTTTATGTAGAAAGATATATAGGGGATATAATTTAAACAGTGACTAATTTTGAAAAATATTTTATTAATTATTGATATCCTAATTGTTGAATTTATTTGAAAATAACTATTTTGTATCATTAGTACGTTTTTAGTAAATTCTGGTTTTAAATATAGCAGGGTTGGCAAAAACTCGGGTTTTTATGGGGGTTTTGTGAGTTTGTTATTTTTCTGTATATTTATATAATATATGTGCGTACTCATTAAAAATACATTTATTAAGTTGTATTTTTTTAACATTTGATCTATTTATTACTATTTAATATTATTTATAATATCAGTTAATAAATTTTTTCTATTCTAATATTAATTTATTTAGGATAAATTTATTAACTGATATTATAAAATAATATTAATACCATTAATATTAATTATTATTTACTATTATTATTACTATTATAATTAACTGAATATCATGTTTACTCGCGTAATAGTCGCACCCCCGATTTGAAGCAGAAAAAAATCGTCAAAATATTTTTTTTGCATAAATTGGATGGATGAAAAAATGATGAAAATTAGATTTGCAATGTTTGGAAGAAAAAGTGTGGATCATTGTTAAATAAAACCAGCCTTGCTGGTACTCGATAGCTTCCGAGGATAGCTTTTTGATGATGTAAAGAAGGAACTTTCAGAAGGCAAAACAGATCTTCTGATAATTTCTGAAGGACTTACATCGATTCTGCACCCGTTGGTCGTATCGGTTAACAAAACGTTTAAAGACAGTATATGGCGATTGGATGGTCAATGGGAACAAAGAAAAACTCCCAGTGGAAAAGTAAGGGGTCCATCCCTGGAACTAATGTGTTTGATATTTCAAAGCTTGACTGTAATGACAAGCGATATAATTTCAAAAAGTTTGAAGATGGTTATCTTGGAAGCGAATATGACATTTTATGGAATGGCAGAGATTTTTCAGGCACCGATTCACATTACAATCGTGATAGTTATACATCCAGTGACAGTGATTTATTATGAGAATTTTTTGTCAAAATTTTCACAAAGGTTATTTGTAAATTTTATGTCTATAAAAATATTACCATAAACAGAAAAATTATATTTAATAAACAACACATAATCTAGAAACATTTGGTAAGTTATTAATTTTATTATAATGTGTTTTTTTATACCAGCGATGTTTTAGCATTAGAGTGTACAATATTGTATAGTAGATTTCCACACATAATAGTCCCCTTTAGGCTTTCACAATGAAAAATTGGCAAAAAAGTGTGACTATTACACAAGTAAACACAGTTACTATCAAGTGATAAAAGTGAGTTCTTATCTTATCACTTTTAAATACATTTTAGTTGTCATGATGAATAATTAATTTTAATTTTGTAGTAACTATCATAATTAAATTAGCTGGTTTTGCCCGCTATCATGCCCCTTCTTTTATTGGGACCTCTAATAATATGAAATCTGAAAGCGAATAAACCTCGAATTGGGTCCCTGCTGCCTACAGCACCGCATAGCAGGGACACAAAGAAGTTATACTGAAACGCTACAGGCTACAAACAGGTTATTGGACCTGAGCATTTTTTAGCTAATATAATGGATGCAACGTTTAGAGGGGAAAGGCTTAATTCAACGGAAGAGGAAGAAGCTGAAGCATGGTAATGCAGTATCATTCATTTATATCTGTGAAATAAACACCCTGTCATTTTTTATGTAAATAATTTTTTCCGAGGGGTGGGGTGGGGTTTGCTTGTAGAATGGGGTCCTTGTAACCTTACAGTGCAAAACTAATGCAAACAAACTATCATTTTGAAACTTGAAGATGTGTTTTAAATTTTTCGTTGGCTTCAATTAGGAGCTACGTGTGGCAGCTTGTTTCAAGGGAAGCAATTTCAGAAAAATTGCCATATTATCATGATCATGACCCTAATACACCAATACCACCCTCAGTTCAAATGTTGATAGCATTCAAATTTGTGAACAGATTTGGATATAACATGTATGCAGGACTTATCAAGATCTCAACAGAGTTGGTTGGCCATTTTACTTAAATAATGGCTAATAAATATTTTAAACTAGAAAGATAGCTCGTCAAAAATGACAGAAAATAAAATACAAAGATATATTCTACACATATGCAAGAATATGAGTTTTTCTCCCTTTTTTCGCAGTGATAGATGAAAACAACAGTTCATAACAGTTTTTCAACAACGAAATTCATTGTTGAAAAACTGTAAAACATTAGAAGACCACTAATCCGCTCAGTTTGTTTCCAAGTGTTGTGCAGATTTGAGGCTTTTTGCAGATTACAGGTCATGTCTGTATTATAAAATTAAGTATATGGCTTCTTTATGCTAAATAAATTGTATAAGTATTGAAAAACAAATGCGTGTGTATACGAAATGAAACAGCGAATAGGTTGCCAGAAAATATGTTGCTAATTTTCCTTCTTAGCCAAGGTCCCTGAAATGGAAAAGTACCGAGAATTTAAGTTTTGTATCCGACCATATAAAGCGAGGCACTTTTCCAATATGGCCTTGGCGTATTTTTTGAAAGTTTGTCATAATTTGGGCTTCAGAAGTGAGATTTTTTTGCCAAATGATATGAACAGCTATGAAAACAAATTTAATGAACTTATTTATGTAATCTATAAATATTTTATTTATATCTATATTATTGTTGTTTCTTTTATATACAATTTACTTTAGTTTGTATACAAAAGTAGTTAAATGGCTTCTTTGTATAAATATAGGAAAATTACTTGTGTATATGAAACAGTGAATAATTTGCTAGAAAATATCTTGCGAAATTTCGTTTTCTCTGTCTCGCCAATGTCCCTATACTGGAAAAGTACCTAAAGCACATTAAAATCGGGCAGGTAGGAGCTCAGACAGTACAGCACCGTCTGTTGGCTGTTATGTTGTTAGTAGAATCAGGATGAAAATGTAAAGACGTACATTTTCGTATATTACACTTTAAATTCTCACCTATAGATTGACAAAAAAAAACACTTAAAAGCGTGATTTTTAAATTAAATTGTGGTGCGCTCGATAATAAAATATCAATGGTTTTAAATGGTAATTTCGACAAATTAGCTAGCTATTGTCAAGTTGGCTTCATATATGACAACTTATTTTTGTCGCCAAATTTGGTGATATTTCATCAAATTTGTCGATATTTCGCCAACTTAGTCAAAATTTGGTGCTACAGTGGTAACTCTTGCATTAGTAATTTTCAACAATTGCTCATTGCAATGAGGTGGTCCTACCGGAATTGTGAGGGACACCCAGAAATTTGGATTTTATATAAATAGATACAAAAAGGCGGACGAAAAAAGTTTTGTACCCATTGTGGAGATCTTTCCTCAACACTTCGAAATGAATTTTGTAAAATATTTATTGTATTAATATTATTTTTACTAATTTATTTTATGTATTTAATTACTGTTTTTGAAAGCTTAATATGTATATACAAAAGTGTAGCTCTGTTTTTCCTAAGTTTTTAGATGACGGACAAAGTTGTCTTACGATGGAATTAAATTGGTTCCACTGACATTGAGAATTTATGAGGGCGTCCAGAAGTTTGGACGAGTACAATAGCTTTGACAGGTTGTGTCAGGGCTCTAAGTGAAGGGCCGAGCTGAAGATTGTCTGGCATTATTGGGGGTTGTTTAACCCTCCGTCTACCAGACGGGTCCATTGGACCCGACAGGTACATACAAAATATTCATTCAAACCAGAAATTTCTTTAAAATAAACTAAGTATATAAACCAGACAAAAATAAGGTAAATAAATAAGTTAAATAGTTTTAAATAAAAAATCTGGTGTAGAACGTTTTATTAAAACTTGAATAAAATTCCCGGTAGATCTAGGGTTAAGTTTATTCAGGACCCTGCCTTCCCCTCATTCTAAGAAAGAATAAGTTTTATATATATGAGAAATGAAGTATCAGTCTCATTAGCATTTCAAGTAGTAGGAGTATGCATTCATAGTAGCATTAGTATCATTGTGAGTTAGAGTAGTCATGAAGTAAGCGTCAATTCTTCGTGCAGAGCAGTTAGTCTCTTGCAGTGTGCAGCGGCTCAACAAAAATGACTAGAAGCAGTAATCAGAGATTTGGTCCAGGGTTTCTTGTGAACTGACTTGGTATAAAGTCAGGGATAACCAACGACAACTCAATTGAGAGTCATGGCCTATTTATGTTCTTCTTCAGGTTCATGTATAGTCTGCATGCGAGTAAAAATATCTGAAATCTTAAAGTGAAGATTTCTTATGTAGTAAACCATGTAAACCATGCTCTTCTGAAAAATTAGCATAAAAAAGTATTTGAAACAAATATTTAAAAAAAGTTGTGATAACTAAATTTAAAAAAAGTTGTGGCAACTAAATTTTTTAGTTGGTATAGCTCCAACCAAAGTTTGGGTTGGACTGACCAAATCATTTTGTTCGCTTAATGTAGTTGTTCCAACCAAAAAAATTTGGTACCTGTAACCAAATCTATTTGGTTATTATAACTAAATTGATATTTATTTGGTTATAACAACCAAATGGATATGGTTGTTGTAATCAAATCCATTTGGTTACCACTACCAAAGAGATTTCCAGTTGGTTTTAACAACTAAATAGATTTAGTTGTTGTAACCAAATCTATTTGGTTAGAACTACCAGATGGATTTCCATTTTGTTATAACAACCAAATAAATTTGGTTACAGGTACCAAATTTGTTTGGTTGGATCAACTACATTAAGCCAACAAAATGATTTGGTCAGTCCAACCCAAACTTTGGTTGGAGCTATACCAACTAAAAAATTTAGTTGGCACAACTTTATTTTTGTTGTTCCAACAAAACAGTTTTTTCTGTGTACCGTCCCTTTTTTTCCCATTTTGTCCTTTGTTTCCTATACCTGGCCTATTAGGTAGATTTCGTATGAAATACTACCTATTGGCGTCGTTCCCATGTTGGAATTTCTGAAACATTTTTGCAGATCTACATCGATCATGACCCCTAGATCCCAAAACCACCGTCAGTAAAAAACTATATATATATATATATATATATATATGTATGTATATATGTATCTATCTATCTATCTATCTATCTATCACTTTCTTCTGGACACGATAACTTCCACAATTCTACACAAATCTCTTCCAAACTGATACATAAAATCAAGGGGCATAAAATCTCGGTCAAGTTCGTTAATAGGCAAAATCGGACCAAGGGGATGGAAATAGGGATAGGTTTTATGAAAATTGAAAAAAAACCCATAACTTCTTAATTTTTGTTGTACATATTTAATCAGTTTAAAGTGTTTTTATTACTTCTAAAAATAGGACCAAAAATTTATGACTCACAGATTTTTGATAAAATTAACAAGTTGGAAATTGCTCGTCAAACGTGGCAAATGAGGTGCGTTCATACTATAACTAGTTTTATAATTATTTTTTGCACCCCATATTGTACTGAATGTATAATTTTTTGCACTTCATAAAGCGCATAGTCTGATACATCATTAAAATGCACTTCCAACATTTTTTTCCCATTACCCGTAATGTAACGGAACACTTTTGACTGTCCCTGTAATTAAACTATACATCCGATTTTCCTAAAATTTGAAATAGCTCAACAAAATTTTACAACAATTATATCTTTAAAATTTCAGACCATTCGGAAGGCTGTAATATCATTAAAATGCACTTGCAATAATTTTTCCCATTGGCCGTAATGTAAAGAAAAACTTTTGACTGTCCCTGTAATTAAACTGTACATCCGATTTTTCTAAAATTTGAAAGGGCTCGACAAAATTTTGCAACAATTATATCTTTAAAATTTCAGATCATTCGGAAGGCTCTAATATCATTAAAATGCACTTGCAATAATTTTTCCCATTGTCCGTAATGTAAAGAAAAACTTTTGACTGTCCCTGTAATTAAACTATACATCCGATTTTCCTAAAATTTGAAAGGGCTCGTCAAAATTTTGCAACAGTTATATCTTTAAAATTTCAGATCATTCGGAAGGCTCTAATATCATTAAAATCCACTTGCAATAATTTTTCCCATTGGCCGTAATGTAAAGAAAAACTTTTGACTGTCCCTGTAATTAAACTATACATCCGATTTTCATAAAATTTGAAATGGCTCGACAAAATTTTGCAACAATCATATATTTGAAATTTCAGACCATTCGGTTGGGTAGTTTTTGCTCTGTTACATGCGGACAGACAGACGGACGGACTGAACGACGACAATAGGTGCTACGTATTTATATAATTACGAACGCACCTAAAAATGGGCTCAAGGGGCGCAAAAAATAGGGTTTTAGGGGAAAAAACTCCTAACTTCGTCAATTCTCAAGATATCAAATCCAATTAATTTTATTATACATCTGCTTAATATTATCTACAACTTTTATATTCACAAGTTTTTATAGGACCAATTCGTACCGAAAAAAATGAAAACAAAAAAAGGGGGGTGAAGAAGAAAAATTTCCATAACTCCGTTAATTCACAAGATATAAAATCCCCATGAATTTATCATATATCTTCTTAATATTGTCTTCAACATTTATATAGACAAGATTTCGATAGGACCAATTCTTACAGCAAAAACAAATTAAAAATACATAACGGTTGAAGAAAAAAATTCATTTTATTAAGGGTGTATTCAAATCCAAACTGCTTATTTTCTGACTCATTTTTCAATTCATTTTTGCTCTCAAACGTATAATATTGATAGATTCTCTTTTTCAGAAACTATATAATGTACCGTATTGATAGATTTTTTGATAGAGGCTGAATATATTTCAAAAAATTATGTAAAAGTGGGCATTTTGAACATAATTTCCCGAAGCGAAAAATATTGTCCTACTGAGAAAATATTTGTTCATTAATCAAGTTTCAATTAATTGAAAGAAAAATAAAAACACATTTCGCTTATAAATCTTTTCAAAAATCACGTCAGCAAGTTTCGTATTTTTTCTATTAAAAATTAAAATGTACCATACAATTTCGAGTTGTTGAGCATGGAAATGTATTTTTTTTTAATACCGCCTGGACATGATTCTGATAAAACCAGCTATTACATAAAAATAAAATAAAAACTCGTCAAAAGCGGCCAGATAAAACTGTTAAAGTGGATTTATATCTAATCATGATTTAGTTTTTTTTGGTGTAATTAATATATTTAACTTCGAAATGTACCTCCGCCTGTAGGCCGGGCCAGCAGGGATTTTTTTTTTTTTTTTTTTTTTTTTTTTTTTTTTTTTTTTTTTTTTTACCTTACCGTCCCTTCTTTAACACCCCATTAAGAAAATGTTATACAAAAATTTTGTTTTAAAAGTACTACCTTTTTATTATTTCTTATTTGTATGTCCTGTGGTAACTATGAAAATTCATTATAAGTAAAAATTTAGAAGAAAACAAAATGTTATTGTGGTAAATGGTAATGAAAATTAAACTCGCAAGTTTAACTTAAACCTCAGTTAAATAAAAAAAAATTCGCTGATGAGCTTTTTTTCTTTATTTTGAATCATTAAGGCATTCGTCTATCAGATTAAAATGTTATTTTAGCAAGTTTAATTTCACAATTGCCATAATTTGATTTCTATTCCCGAAAGTCAAAAGATTGTGAGAATGTCCATATATTATTGCTGTGCTTGTGATTCAACGATTATTCTTTTAAATATGTTGAAAAATGGGTAAATTTATAAACACTTAGGGTTTATTGCATTATAAAATCATGGACGGAATATCGTACACATCACTTCATTTTAAAGCCAAAATAACAACTTTCGATTATGTACATATTTAATGCAATCCCCAGTGGTACAATAAATATATAAATAAATAATACTCATAAAAATAATAATTCATTACTATTAAAATTATACGGGAGTACTACTCCTTAAGCCAAAGCGTTTAAAAATTCAAATATCAAATTTAGATGATTTTTTTCTTTATTGTAACGTCTAGTAACGGTATAAAAGTAACAAACATCAAATTTATAGAAAAAATAATCTCTCTATTCTAAAAAAAAGTAACTACCGCTGTCACCGCCGCCGCCGCCGCTGAATGTTTCGTGACCGGAGGTATTTCTTCGTTAATATTAAGAAAAATAATGCATACAAAAATATGAAAATTGTTAGTATTATACAGAAATGTTTGATAAACACGCTGATGTAGACAGTTTTCAAATCGAAGAATTATTTTAAGAGATATTTAATGCTAAAGTTGGACAAAATCGTTCCACTAAAAAAGTTTTATAGGAGCAAAAACTATACATCGGAATTTAATAATTTTTAGATCATTTTATACATTATAATTTCCCGGTGTGCAGAATTAATTTATTTTTTTTAATTTGACTCATTTTTCGAGGTTTCATTTCTATTTTAAATTCAAATTTTCAGCATTTCGAGAGATATCTTTTTACTTATTTCAGAAAATTGTACTAATTTAACCTGTTGCCAACTGTAGAAACAACGGAAACAATAATGTTCGCTTCAAATTAAAAATTTATTTACACGTGACTATTATAAACAGAAAACAAAACTTTCAAATTTGAATTAAATAATTACGTATAAAAAGCAGGAACATATTGAAAATTACTTTATCTATAATTACACGTGAATTTTAACAGAGAAAGGATATTGTAAAATAATAAATTCATTAACATGCGTTAGAAGTCTTAAATAGGAGAAATTACACCACATTTACGTCACATTATACTTATTACGTAAAATAAACAAAAAATAATATTGCAAAACGGTTTAAATTTAAAAATAGCGCGAGACATTTACTTGATATTTTGAGATGAACTTTCAACTATTTTTTTTTTTTTTTTTTTTGGACAGCGCAAATAATATTTCATTTCTAATAAAAATATTTTCACGTGAATATTAAAAAGAGAAAGAAAAGTTTGGTGAAAACTACGTCAGATTAAAAACGATATATTTAAAATGTCTTATTTAAAAGGACTTTCTTTTCGCTTTGTTAAAAAATACCGGGAGACAAAGACTCTGTTTACTTAATTCATTTTATATTAGATGATTTTGAAATGATATTGTATCTTTTAACAGCAGCTGAGTTTTCCGTAAAACTCCCCAATCAAAGAGAAATGAATAGAAACCCGTTTATAGGAAGATCGCCTTTGTTTTTTTTTTAATTACTAGGGGGCTCAGCCCCCTACGAACTACGCTCGCCATCCCCCGTTCAACACCGCAGACTCTAAAAGCACACTAATTTGATTGGCTTTAAAAAGATTTCGAAAGATTGAATTATAATTTAAATAAAAAAGAAAAATGCCCAGCTAAACTGATGGCATTGAGCTCACAGGCTATTCACACTAATTGTATATCATACTCTTATTTTAAAGAATAATGCCCCTCAAAAAAATAAGTGAAGGGGAATTAGCCCCCGTTTCACCCTTTATACTTAACCAGTGAACCTCCAAATCTAATCAGGGAAGCTCCTTATCATAATAAACCGGTATACCAAATTTGGAGCAAATCGAATAATCCTGCAAAAAAACCATTTATCTAAATTAAGAGGGTGGACTAGCCCCCCCCCCCCCTTTATCCTTTATCCTTAACCAATGAATCCCCAAAACGAATCAGGGAAGCTCCTTAACATAATAAACAGGTATACCAAATTTGGAGCAAAGCGAATAATTCTGCATGAAAAAACCGTTTATATAAATTAAGGGGGGGGGGGACTAACCACCCTTCCCCCTTTATCCTTAACCAATGAACCCACAAAACTAATCAGGGAAGTTCCTTAACATAATAAACCGGTATACCAACTTCGGAGCAAATCGAATCATTCTGCATGAAAAACCCATTTATCTAATTTAAGATGGGCGGGCTAACCTCCCTTTTCCCCCCTTTATCCTTAACCAATGAACCCCCAAAACTAATCAGGGAAGTTCCTTAACCTAATAAATCAGTATACCAAATTCGGAGCAAATCGAATCATTCTGCATGAAAAACCCATTTATCTGAATTAAGGGGGTGGACTAGCCCCCTTTTCCCCTTTATTCTTAACCAATGAACCCCCAAAACTAATCAGGGAAGTTCCTTAACCTAATTAACCGGTATATCAAATTCGGAGCAAATCGAATCATTCTGCATGAAAAACCCATTTATCTGAATTAAGGGGGTGGACTAACCCCCCCCTTTTCCCCCTTTATCCTTAACCAATGAAAACCCCAAAACTAATCAGGGAAGTTCCTTAACATAATAAACCGGTATATCAAATTCGGGGCAAATCGAATGATTCTGCATGAAAAACCGAATTAACTGAATTAAGGGGGTGGACTAACCCCCCTTTTCCCCCTTTATCCTTAACCAATGAACCTCCAAAACTAATCAGGGAAGTTCCTTAACATAATAATCTGGTATACCAAATTCGGAGCAAATCGAATCATTCTGCATGAAAAACCCATTTATCTGAATAAAAAGGGGTGGACTAACCACCCTTTTCCCCCTTTATCCTTAACCAATGAACTCCCAAAACTAATCAGGGAAATTCCTTAACATAATAAACCGGTATACCAAATACGGAACAAATCGAATGATTCTGCATGAAAAACCCATTTATCTGAATTAAGGGGGGGGGGGGTGGACTAACCCCGTTTTTCCCCCTTTATCCTTAACCAATGAACTCCCAAAACTAATCAGGGAAGTTCCTTAACATAATAAACCGGTATACCAAATTCGGAGAAAATCGAATCATTCTGCATGAAAAACCCATTTATCTGATTTAAGGGTTTGGACTAACCCCGTTTTTCCCCCTTTATCCTTAACCAATGAACTCCCAAAACTAATCAGGGAAGCGCCGTATCACAATGAACCGAGGAAAAAAGTTTGAAGCAAATCGGATGTTTCTATCAAGAGTTATCGCGTTACGTACATACGTACGTACATACATACATACAGAGCGGGCGGGCACATTAGCTCTCAGGCTTTGATAGCCTGTGAGCTAATGTATAATCATTCTGCATGAAAAACCCATTTATCTGAATTAAGGGGGTGGACTAGCCCCCTTTTCCCCTTTATTCTTAACCAATGAACCCCCAAAACTAATCAGGGAAGTTCCTTAACCTAATGAACCGGTATATCAAATTCGGAGCAAATCGAATCATTCTGCATGAAAAACCCATTTACCTGAATAAAAAGGGGTGGACTAACCCCCCCTTTTCCCCCTTTATCCTTAACCAATGAACCCCCAAAACTAATCAGGGAAGTTCCTTAACATAATAAACTGGAATACCAAATTCGGAGCAAATCGAGTCATTCTGCATGAAAAACCCATTTATCTGAATGAAAAGGGGTGGACTAACCACCCTTTTCCCACTTTATCCTTAACCAATGAACTCCCAAAACTAATCAGGGAAATTCCTTAACATAATAAACCGGTATACCAAATACGGAACAAATCGAATGATTTTGCATGAAAAACCCATTTATCTGAATTAAGGGGGGGTAGACTAACCCCGTTTTTCCCCCCTTTATCCTTAACCAATGAACTCCCAAAACTAATCAGGGAAGTTCCTTAACATAATAAACCGGTATACCAAATTCGGGGCAAATCGAAGGATTCTGCATGAAAACCCATTTATCTGAATTAAGGGGGGTTGGACTAACCCCTTTTTTCCTTATTTATCCTTAACCAATGAACTCCCAAAACTAATCAGGGAAGTTCCTTAACATAATAAACCGGTATACCAAATTCGAGGCAAATCGAATGTTTCTGCATGAAAAACAGAATTAACTGAATTAAGGGGTTGGACTAACCCCGTTTTACCACCTTTATCCTTAACCAATGAATTCCCAACACTAATCAGGGAAGCGCCTTAACCTAATAAACTGGTATACCAAATTCGGAGCAAATCGAATCATTCTGCATGAAAAACTCATTTATCTGAATAAAAAGGGGTGGACTAACCCCCCTTTTCCCCCTTTATCCTTAACCAATGAACTCCCAAAACTAATCAGGGAAGTTCCTTAACCTAATAAACCGGTATATCAAATTCGGGGCAAATCGAATGATTCTGCATGAAAAATCGAATTAACTGAATTAAGGGGGTGGACTAACCCCGTTTTACCACCTTTATCCTTAACCAATGAATTCCCAACACTAATCAGGGAAGCGCCTTAACCTAATAAACTGGTATACCAAATTCGGAGCAAATCGAATCATTCTGCATGAAAAACTCATTTATCTGAATAAAAAGGGGTGGACAAACCCCCCTTTTCCCCCTTTATCCTTAACCAATGAACTCCCAAAACTAATCAGGGAAGTTCCTTAACATAATAAACCGGTATACCAAATACGGAGCAAATCGAATGATTCTGCATGAAAAACCCATTTATCTGAATTAAGGGGGGGGGGGGTGGACTAACCTCGTTTTTCCCCTTTATCCTTAACCAATGAACTCCCAAAACTAATCAGGGAAGTTCCTTAACATAATAAACCGGTATACCAAATACGGAACAAATCGAATGATTCTGCATGAAAAACCCATTTATCTGAATTAAGGGGGGGGTGGACTAACCCCGTTTTTCCCCCTTTATCCTTAACCAATGAACTCCCAAAACTAATCAGGGAAGTTCCTTAACATAATAAACCGGTATACCAAATTCGGAGAAAATCGAATCATTCTGCATGAAAAACCCATTTATCTGATTTAAGGGGTTGGACTAACCCCGTTTTTCCCCCTTTATCCTTAACCAATGAACTCCCAAAACTAATCAGGGAAGCGCCTTATCACAATGAACCTAGGAAAAAATTTTGAAGCAAATCGGATGTTTCTATCAAGAGTTATCGCGTTACGTACATACGTACGTACATACATACATACATACAGAGCGGGCGGGCACATTAGCTCTCAGGCTTTGATAGCCTGTGAGCTAATAACAGTGGCGATCTCCCTACACTGTTAAAAATATCGTGAAAAATTACCTCTGTTTTTAAAGGCTATCTATTTTCTGATCAATGAGAACGCTACATAAAAACTCATGGAGCGCTTTCATTGGTCAGAAAATAGATAGCCTTTAAAAACAGAGGTAATTTTTCACGATATTTTTAACAGTGTATAAACGGGTTTCTATTCATTTCTCTTTGATTGGGGAATTTGGCCAAATCAGCTACTGTTAAAAGATACAATGGCTGCTTCCGTCTTTGATTAAATAATTTTAGTTAAACATTTCAAAATATAAAATGGATTAAGTAAACAGAGTCTTTTTCTCCCGGTATTTTTTAACAAAGCGAAAAGAAAGTTTTTCTTTTTAAATAAGGCATTTTAAATATATCGTTTATAATCTGACGTAATTTTCACCAAACTTTTCTTTCTCTTTTTAATATTCACGTGAAAATACTTTTGTTATGAAATGAAATATTTAAGTTGAAAAATATCAAATAAATGTCTCGTGCAATTTTTTAAATTTAAACTGTTTTGCGATATTATTTTTTGTTCATTTTAAGTAATAAGTGTAATGTGACGTAATTTCTCCTATTCAAGTCTTCTAAAGCATGTTAATGAAATTATTATTCTACAATATTCTTTCTCTTTGAAAATTCGCGTTTTAATATAGTTTTTATGGCGTAATTTTCAATGAGTTCCTGTTTTTTTATATTTTATGTTTACAATAGGCACGTGTAAATAAATTTTTAATTGGAAGCGAACATTGTTTGCGCTGTTTATACAATTGGCAACAGTTTAAATTAATACCATATTGTAAATTATGTAAAAAATATCTCTCAAAATGCTGAAAATTTGAATTTAAAATAGAAATAAAACCACAAAAATTGAGTCAAAATAAAAAAATTAATGCAATCTGCACTCCGGCAAATTCTAACGCATAAAATGATCTAAAAATGATTACACTGCCATGTATAGTTTTTGCTGCTATAAAACTTTTTTAATGGAACGATTTTGTCCAACTTTAGCATTAAATATCTCTTAAAATAATTCTTCGATTTGAAAATTGTCTTCCTCAGCGTGTTTATCAAACATTTCTATAAAATACCACCGATTTTCATATTTTTGTATGCAATATACTTATTAATATTAACGAAGAAAGACCTCCGGTCACAAAAAAATCAAAACTGGCGGCGGCGGCGGTGACAGCGGTGGTTACTTTTTTTTTTTTTAGAATAGAGAGATAATTGAATCTTCCAAAATCTTTTTAATGCCGATCAAATTAGCGTGCTTTTAGAGACTGCAGTGTCTGAACAGGGGGTTGGCGAGCGTAGCTCGTAGGGGGCCGAGCCCCCCAGTGTAATAAAAAAAATAACAATCATACAAATACATTGACGGCGTATTCCGTACGGCAGTGATGGTATACCAATAAAAGTAATGCAGAAGAGTAGTGAAAATAAACTGTGAATTTCACTGTTCAATTTTGGTTGAAAACTAAAGATTTAATACATGGAAATTATTCCATACAGAAACATACGAGAGACTGTGTATAGCGTTTCCTCCATTTAACAACGCATGCGTCAACTGATTCTTGGGTTGCTTCCTGCCATTGATTTGGCGATTAAATGCCAAGTACTTTGAGGAAGTATTGTTTAAAGCCGGTACATGCTTCTTTGGTGAAAAGTTCGTGTGATCGATCTCGTCTAGTGGTTTAAGGACGGGTTCTGAATCTATTACAAAATCCTTAGTTCGCGTGTTCTGTCCTTGCTGAGGATATTCATTTTTTCTACGAGGAGTTTTCTTTTGATCTTTATTAAGTCAGTTAATAAATATCAGCCGCTCTTTATTATCATTTCCTTTGTAGTTATTTTATTGTCAATTAGATAATTAAATTAAATTATAATTAATTAATAAAATATTTAATTTGTATTAATAAATTTAATTTAATTTGCATTAATGATTTTAATACAATTAATGAATTTAATTTGTATTAATAAAATTAATATAATTAATTTGTAAATAGAATTTAATTTGTAAATATAATTTAATTTGCAAATAGAATTTAATTTGTAAATATAATTTAATTTGCAAATAGAATTTAATTTGTATTAATAAATTTAATTCCATTAATGAACTTAATTTTTAAATATAATTTATTTTAAAATAAATTTCAATAAATAAATAAATTTCAGTAATTCATTTGTTTGCATTGTAATAATTAAAGTAAACATTTATTAAAATGCAATAATAAATCTCCTAAGCTTACATTATATATATATATACATATACACACACACACACACACATATATATATATATATACATACATATGTGTGTATGTATATATATATATAGGTATTATTTTTAGTAAAAGAATTTCTTTAATACTTAAAATGTAAGAAAATTTATTATTTTAGCGTTGTTGATATATATATTTTTTTTACTACAAAGTTTTAACGCCTGTTCGCTAGTGCTACAGATAAATTGCCAAACTTGCAGACTTCACACAGATCTGAATTTCGCCAAGCAGTGGCGCATGCGCTGTTTAATGGAGGAAATGCTATACCTAGTCTCTCGTCAGAAACATTCGCCTTGCATGCAATATTTCAAATAAAAATCAAATTTCAAAGTAACTGCTTAAGAGGCGCAAAGGAGCCAACATAGTGAAAAAGATTCCATGCCGGGACTCAAAACCGGGCCATCAGTATAGCACACTGACGTTCTACCGACTAAACCACATGGAACAATACCCAGCCTGGAAAATTTCTCACTATTATATGTTGGCAAGGCTAAAAACTCAGCACAAGTTGGAATATTGATCGCGAGCCACCGTTATGAGGCAAACACGAAATTTAATTAAATCCAGAATCGATAGAAACTATATTTGGGGCATTCTCACAATCTTTTGACTTTTAGGGAAAAAAAACTGACTAAAGTAAACTTGCTAAAATAACATTTTAATCTGATAGACGAATGCCTTAATGATTCAAAATAAAGTAAAAAGAAGCGAAGATTTTTTGTAAGCAGCGAAAATTTTTTTATTTAACTGAGGTTTAAGTTAAACTTGCGAGTTTAATTTTCCTTACCATTTTACCCCTATATCTTTTTATTTTCTTCTAAATTTTTACTTATAATGAATTTGCATAGTACCCAGAGGACATTCAAATAAGAAATAATAACAATGTAGTACTTTTAATACAGAATGTTTGTATAACATTGTCTTAAAGGAGTGTTAAAGAAGGGACGGTAAGCTAAAAAAAGTGGATGGTATTGGAAAAAAGGGATGAAATGGTAAAAAAAAAGGGACGGTAAGGATGGAACGGTAAGGAAAATTACCACCTATTTTTAGGAAAATCATGCTAAGACTAAGTGATAGCCACAATGTTCATTGATTTTTAAAAACTGTTGTTAACATTGGATTAAATTGATTTTTATTTTTAATTTACCTCGAAAAGTGCAGGAATAAACCTTGGGGACGGTGAGACTACCAATAAAGCCACGATGCTTGAAATTGATATTTAAATGCTGATTTAAATTCTACAGTAAATTTCCTGCCAAAGAATTTTAGACATTATTTCTCTAGCATACTTGGGCATGAGAAAATACTTGAAAACAATTCTGTAGCTGCATCTAAAATGATTTTCTGTATAATTTTAGAAGAGAGATGATAAGGAATCTAAAACTCGGGGACAGAGTTTAAAAAATAATAACAACCCTAAAAATGTGTGCATGTTAATTTATAGCTACATATTTATATAAAACAATTGTTCCAGTTTCAGAAAACAATTACATCGAATTATTTTTATTGACACAATTTTATACAGACAGCTCCAAAAAATCAGCATTTAAAAATCAGCATCAGGGACACAGGACGGTAGATGAGTTTTCCTGGTATTTGGACCCCCAACATCGTCCAAAACTTATTTATCTCGTTAATATTGTTATGCAGTCATGCAATGGGATGTTCCCCAGTATATGAGATAAAAAAAAACACAAAAAAGTGTATTAAATAAAAAATTATTTTTCAGGGACATGAAAGTCAAAAGATTGGGAGAATGCCCCATTTGCTGATGCTGTATACGTTGCTGGATTTAATGAAATTTCGTGTTTGCCTCATGTCGGTGGCTCACGATAAATATTTCATCTTGTGCTGAGATTTTTGCCGTGCCAACTTATAATAGTGAGAAATTTTCCAGGCTGGGTATCGTTCCATTTGGTTTAGACGGTAGAACTTCATCGCGCTATACTGATGGCCCGGGTTCGAGTCCCGGCATGGAATCTTTTTCACTATGTTGGCTCCTTTGCGCCTCTTAAGCAGTTACTTTTGATTTTCATTTGAAACTAAAGATTTAGTGGGAAAATAATATATGCGACACAGATATTAGTCACGTAATTATTTTTAAATTCAAAGCAGTTTTCTCACTGAATGATGTACTTCGTGGCCTTCCGTGTTTTTGAAGGTTAGAATAAATTTATCATTTTTATTTGTAACTGTGATTGTATGTCCTTGTGGGTTTTTTTTCAACACAGTTAATTTTGCAGCTAAATTTTCCACTAATTTTATATGATATTGGTATGTACTGCCGCATAAAATAATGAAATTTGTCTAAGAAATATTTAGAATTCCTCTACGCAGTCAGAGAAATAAACTTAAAACAGTTTAAAATAAATCATTGCGCATAGGCGATATTTCAATTAAATTTTTATAAGGGTGTGTGATAACATTTAATTAGAACTAAACTATCCATTAAGGACCCTGCCTTATTGTTATCCTGACTGTGTATTCTTGACCATGGACCCTAGTGTGCTGTATAGCATATGCCTCAGTCAGGTGATCAGTCCATGAGTGTTTTATCTTTGTCAATAACATTTTTAATTAACAATTTATAAATTAATAAATTTATGACTAGTGAAATGGATAAATAACATATTTAATCTGTTATCTTGCAAATAAATACATATTATTTATGAAATTCAGTAAAACTGGTGAAGACAAATCCAGTCTATAACGGAATCCAATATTGAATGGAGAAATTTTCATTAAAAATTAATAGATGACGATTCAATGTTTAATTATAACTATTATTTATTATAAAAACTTATTTTTTGACAAATACAGTAAAACACGTGAACAAGAAATTTGCCTGTAATGGAATATCAATAAAAAAATTATAAATAATAATAACAAATAAATAATAAATAAATAAACGAGTAATTAAACTAGTTTTGTTTAAGCGAAACGCCCATAATAGTCATCAGCGGAGCTGCTCACATTAAACCTTTGTATAACGGAAACATGCCTGAAACGTTACGGGGTCTCAGGACTCTTAAAATTGGAAAAAATGAAAGCAAAAGCCTATTTTCAATATTTAATATCTTAAAATGTATTTGATTTTAAGACACAATTTTAATTGGAATAAAATATATAAGTATGTTCTTTCATTTCATGTATTTAAAAAATCATAAGATGCAGAATCCGCATTTACATTGCGCTCCAAACTGTTACACATTTGACGAGCAAAAAATCGGCATAACAGCTTACGCGCACGATTACGAAATAAGTATTGGAACTAGAATGAAAATTTTGGTGCCTACGTATACTTCAGATTGTAATAATTACCGTGAACTTAAATAAATTTGTGTTTAAAGTTTTTTTATATTTTTAATACAAAGTTTCTACATTTAGACATTCTATTCAGAGAGCTTTCACAGTTTGTACCACTGAACATTTAAATAACGAAATAAATAAAATATATGATATTGCAAGAAACAATGCATACAAAGAAAGCACCATAGAAAAATTAATTAAGAGCTTGAAGAACAAAAAGAAAAGCAATTTCAAGCCACAAAATTCCACGTTATCCACTTTACAATATTTTCCTGGTTTCTTCGAACGTTTAAAATATAAACTCAATAAATTCAATATCTTCCTAGTCGCAAAACCATCCATGAAAATAAAAAATATAGTATGCAAGAAAATAGATCAAATTGAGTCCAACCAATTAGCAGGAGTATACGAAATACCTTTCACCAAAGAAGATGGAACAAAACAGTTTTATATAGGTATGACAAGCAGAAAACTTAAAACTAGAATCAAAGAACATATAGCAGACATCAAATACAACAGAAGAACCACAGCTTTGGCCAGATTATGCAGCGAAGAACCTTTACAGATTGAATTTAAAAATAGCAAGTTAATTTATCCTTCAAGATTTTATTTGCCATCCATAGTCCGAGAATCAATAGAAATATTTTTACGCAACGAGAATATTTGCAATGATTCTGTGTCCCTTGATTTACCTAGAATTTGGAAAGAGATACTAAATAATTGTAGAAACAATATTAAGAATTAATCCACACTCGGAAATAGCCAAGTTAATTTTATTTTATTTTATGTTTTGCAATGTTTTTCAGTATGCTTGATGTCTCGTGACATTGTTTACCATGTTGTTTTTAAATTATGTGAAAATATTTTCTATTATGATTGATTTTGAAAATGTCGCCGATTGTGCGATGAAACGATCGTAAGTCTTAATAAAGATATTCTATCACTTTTTATAGCATTATTTAACTTAATTTGTTTATAAGTGATTATTATACATGTTTTTACAAAGTTGTATTTAGCTAATGCAAAATTAAGGAAATTTCAACAGTTTAATCACCTAAAAAATATTGTTTTGAATAATAACAAGAACATTTTAGGTTCCGTTTATACCGACTAACATAAAACACATGTTTTGAAAATTGCATGAAAAAATATTCATAAGTTTTTGAGATATCGTGCGCGTTATGCCCAAAAGCGTCATTTGGAGAAAAATGGCTTCAAAGTTTTGGAAACGACGCTTCAGCTATTGAACGTGTATAAATTTAAAAGCCATAACTTCAGTTCTAATAGGAATTTCAAGTAAACAAGTATATCGAAATGTCCAGAAAAGAAAGGAGTTTAATATCTAAACAAATTAAAATTTCCAAAACTTTAAAGCTTTTAGAGTCCCGAGACCCTTTAAGGGGACAGTGGACTTTCAAAATCATAAAATTCGAAAAAAAAAATAGATTTTATAAATTTATTTATTTATTTTTTAGAATTGTGAAACTCATATAAGCTCATATTTATCTAATACAAAAGAAATTTTCGCTTCTGACGCTTATTCGCACAGATATAAGCTTTCATATTTGTAAAAACTGTACATATTTACACAGTTTATTTTACTTAAAATGCTGTCTTCTCAAAATTGAGAATTCGCACATTTCTAAATTTTACATGTTCCATGCTCATTCCTATGTATCAGATTATTTTTTTTAATTTATTCTACATATCCCCTATACAATAATAAACAAATCTTGCCATAAAAAGTTGCATTCCAAGAGTTTTTTAGTGTTGAAATTTATGTGCATATAAAAATGTTTAGCGTTTTTTTTGTTGAAAAAACAAAGCATCATTATAAAAATATTTTTTTCTACTTATATATTTAGCGAACTTTTACAATTCATGCTAACTTCCATTATCATATATAAAAAATATCGCATAAATATTGTCATATTTTATGCAAAAGAGATGCGAATCGGACATGTAAAATATGTCAATTACTCGTTATTTTAAAACTCAAAAATTGAATAATTTAAGTACTTTTTATTATTTTAACACCAAATGTTGACTATAACTATTTGAGCTTGCCGTTTACAAGTCTGACAATTTTCAGATGAATCCATTGAAAATTGAATGGTTTGGTTTTTGGTCCTACAAGAAATAGGAGATTTTTTGTACCGTTTTAAAATACCTTCTGTTCATAGTGTTTACACTATGAACAGAAGGTATTTTAATCAGAAAAATTTCTTGCCGGCTTTGTATTTGCATACACGACAAATGAATATGTACAGAAAACACGTGTTCTTATTTTCTTTTAATATATTTATTTTAATAATTTCTTCTTTCTTAAACATATTTCTTTGAATATAACTTTTTCTCTAAATGCCTTTAATATCATCGATAAAATAGCTTAACCAAAACCACTCTATAGCCTTAATAAATGTCAAATAAATAAAATAGTAGCAATAGTAGTAATAAATCTAATATACAGTATTTCAATTATATAAATTTTAAATTATATTCAATTTCAATTGTATTTTTTGAAGTACACCATTTGATTAAACATTTGTTCTTTTAATGCAAACACAACAAATAAGAAAAACACAAATACATCAGTGTTTTAAAACTCATCTAGAATTTTCTTTTGAATGCAAGTGTTAATATATTTTATATTTAGCATGATTAAAAAAAAATAAATAAATAATAATAAAAAAAAAAACCTGAAGATTTAACTTTTTATTAAGTGCGTAAGAAGTTTATTTTGTTCAGAGTTTATTGGAAAAGTGATTTAGGTATTGATTAACGATTAATTTTAAACGAAAAGCTTAACAATTTAAAATATAGCACTTAAATATTTTTATTTTATCATGCATTTATATACAATTCTGAAGACGTATAATTAGAAAGAAAATCTTCTCCGCTGACTGAAAAAAATATTTTACAATTATTATTAAATAGTAATGAGTTTTGTGCTTGAGTTCAATGATTTAATTTAATTTAATTATTTAATCAGAATTATCTCAAAATTTCCTCCCTTTTTTCAGTAGGAAAAAATAATATCATAAATTACATAATGTAGTTACAGCGTCTTAGAAAACGCATATGGCTAGTTCTGAAATTAAGTGGAATTCTCACTTTGGTAATTTCTAAAAAATAAAAATTCAAATTGTCGCGTTTAAATTGTGTTTCTAACATTTTCTTAAGGTTTTAGAGATAAATAAATCATGATTAGAGGTCAAGGTTATTTTTTTAATTTAAAATTAAATTTCTTTTTTCATGAAAACATGGAGGTGACACATTACTCCATGGAGGTGACAACCATTAATAGTAGTGATTAATATAAGTTTTATTGTCCATTTACTAGATGGAAAAACATTTATGGTTGTGATATTAGTTTGTTTTATTCTTGAAGACTATATTATGTTATTTGAATGAAATACAGATACTCAAATAACACATGAAAATAAAAACTGGTTTACAATGCAGGTAAAGAAAACATACACTTGAGTAACATGTTAACAAAAAATAAATTTTGCCATTTACAAGCCTTACAATTTTCAAATGAACGCATTAAAAATTGAAGGGTTTGGTTTTTAATTTCCACTGCCGCACAAGAAATAAGAAATTATTTTTTTTGTACTGTTTTAAAATGACAAAAAGTCCACACTGTAAAGAGTATTTTTATCACAAAAACTTTCTTGTCTTCTTTGTATTTACATTCACGAGAAATGGATATAAAAAAACACATCTTCTTATTTTCTTTTAATGATTTTAATATTTTCAATTCTCAAAAACATATTTCTCTGAATATAACTTTTTCTATAAATGCCTTTAATAGCATCGATAAAATAGCTTAACAAAAAAACACTCTATAGCAAATGATAAATGTAAAATACAGTATTTCAATTATATACAATGTATTTTTTAAGGTACACCTTTACATTGCACATTTGTTCTTTTAATTCAAAAGGAACAAAGAAAAAAAAGATAAATACATCAGTTTTTAAAAACTTATATGGGAATTTCTATATTCAAATGCAAGTGTTAAAATATTTCATATGGAACATGATTAACAAAGAAAAAAAAACTAAAGATTTAACTATTTATTAAGTTCATAAGAAGTTTACTTTCTTCAAGGTTTATCGGAAAAGCAATGTAGGTATCGAACAACGATTACTTCTTACCATAAAGCCTAATAATTTAAAATATAACATCTAAATGTTTTTTACTCTATCATACATTTATATACAATTCTATAGAAGTATAATTAGAAAAGAATTTTTTTTTTTTTTTTTTTTTTTTTTTTTTTTTTTTTTTTTTTTTACCGTTGACTATAAAATAATATTTTACAAGTGTTTCTAAATAATAAATTATACAATTAATTAAATGTATATTAAATCAACCAGAAAATTTTGTCCGATAATGTTATGTCACGCCTATTTTTTTTTTTTTTTTTTTTTTAATTCAGATTTCCCCATTGACACCATTTTTGTTTTTGAAATAGTAAAATTCCGAATGTTTTGACCTTAATGTGAAACGTGAAAATAATGAGAAGTTTACCCTTTCGAAAAGTAGTGCCGATGCAGAAATATGAATTTTAAAAATGTAGGCGTGAAATAATATTATAGGACGGAACTTAACCCGTTGACCTAGTTTATAGCATACTGGAATTTAGAAATTAATACATTTCCAAGAAGATTCTACCAAAAAAATCTGTTTCCTGTTTTGTTTCAATGATTTTATTTATTTTTGTTATTTAATTAGAATATCAAAATCTTCTTCCTTCTTTTCAGTAGAAAAAAAATAATTTCATGAAGTACAGTCGTGGAAAAAAATAGTTAAACACCTCCCTACTAACTCCTCAACAAGTTATCGTAGACAAAAGTTACAGACACCGAGTGATTGGAAATAAAGTCTACTTTTAAATGATGTATATAAAATTTGCTTCGGGGGCCATCTACATATTAAAACCAATCTAAACTTCTTTAATTTCAATGGCAATACACAATTTTAATGAGATATTTCAAATCTTCGGTTCGAACTATGCCTAGACATCAAATTTCAAGTCATTTGAATAAATAAGTTTTTGAATTATAAACATTCAAAGTTTAGTGCTTCTAATGTTAAATTACATTTTCGTATTTTTATTTATATCTCCTGAAATTGTGCTCCTAATGTGCTAATTTTTTGTGTAGCAATAATACTAATATAGACAAACATAAATACGTTAAATTTTCGATTTTTATAATTTTACGATATGAATTAGTAATTATGAAATTAAAATTCGAAAAAATTATGAATTGCAACCTACAATTTTTTTTTTTTTTTTTTTTTTTTTTTTTTTTTTTTTTTTTAATGGATTTAGATTTATTAAGTCCTGCTTTATGGAAATCCAAAATTTCAGATTTTTCTTCCAAGTAGATTTCAAATTATGCTTAAAAAACGGCAAAATTGTAGTTACAGGGGCCGTCTATGATAGAAGTGACGAGATATTTTGAAATTTCTTCTGCTATCCTGTAATCTAGCAGTCCTCAAAGACTTTGACGCCTCAATGACGCTTAAAGTCGCTTTGATCAAGAAGAGGGCTCTCTCGGTGAACAATCGAGTAAAGAACTTCAATTTGGATACAGCCCCTAAAATACACTCGTTTTAAAATAATTAATTTCCCGGAAACTTACGGTACGAATTGCATAAAAATTTGTTTTTAGGCTAATTGAATTTATGCTGTCAGAATTGTGTACTGCTATTGAAAAAAAAAAAGTTATGGTTAGTTTTAATATGTAGATGACCCCCTAAGCAAATTTTATATACATCATTTAAAAATAGACTTTATTTTCAATCGCTCGGTACCAGTAACTTTCTTCTACGATAATTTGTTGAGGAGTTAGTAGAGGGTGTTTACTCTTTTTCCCCCACGACTGCACATTGTGTAGCTACAGCATCTTAGAACTCCTATATATCGTTGCGTTCTATTCAAGATTTATTCTCAGTTTTACATAATTCCTATGACAAATTTTTGCTTTTTTTCTTATTTTAAATCTATCGATTGGAAAAAAAAAATAGCATAATATTTTTAAAACGTCGAAAAAGGGAAAAAAAAATATTTTATTTGTCATTTTATATGTTACAAAATATACTTCGAAAAACATGGCAGTCATAATTGGAAAATTATTTTTAGGTAGATTTCGTAAGAAATACTACCTATTGCAGTCGTTACCATGGTGCGACTTTTGAAAAATTCCTTCATAACATTTCATTATATGACCACAGGAACCCAAAAACACCCCACCTAAAAAGTTTATATATATGTGTGTGTGCGTGTATGTACTAAATTTTGTCCGCACGATAAAAGTCGCAATTATGCACGGGTCATCTTCAAACTCACCAACAACTTTGAAATGACTAATATCTCGGCGGGGATTGAAAATGCTCAAAATCGGCCGAAGGGAATGGAAATGTAGAGGGTTAAAATTTTTGAATACCGTCTTAACAAGATTATGATAAAATCAGCTCTTACACAACAATGACAGGAAAAAATAAATATTTTCCGTTATAGCAGTTGCCAACAAAAAAAAAAAAACTATAAAATTCTCACCACAACAATTGCTTTTTTATTGCAAGATTTTCACGTGAAAAAAAATGAAATAAATAGTTTGACGAATTGAAAACAAATGGAATATTACGTCATAAGTTTTCTAGAGCAAGATTTCAGCATGAAAACTGAAAATGAAATAAATAGTTTGACGAATTAAAAAAATATATATATATTGCGTCATATTAGAAATATAATGGACATCAGCAGGTGAATATGTAACGTCATGTGAGTTTGTAGAAACGTATTAAAGCATGATAAAAACCCGACTATGGAAATATTTACATATTTTAACACTTTGAGAATTTCTGAATTAGTTTTAGCCATTTTTAAACCTATTCCATATATATGCGCGTGTGTATTCGTGTATATTAGAATTTTTACAAAATGTTTAGCTCCCTAGAGCTCATTCTTAGTGAAGGAACTGGGTTTATCTCTAATCTTGTTTTGTTGGTGAATTCAGTACTTAACTTCGAAATCTACCTCCGCCTGTAGGCCCGAGCCGGAAGGCATTTTTTGTATAGATTTTTAAACTTTCGCGCAGAAAATTGAATCACAGATTGCGTGGAAGATTACAAAATAACTTCTACAGGTGAAAAAAATAGATTTTTTTTTTTTTTTAATCTAATTATTCATGATTGTCTTCATTTATACTGAACCTAAAAAAAGCTTATTCGAACTATCTGTATATTTTTTTAGATTTCGTAAGAAACACTATTTATTACATTCACCCCTCTGTTGGAATTTTTGAAAAATTTTGCAGATCTACTTTTATCATGACTTCTAGAACCCCAAACCAACCACCAGTTAACAACTTTCTCTCTCTCTCTCTCTCTCTGTATATATATATATATATATATACCATGTGTCCCAAAAGTGACTGATGGATTTTAAAATTTAATAACTTCCAAACGGTGACAGATATTTTAAAAAATGTTGCAGGAGGGTTATGTATGATACCTGGAGTTTTGTACAGTGATTCTTGATTTTAGTTCAAATTTCAAACAATAGATGGTGCTGAGGGTAATAGGCGCTCAATCTATTCCCTATTTTTGGTACTTCGGGATCCATTCAATAAATTTTATTCTCATTTTTTTTTGCATGGAAGAGTCCAAAAAATCGAGCCTGGTTTCAACGGTTATTGCTTGCAGCGCCATCTATCGATGATATTTGTAACTAAAACTGAAACTCACAACATAAAAACTCCTGAAATCTTACATAACACTCTAGAAAGCATTTTTTTAATATCTGTCATCGTTTGGAAGTTATTGAATTTTAAAATCCATCAGTCATTTTTGGGACATCAGGTATATATCGCTGTTTTATCAAAAAGAAAATAATAACACATAATTCTGCACAAAACTCTTCCAAACTGATACATAAAATCAAGGGGTAGAAAGTCTCAGTCAAATTCGTTAATGGGCAAAATAGGACCAAGGGGAGGGGGAAACGGGGAGAAGTTTGGTGAAAACAGATAAAACCATATAACTTCTTAATTACGATACATATGAAATCAGTTTAAATTTTTTGTTACTTGTATTAAAAGAGCCAAAAAGTTATGTATGACAGATTTTTATTATAATTAAAAATGGCTTCAAGGAGTTACAAAAATAGAATTTTAAGTAGGGAAAAATCTATCAATCCTCAAGATATCAAATCGACTTAAATTTATTATAAACCTTCTTAATACAAATCTACGAATTAATAATAATCTAAAAATTTATATTGACACGTTTTTGAAAGGACCATCTCTTACAGCAAAATAAATTAAAAACGAAAAAAAGGGTGGTTGAGGGAAAAAAAAAAAAAAAAAAAAAAAAAAAAAAAAAAAAAAACCTCACAACCTCATCAATTTACAAATCAGTGTTGACAGTGGGCTACTTTTTTAAAATTCAGATTTCTTAATTGGCACCGCTTTTTTGAAATGGTAAAATTCGCCTTACTTCACACGATAATTAAGGTGAAAACAAGGGGAATTTTACCATTTTAAAAAAGTGGTGTCAATCAAGAAATCTGGATTTAAAAAAGTAGCCCACTACCAACACTGCACAAGATATCAATTCCCCTTAAAAATTATTGTAAATTCTCTTAAAATTATCTACAACTTTTATATTGGCAAGTTTTGATGTGTTTAAGTCTAACAGGAAAAAAAGAGCTGAGTTGTAGAAGAAAAAAAGAATCACATCACATGATTCTGATAAAACCATCTCTTACAGGAAAATGAAATTAAAAACTCGTCAAAAAAGCTGAGGTAAAATTGTTAAACTGGTTTTATCGCTAATCATAATTATTGGAATTAGTTTGCTATTGGAATTAGTACTTAACTTCGAAATCTAACTGTGTTTGTAAGCCTATCCGGCAGGGATTTTTTTTTATTGTATTTTGCTTATGTAAAATTTACAAAATTTTAGCAATAAAACATACACACATACACACATAAAACATATCCAAGGAAAAAAAAGCATTAAAAGTTAGGTTGACTTTATGTAATTTATTATTTTAACTCGAACGTAATGCCTCTTAAACATTTAATGCGAATTGGAAATTTTCCAATTTCAGATCGCATGATCTATTTACCAATCAGTCAGATTGAATAAAAAATAATAAAGTGTACTTACTTCTCCGTTATTCAGTGAAGTTTCATTACATATTGTATTTTCTGTTGATATATCTATGTGACAAGCAGGATGCTATTACTAACAAGCTTATCTGAGTGAGATGGGTTCGTCAATTGTCGGTTCACTTAGCTCAATAGGCAGGGAGTTGGTAATTTAACTGAAACGCCTTGGGTTCGGCTCTCGAGGTGGGCACTTTTTCACTAATTTTCAAAAAAAAAAAAAAAAATCTATTCAGTTTATAGAGTCCACCAACTTCAGAAAATATAATGAAAAAATATTTAAAAGCTTTTTATCTACTTCGCGCTCAATGGCCCAAAATAACATAAAATAATAATAATAATACAAAAATATTTTAAAGTTTCCTTTAGATATATGCCAACTATTAAGGTTGTATTTCAATTGAGAATAATTTAGAAGTATCTTCACAAGAATTTTATAAGTGGAAACATTTTCAAGATAAATTAATGACTTTTCATTGCTTCGGTATAATATTTCTTTACATACGTTTTAAAAGTAATTTGAGAAAAAAAAAAAACTTATGTAATTTTAGCATGATACACAAGGGGTGACTGTAAAATTTGTACATACTTTATATAAGTTCGAATGGTAATAAAAATAAAATATGTCAGCTCTGCGATACAAAATCTAATTAATCTAATTTATTTAAACCATTATTTACTGAATGTTATAGTTAAACTTTATTATCAAGAAATACAAGCAATTTTAGTACCAGTAATGCATTAACATTTGAATGCTTATTATTAATTAAATGCAAAATTAATTTTCAAAATTTATTATTCCACAAAGCTTTTCTTTAAAAATTTAAACCTACTAATTCTAGTGAAAATTTTAATTTATATAGCTACCAATGAAATGACGTTTAATTTAGTATATATTCCTTAGATTTTGTTATTATTAATTGTTCCATATATTTTCTGCTATCTACAAATGTTAAACATTTAAAATCTCAATTTTATGTAATAAAATATTTAATTAGATATGTCGGTGTTTGATAAATTTATATTTTTGAAACAGATGATAAATTATTAAAATACTTGTTAAATCAGTCAGGCCATTTTTTAGAAATTCATATCAAAAGAATCCTCTTTTAGAAAATTTGAATTTAAACAACATAATAAAGGTGAATCATTTTGAATTTTTAATGAATAATTTATTCCTTTGTAGTTTTGCTGAAAACTCTATGTAAAATAAAATAAAATGTACTGCACTAACGGTTAATGTAATTAAAACTAGGTTTTAATATGCTAAAATACGATTATTTATCTATATTAAATTATGAATATTTATTTAAAATAGTAAAAGCATTTTCTTTGAAAATAAATTTATTATGAATGTCTAGAATTTGCCACATACCGCACTTATTTTGAGCAAGAAAAAAATTATTTCTTTACAAATGTGTTCCCATCAGTGTTGCCAGATTGGGGACCATTTTAATTCAGATTATTTAACCGTCACCACTTTTCTTAAATAGTATAATTCCCCTTATTTTTCAGAATTTTTAATATATTTTTAATTTGGCCGAATATTTCTATTTCAAAAAAGCGGTGACAATCAACAACCTGGGGACAAAAAAGTCCCTAATCTGTCAACACTGGATCCCATGGAACCGAAAGGTTAGGATTTCGTAACAATATAAAGGGTGTCCAGCAAAGCAGAATATAAAGTAAGCGTTTTATCTTAAATGGGAGAGGAACCCCAAGATTAAAGACGAGGTCATATCAATCAAGGTCACAAACCGCGTAGCGGACGAGGAAAAGAAGTTAGTTATAAGTTTTTGTTTTAATTTATAAAAAAAGATAAAATATTACTTAATATATATTATAAAATGTTGCTGATTTAAATACGCTCGATTTTAATTATGTTTTTTTTTAATGTAAATAAAAATTAGTAAGTAGTTAATATGTAAAATAGAATTTTGTAATCTCCTTTTTTACTCAATTCTTATGTGCTAAAGTTATAAAAAATGATATACACGGTTATATTCCAAATCAGAATACAAGTTTTATTAATGTTTAGAATATGTATAGAACTTAATTATAAATAAAGTATTCAATTTTAATTCTTTTTATCGTTTAACGAGCGCAGAGAATAATTTCCTAATATTCTCTTGAACGCATTGCATTCATGTTATTTAACTAATAAATATTTCATTCATTTAATTTAAAACTCATTTCATTTTATATTTGGAGTCACTTTAATTTAAAATGCATGCATTAAATGTTGTACTATTAAACAATCAAGTATTGTTCATTCATTTGTTTAAATATTTTGCGATTCAAGGCAATAGCTTCCATAATTATCCTAAAATCGTTAGATTATAATCATCGTTAGATTAGATTTTTTTTTTGAAACAGAGAAAGCCATTTAGTTCCCTGTCCCTGTCCCCATCCCTGTTATAAATTCAATCACGAATTTCAAATCGTTATTTACTTATGGAGGATGAATCTTGTTTAATAGATTTATAGCAACATATTTTTGTTACAGTTTGTTTTGATAAAAGTATGTTATTTAAAAAATAGTCAGAATGTCATTTTAGTTTCAGGGCAAAAGGCAATAATGTTTTTCTGGCATTAGTGCTTTTTCTCCCGAAATTAAAATGATATTGTGATTATTTTTTTTATATGTATGTAATTTTATCAAAACAAACCGTAACAAAAATATTCCGCAATAAATCTGGTAAACAACATTCATCTTCCATAAGTGAGTAAAGATTCAGAAAATATGCGCAAGATATGCGCAAATAGTATATATTCTGTAATATATGACGTCATACTAAAAACCTGCGTTTTTGTGTTATCAACATTGTCCGCAAGATGGCACAGCTGTGCCAATTTACGGCAGATTCCAGCATTAACATTGTATGTACGCTTAATGTATATGCAGTTTCGGTGTCCAGTCCAATCTCAGCGGTGCCTAATGGCTAATTCTTAAACCACTCGCCACAGACACATAGTTCCAATTAAAAAAGTGTTTTAAATGAGGTAAACAGGGAAATTTAAAAGCGATTTGGATCAATAAAAACATTTCTTAAAAAATACGAAATTTAATTTTTACGCTGTCCCCCAGTCCTAGAAGTTATATTAAAAACATTCTATCACACTAAGTATTCGATGTCTTTAATTTAATCAATTTTTCTTTAAAATTTATCAGTTTTCAAATTTTAAATTTTTTTCTTTTTCCCTGTCTTCCACTAAAATCTCGGCAAATGGGTCGTTGGCAGGGACATCGTATGCTCTGCGTTCCGCATGTCCCCCTACCCCTATATATCCTCCTGAAGATACTCTCAAAAGCCAGAAAGATAATAATAATTTGAAACCGGACACAGTTAAAAGGAAATTTGATTAAATAAAGACATCGATAAGCGAGAAGGATTGAGCTGAATGCCCTGAAGCTATCGCATAACGTCTTCGGCTTCGATATCATTATTAGAATTCGCAGAGCGCGGCGTTCCGGGTGCCCCAAGCGCCCCAAATATAGCTCAAAAATAAAATTTTTTATGAAAAATATAATTTTTGCCGTTTTTTTTTTAAATATTTTGTTTATTAAATTGCTTTTGGCGTTGGGTGCAAAAGTTGTCTTTTAAGCATACATGTGACTACTAGCATACTACTAGCATACATGCAAATATTTTCAAAATAAATTTCTTCCGGAGTTCCAAGACACTTAATTGCCGAAAGTCGATTTTTATGCAAATTTTGACCAAAAAATATAAGTAAAAAAAAAAAAAAAAAGAGTTAAAGAATCTTTTGTCTAGCGTAAAAGGTACTCTCTATAAAAGATAAAAAATTGTTTATCGTTTATTATTAAATGTAGAAAATTATTTTTTATACTATATAGAAAAGACAACACAAAAGAGCAAGTGATTAAGTGCACACAGTTCTACAGAAAACCACAAAGGAGGAACAATATAATTTGCAAAGGAACCTTACTCTCAGTATATTGGACACGTTTCTGTTGCAACAGGAGAAGCTAAAGCCATAAAAATGCAATAATATATATATTTTTTTAATCAAATAACATACAATTATATGGGCTTACATTAATTGGATGCGACGGAAGAAATGTAAATAGTGGGTACAAAGGCTGAGTTATTAGCCTGATGGAACAGAAATCAATAGACCTGATGGAATAGACATCAAGCAAACAAATGACAGTAGTCATTTGTTTGCTTTAAATAAATGAGTTGCCTTTGCTACATTTACTAATTTTTTTACATGGTGCAACATTTGGTTCTACAGCTTTTGTGGGTCAAATGGTACATCAATGAAAAGCTGCAAGGAGATACCTGTACTTTCCTTTTCTTCAATAAGTGTGGAGAATATGCCAGATAGCATAGATAGAATAGTTCTCAGCAATTATCAGCAATAGTTATATGATATTTGCATAGCAATATCGCATGGTGAGTGTAGTTCTGACCTGAAATTAAAAAAACCTGGTTCAGTTGTTCACTCAAGACGGCTGACAACAGCATCTGGAACTTTTAGGTTGTCTGTGGCCACAGAAAATACATTCGAGAATCTCATTAAACTTACAACATATATTATAGAGGTGTATGACCCTGTATGGTTCCATATCAAAACAAAGCCCTTCATAAAAAAAGGAGCGCGACATATTTGGAAACATATCACGTTTTCTAGATATTTTGAACCCAGTCTAAGAAAGATAGTAGACGCTGTTGTTCAAAGATATAGTTTCCTTTGTCTTTCTGAAGATTTGTCATTATTAATGCTCTCAGATAACAGCGAGCATATCAGCTCTTCAGCAATACGAAAGCTAATTTGTGCTACAAAAGAATATAGAGGACCACCAGAAATAAGAATTTTTCAAGAACCAAAAATACACTTGAAAGCAAAGGGTTGTTATGGAATTATTAACTGGCAACGAGTTGAACGTTTTGAACCACCTCCTTTGACGAATGTACCTTGAGAATAAGTTGAGGCCATGGTAAAAGTAGGAAAAACGGAGTGATGGTCAAATATCATGTCATACCCACGCTGTTGAAAGATGCATTCGCCTATTGCCTGATATATCAGAAAGCTTTTCTGGACAAGGAAAGAGACAAGATTTCATTCTGAATAGGATAACATCAAGAAATCATATAAAAAAGTTTAACACAAAAATTATTACAAACATAGAAATATGTAAATCTTCAAAATCAGAGAAGTAAAAAATTTTCTACCTACTAAGTTCGATTTTTTTTTTTATAATTTATAATTTGTATTATTTAGTGCTTTTATTTTTAAATTTATACTTTATGTGTTATTATAGAATTATTATTATTTATAAGTTTGTTCTTTATTAACTAAGCACTTTGCCAGATTTGTAAAGAATTTTCCTAAATTAAAAATATTCTTAAGAATTACAATGTTTATCTATAATTCGGGACACTGGAAGATATGAATGGATTTAGATAAAGAATGATCTATATTACACAATTATGTAGTAAACGCAATGCACAACTTTCTCACCAGGTGCTAAATGTAATTTAAAATAAATAAATAATATAAAATAAAATAAAATAAAATAAATGATAAATTATATAACTATTTGGGGGGCGCTTGGGGCACTGGAAGTTTTGAATGGATTTCAATTAAAAAAAAAAACATCTAAACTAATATACATCAAAGACAACTTTCGCTCCCCGCGCCAAAACATATTAATATATATATATATATATATATATATATATATATATAAACATTAATTAAACATAACCTACCACCATCAAAAACCGTAATATTGTGAATTAAAGCTGTAAGTATAAAAAGTGCTAAATAATTTATTATAAGAATTATTATGGAAGAAAAAAAGAAAGTGGACACCGACAAATAATGGAAAAGCTTATATATTGAATTACGTTATCAAGGGCACAGTATTCAATGATATAAGCAATATGGTTGTTTTCTGTGAGAAAAAAAAGCTAAAGCTAATATTATTTTTCCCTGTGCCCAAACAACCATTATAATCGAGTGAATAGATTAAAAATGAAAACAGAATAAAAACAAATAATATGAAATGGGAAAATCAATAAAACCTGTTTAAATATTTATAGGATATAAAATAGAAATAATACACAACATACCGATTAATATTTCAGTATTTTTCAATATATCCACACGCACATGGGACCCAAAATATCGTAAAGATTAAGGTGAATAAAACAGTTAAGAAATCACAGTGATTGAGACCAAAGGATGCAGTTAATACATTTTGAAAACTCATGAAAAATAAAATTAATATAATATAAAATAAAATAAATAGAAAGTAATTACATTATTTAAAATAACAGAATGCACTATTAAATTAATTAATAACTAGATAACAATATCGTCAAAATTTAGCTTAAAAATCCACCTGGTGTAGTAATTTATAACTTAAAAAGAGTTGCAAAATACAAAAGTTATATC
Organism: Maratus speciosus; assembly: GCA_963932465.1. Taxonomy (NCBI): domain Eukaryota; kingdom Metazoa; phylum Arthropoda; class Arachnida; order Araneae; family Salticidae; genus Maratus; species Maratus speciosus. The sequence goes on from CAWVRF010001367.1 coordinate 290,943, forward strand.
TTATTGTCAAAAGACAAATTTTGGTGCTGCCATGTAGTAGTATTTTTATTATTCAAATGCCACAAGATAAACATTTGAAATCCTAAGAATGTATTTTTTTTTTTTTTTTTTAACAGCAAAACCAAACAAATCCTTATACATAGATAATTATAAACATAATATAAACCACACTATATATATTTTTTAAAAAACTATTGTTAATAAATTAAAAAAAAAAAAAAAAAAAAAAAAAAAAAAAAAAGGAAACAAAATATTTTTTCATCTTATTCATTTAAACTACACTAAGAATTTAAATAATGCTATAACATTGAGAAATATAGCATATAGCTATATGCTATTAAAAAAATCCATAATAATTAATAAAAATATATTAAAAATAATATAAAAATCGTTAATGAAAACTATTTTATATAATATAATTATATAATGAACAGGAAATAAACATATGGAGGTATAGAAGATTATCAGATACTTAAATTCTCATTACCTAAAAATCTCAAATATAGTGCGTGGATTATTTTCATACAACAATAAAAATACTAAAAGTATGAGTGTGGGACATTCGAACACATTAAACCGATAATAAACTTTATCACACAAAGTGAAAATAGATCAATATTAAAAAGAATAGAGGAATAATAATAAAAATAATTACCCCATTTTTATACATACATTATAACTTTATTTATATTAAATATACTTATATGTATATTAATAACTATAAAAATGGCAAACTATTAGTAATTAATATGATATTGTCCTGGGTAAATTAAAATTTAATAACAAATGATTGTAAATAAGATGAAACAATAATTAAGCTAAATATAATATTGATGAAAGTCACCAAGTACATATAAAATACCAAATCAACATCCTTATAAAATACGTATCAAAAATATAGTAATAATACATAAGCCCCCTTTTTTATAAATTAACCATTGTGTATTATCCAGACAACACCACCCTCCTCCGTACTCTAATATCTACCCACCCACCCATACTATAATAATTTTTTTTTATATAATTTTACAATTTTTAATTTTTTATATATTTTTTATTTTATATATTTTTTTGTAATTTTGTTTACGCATGTGTTAATTTGTTTTAAAAGATCATGTAAGTAAAGTACTAATTATATATTAATGAATATATGAATTTTTTTGGAAAACCATGATTTAATGCATCATAAATTAGTTTTTTAATAATATTGCTAATTAGAGGAGAAGAACATAAACATTTTATTCTATATAAATGATTAAGTATTATGTTTCGAAAAACAGAATGATGTAGACAAGATTTAAAATTTGTAAATGTATTAACTTTGAATTTAAATTCTTTACGTTTGTCATATAAATCTGTGATTGTTTTGTTGTCTTTTATTGTAATTTTAAGATCTAAGAAGTTAATTGTATTGTTAGATAAAAGGTTTTCCGTTATTTCCAAATTAGTGAGATAATCTACTGGAAATTGAGTAATTGCAGATTGATCAGTTTCAATTAAAATTATGTCATCAATATAACGATATAAATGTAGAGTATTATTAGTAAAAGTACGTTCATAATGATATAAGTATAAGTCGGATAGTAAACTGGATGTACAAACGCCTTGTGGTATACCGACATGCTGTAATTATAAAGTGTTATCTTGCAATATATAATTATTATAGATAATGAAGTTTGTTAAAGATTTAAAATATGCAATATCTATATTAGATGGTAATTCCAGTTTTTTATAATATTTTTTAAATAATTCATTTATAATTTTATGTAAATCAAATAGGTCTATATTATTAAAAAGATCTTTGAAGTCATATGTCGTTATATTATATACACAATGAAGATTTTTTTAAATATTGACAAGTTGATAGCTATTTTTTATACAATGTGTATTATCATTATTTGTAGTAAGTACATATATTTGATTAAGAATTTTTAAGAGAAGTTTATTGGCTTTATTATTATATGTATTGCAACCAATAGTTACAGTCCTAAATTTAATTGGAGTTTTATGAAATTTGGGAATAAGAACTAAATATGGATAATTAAAGTTAGTAGATAAAATATTTAATAGTTTATAATAACTTCGAATTTTACGATTATTTACAATTACATTTTCATTAGTTTTTTGAAATGACTTATTAGAAGAAATACAATTTGTAAGAAGTTGGTGATAATAAGATTTACATATAATAGCATAATTATTAGGAGATTTGTCTACATATGTTATAACGTAGTTTTTTTTGTAATTTAGTAATTTGTTGAAAAAAATGCTTTGTATTAATAGAAACCAAATCAGCAATATTATTTTTTAAATCCATAGTTAATTTTTCAATTACTAATATTTTCCATTGATTAAAATATTTAATAGGCTTATTATAAGAGATAGAAATTTTATAAATAAAAATATCAATATCATATGTAAACTGTTTGATAATAGATTTAACATTAAATTTAGATGGAAGTCTATATTTAGTACCATAACCCATTAGTTGTTTCAATTTAAAATCATTAACAATATCAAGATTTCCAGTGATTATATGTCCATGATCATTGTTTATGTATTTTTTTAGAGTGGGGTCATTGCATTTACACGGAAAATTACTAGCAGCAGATGTATTTTTTGAAAATGTATTGTAGTTAAAGATATTTCTACCAATTGTTTTCGGATATTTAAAGGTTTTTGATATATGAAGATTATTAATGGGAAAAAAACAATTTTTATCATTAATTATAGAATTGATATTAATTTTATTAAATATGTGATTTGAAAAAGTAATTATCATTTGAGTATTCATGTTTTGTATTTTATGTTTTTTTTTTTTTTTTTTTTTTTTTTGTAAATTAATATTTAATAGATTAACCCTAGTCATAATGAGGTCAAAATAAATATCAGAGAAATGTTTAGAGAAAGATTTACTTAGAAATACATTTAAATATTGTCCAATCTGTTTCTTTTTAATAGCAAAGATGTTTTTTCGAATTAACAACCAGTTATAATTCTCTAAATATTTACTTTGAAGATAATTTATTTGTTTAGTGATAGATTTTTTGGAAACTACAACTAATGATGAACCCTTTCCACGTATGTTACGTGTTGTTTTACTATTTAAATTATGATTAAGAGTAGGATAGATTGGAGAATAATCAATATTGTTATTTATAGATGTGAAGACTTTGACAGGTCTGTTAAATACTTCACTGTTAAGTCCATAAGGATAAATTGTGTTGTAATATTTCATATATGATGATTCCATATAAAGAAGTTCTGATTTATTTTTTAGAATTTGAAGGATTTCAATTGTCGTATTTTTAAATTGATGTTTATGAAAATGTTGAATTTTAGCTGTAGATTGTATATTTTTTGCTTTGTTATTGAGTCTGAACGATGATGATTGATACGCTTATGAATTCGACCCGATGTTTCACCAATATATTTCATGTTACATATGTTGCACTTTATACAATATATAACATTAAATGCTTTACAAAAACTAGAATAGTGAGGATCTGAGACAATTTGTGTCTGAGAAGCGTATGGACATGTCTAGCACCGAGCATCATAACACTTACGAAAAAATAAAGGACGAGGGGGAGCATATAAATGGTCGCTGGATGACGATCCAGGAACAACTCAATTATTGTTCCTGTACAGGGCACTACACTGCATAGATGCTAAGTGTATCTTGCCAGGATCGAGATGTTTACTAAGAACTGCCGTATAAAAATTATGTTTGGAAAATGCAATAATTGCATTAAAAATAAGAAAATTTAATAATATAAAAATTAAAAATTTAATTAAATTAGTCTTGATTAAATAATAAATCTTGAGTATCAAAAAAGAAATATATATATATATACAATATTTACAATAATAGAAGCAGAACTCAAAAACGATCTTCAAAATTTTCATAACCAATATAATGATAAGCCTAATATCGTAGACTAAAAAAAGCAAGATACCAATGGACTTTTTGATAACAAATAAGTCAAAAATAACCGCATCTAACATCCAAAACCAAGAAAAACAATAACCTTGCAGAGACAACCATAACGCATAATAAATTAGTCTTGATTAAATAATAAATCTTGAGTATAAAAAAAAAAATAATATATATATAAATAAAAAAAATTTTATTTTATATATTTTTTTGTAATTTTGTTTACGCATGTGTTAATTTGTTTTAAAAGATCATGTAAGTAAAGTACTAATTATATATTAACGAATATATGAATTTTTTTGGAAAACCATGATTTAATGCATCATAAATTAGTTTTTTAATAATATTGTTAATTAGAGGAGAAGAACATAAACATTTTATTCTATATAAATGATTAAGTATTATGTTTCGAAAAACAGAATGATGTAGACAAGATTTAAAATTTGTAAATGTATTAACTTTGAATTTAAATTCTTTACGTTTGTCATATAAACCTGTGATTGTTTTGTTGTCTTTTATTGTAATTTTAAGATCTAAGAAGTTAATTGTATTGTTAGATAAAAGGTTTTCCGTTATTTCCAAATTAGTGAGATAATCTACTGGAAATTGAGTAATTGCAGATTGATCAGTTTCAATTAAAATTATGTCATCAATATAACGATATAAATGTAGAGTATTATTAGTAAAAGTACGTTCATAATGATATAAGTATAAGTCGGATAGTAAACTGGATGTACAACCGCCTTGTGGTATACCGACATGCTGTAATTATAAAGTGTTATCTTGCAATATATAATTATTATAGATAATGAAGTTTGTTAAAGATTTAAAATATGCAATATCTATATTAGATGGTAATTCCAGTTTTTTATAATATTTTTTAAATAATTCATTTATAATTTTATGTAAATCAAATAGGTCTATATTATTAAAAAGATCTTTGAAGTCATATGTCGTTATATTATATACACAATGAAGATTTTTTTAAATATTGACAAGTTGATAGCTATTTTTTATACAATGTGTATTATCATTATTTGTAGTAAGTACATATATTTGATTAAGAATTTTTAAGAGAAGTTTATTGGCTTTATTATTATATGTATTGCAACCAATAGTTACAGTCCTAAATTTAATTGGAGTTTTATGAAATTTGGGAATAAGAACTAAATATGGATAATTAAAGTTAGTAGATAAAATATTTAATAGTTTATAATAACTTCGAATTTTACGATTATTTACAATTACATTTTCATTAGTTTTTTGAAATGACTTATTAGAAGAAATACAATTTGTAAGAAGTTGGTGATAATAAGATTTACATATAATAGCATAATTATTAGGAGATTTGTCTACATATGTTATAACGTAGTTTTTTTGTAATTTAGTAATTTGTTGAAAAAAATGCTTTGTATTAATAGAAACCAAATCAGCAATATTATTTTTTAAATCCATAGTTAATTTTTCAATTACTAATATTTTCCATTGATTAAAATATTTAATAGGCTTATTAAAAGAGATAGAAATTTTATAAATAAAAATATCAATATCATATGTAAACTGTTTGATAATAGATTTAACATTAAATTTAGATGGAAGTCTATATTTAGTACCATAACCCATTAGTTGTTTCAATTTAAAATCATTAACAATATCAAGATTTCCAGTGATTACATGTCCATGATCATTGTTTATGTATTTTTTTAGAGTGGGGTCATTGCATTTACACGGAAAATTACTAGCAGCAGATGTATTTTTTGAAAATGTATTGTAGTTAAAAATATTTCTACCAATTGTTTTCGGATATTTAAAGGTTTTTGATATATGAAGATTATTAATGGGAAAAAAACAATTTTTATCATTAATTATAGAATTGATATTAATTTTATTAAATATGTGATTTGAAAAAGTAATTATCATTTGAGTATTCATGTTTTGTATTTTATGTTTTTTTTTTTTTTTTTTTTTTTTTTGTAAATTAATATTTAATAGATTAACCCTAGTCATAATGAGGTCAAAATAAATATCAGAGAAATGTTTAGAGAAAGATTTATTTAGAAATACATTTAAATATTGTCCAATCTGTTTCTTTTTAATAGCAAAGATGTTTTTTCGAGTTAACAACCAGTTATAATTCTCTAAATATTTACTTTGAAGATAATTTATTTGTTTAGTGATAGATTTTTTGGAAACTACAACTAATGATGAACCCTTTCCACGTTTGCTACGTGTTGTTTTACTATTTAAATTATGATTAAGAGTAGGATAGATTGGAGAATAATCAATATTGTTATTTATAGATGTGAAGACTTTGACAGGTCTGTTAAATACTTCACTGTTAAGTCCATAAGGATAAATTGTGTTGTAATATTTCATGTATGATGATTCCATATAAAGAAGTTCTGATTTATTTTTTAGAATTTGAAGGATTTCAATTGTCGTATTTTTAAATTGATGTTTATGAAAATGTTGAATTTTAGCTGTAGATTGTATATTTTTTGCTTTGTTATTGAGTCTGAACGATGATGATTGATACGCTTATGAATTCGACCCGATGTTTCACCAATATATTTCATGTTACATATGTTGCACTTTATACAATATATAACATTAAATGCTTTACAAAAACTAGAATAGTGAGGATCTGAGACAATTTGTGTCTGAGAAGCGTATGGACATGTTTAGCACCGAGCATCATAACACTTACGAAAAAATAAAGGACGAGGGGGAGCATATAAATGGTCGCTGGATGACGATCCAGGAACAACTCAATTATTGTTCCTGTGCAGGGCACTACACTGCATAGATGCTAAGTGTATCTTGCCAGGATCGAGATGTTTACTAAGAACTGCCATATAAAAATTATGTTTGGAAAATGCAATAATTGCATTAAAAATAAGAAAATTTAATAATATAAAAATTAAAAATTTAATTAAATTAGTCTTGATTAAATAATAAATCTTGAGTATAAAAAAAAAATAATATATATATATATATACAATATTTACAATAATAGATGCAGAACTCAAAAACGATCTTCAAAATTTTCATAACCAATATAATGATAACCCTAATATCGTAGACTAAAAAAAGCAAGATACCAATGGACTTTTTGATAACAAATAAGTCAAAAATAACCGCATCTAACATCCAAAACCAAGAAAAACAATAACCTTGCAGAGACAACCATAACGCATTCCCAATTAACATCTCAGATCAAAGTAATATGAATTTAAACTGCTAATGCATATTAACATTAAATCTATGAATAGAAATAATTATTGCTACCATATTGATAGATATATATAATGATTATCTCTACAAAATAAATGATGTAAAGCTATAGCAAAAATAAAATAGAGATTGTATAGGACAATATCATACACTTACAACAAGAAAATACAGATAAAATTATAACTAGTAAATTAAATAACATTAAATAAATCTTTGCAATGATAGGAATGAAAAAATTAATGGAATCCTAAAATAGGTATCAGATAACTACATGGTAGAAATCATATATATATATATATATATATATATATATATATAAATTATAGATTTTCATAAACTTTTCAATTTTCAACTATATTTGGGGCGCTTGGGGCACCGGATGATATGAATGGATTAAAAAAAAAAAAAAAAAAAAAAAATTGATGTAAACCAGAATGTATTAAAGAAAACTTTTGCACCCCACGCCAAAAGTAATTTCGAAAAAAAAAATCGTATACATTTCGATCACTCTAATATACATGCCATAGAAAGAAGATTCCGAAAATATGTTCGACAAGTGGATTCACTGTCATATACTTTCTTTTTCAGAACACCCTCTCCCCCCCCCCCCAAAAAAAAAAAAAAAAAAAAAATCTTACGGATTCAATTCCGGCGATCTCGGCGCCACTCAATAGGACGTCCATATCCAATAATATTATCTCCAAAAGCTTCGGTTAAGAATTGCGTGGCTTTTCTGACGCGCCATTATGCTGAAACAACATATGGGACAAATCTTGTATCGAGACATACTCTAAAAAATCGGATATTGCTCCACATACAATAGCCGCAAATTTTTCTGATGTTAAACTGTTATCGAAGATGAATGACTCACTTAAGGATATCTCACAGATAACACAACAAATATTTATGGATCAACGTACTTAATGTTTGTTTGAACGAATAATGTATTGATTTTCCAGGGAACAATAGTGAATGTTTCGAGTATTTACGATCCCTTGACATGTAAATTAAAACTCATCAGTCCATATAATTTCATTCAGAAAAGATGAAATTTCATTTTGTTTGTAAAAAAAAAAAAAAAAAAAAAAACACGAAACTTTATTCCCATGATGCAAATGCTTTTCCTAGTATTGGTCCATATGTATATGCACCATACGTGTTTAAAAAAATTATGCTTGTCTTTTGGAATAGCCAGACTTTCGAGTAGTATATCGTACACTACATACATGATGGACAATTGTATACCCTAGAACTTTCTCAGTATGTACCGTTGAACCAGTGAACCGACTTAATCGAGAATGCTTCTTAAAGCTACCCGTTTCTCTTAAATGCTTAACAATTTTATCTATAGTGTTAGGGTGTGGTTGGTTTTGGCCCAGAAATTCCATAACATAAGCTTGCAGGCTCTTGATTATACCTATTGCTCTGTCAGAAAAGTAATACCGTATTCATTAGAATAAATGTCACTGCTAACACCAGCTTGAAAATGCGAAATTTATTTATATAAGTGTACATAAATAATGGTGGGAATTACTTAAAAAAAATAAAATGACACTGCTAACGTCGATCTTGATCAAACCTTACGAATACTATTTGTACAACTGTATTTCAAAAATGTGGCAGGGTATCGCCACATAAATTGGTACAATATTCGAATGCAATAAAAAAACCATGACTAACTTTTGGACATACCTGTTGATAAAAAAGAGCTGTCACAATTTTGGTATGATGTTCACTGTTTCTTTTAGTACTTCAAATCAAATACATAGGTTAAACAGTATTCCTATGAATAGCCGAATTAATATTTTCACCGAATTTTGCAAAACACACACAATCTTTCCACAATGCAATTCGTTAATATAGATATTAATGAAAATAATGACTACATTGAGAAAATTTATAGTATGTTCCAATTTCCATTCAGTTGTAGAGTAATGTTATATGACCAATGAGCATGCATGTATCTATGCATGCAAGCACAATTTAGGTATTCATGTATGTATAATACTTAGAAATTAGAAATGTTATAAAATTTTTAAAATGAATTTATTTTTTTCATTAATTTATTTTTAACGAATTGAAGTGTGCATTTTCAATATTTAGCAAAATTATGTGAAAAAGAAAACGATATTGTCTTGCTTTTTCAACTTTTCAGAAAAGCTAACCCAACTATGCGAGCGTTCCTATTCGATTCGCTTATATAAGCAATATACTTTCAAGTTACAATATCATTTTATATCATTTTTCTATATAAATATATTCATGTATTTGTTTGCAGTAATTACGGCTACAATTTTCAAGTTTAAGGCAGCTTGCATTGCTGAAAAATACAGATAATATCCCATTTTTAAATTTCTTGAAGAAATAGGTGAAACACTTATTTGATACTGATGTTGTTGTTTTTTTTATCACTTTTAATCATCCAAATGTTTCCGGATTTTTATATGTAATTTAAATCTTGAAGAGTGTTTAAACGAAATTTTAAATGTGTTAAATGCCAACATTTGGTTATTTTAACCGGGGAAGATGAGTATCTCTTGGGGGCGCGAAGTGATTTCAAGTCGAAAATTTTTAGAAAGCTCTAATATTCATATTTTATAAAACTAATTGCACCTTCGTTAAGAAAAATATATCTAAACTAAGTCGGTATTTTTATTTCGTCCGTATCTCAAAGACTGAGTCCGAAGTATTAAACGGTTCGAATCGACCCTGCTCGCTACGTCGATGCATTACACTTGTGGAACTTAAATTTTTTTCCGGCGACATTTTTCGTGAATGGTTCTTCCACCTACCATATGGGTCATTTTTTTATAAAAGAAAGCTCCTACGGGTGCGCGGCGTATTTTTCTCATAGTAGTTTCGGAAAAGGAGGAAGAACCAATAATTGAGTTTTTTCCAAAAAATTCTTGAGAAGTTTAAAATTCTTATTTTTATAGGTGTTTGCAGCGTTCAAAAGCATGAAATTTAAGAATGTGATTTATGTTTCTTCGCATTTCTAATGTTTCCGCTTATGTGCGTTTAGAAAAACGGGTGAAAAATAAAGCCGTCAGTTTTTTTTACCTTTTTTCTTTGCTGGGAGATTTTGTGAAGCGTCCTTTCAAATATTGAAGAATCGGAGACTCAGGTGTTCTCTGCCTTGGACTATTCTAATACAATTTTTTTTTTTTTACCTCTACGTATAGTAGATCTTGCATCGTAGGCAGACGCACACACACAAGAGCATCTTTCTTTTATAAATATGCATGAAATGCTATTATGATATCAAAGGTTTCTAAAATTGGTTTTTTAACATTAAATTAGAAGAATGATGTTTAAACATATGGATTGAAATATTTCAAAAACACTTCAAAATTCTTGAAAGGAGATATTATATATTTATTTAGCCTTTTCTTCTAACAAACTTTTTTTGAAAACGAAATTTATTAGAGAAAATATAATATAAGGATTATAATAGAAAATACATTAAATACAATACACATTTACATTAAACAAGTACAAACAAGTACAATACAGTTACATTAAACAAGTAATATAAAAAATTTGTTTTTAAAGTCAATTCCTACTTAGGTCATTAAAGAAAAAATTAATATAATCCCTTAAGCTAATACTTGTTTATGTTGCATTAAAATATCTCAATTTGTTGATTTTCTATAAGCAAGTAGGTTTACAATGGATGTCTATGGGAATTTGGCGAAATATTAGAGATATTGCCAAGTTGGCGTCACTTTTGGCGACTCATTTTGGTCGACAAATTTGGCGATATAGCGCCAAGTTGGCGACAAACAACAGTAATACGGAACAGTAATGCAGCCCCCCCCTATGGTAACCCCCTTATAGATATGAAGATGCATTAATGCTTCAATAACCAATGGCCGCCATTTTGTCTCCCATGTAAAACTAAAATTAGTTAATTAAAATTTAATTAATGAATTAAAATTTGAAAAAACTGTATTAACATCAATTGTCATCCAGTACAAGTTTAAAAAAATTTATTTCAACTTGATAGGATGAATAATAAGTATTTTATTAACGGTTGAAAATTTGAACAAGATACATAAATAAATAAATATAGGGAGAGTGTGAACTAATAGTAAGAATTAAAAAAGTAAAGACTTTGATGACCAAATGAGCAACATAAATTGAAAATTTTCAAAATATTTAAAAAAATATAAATAGAAATTTAGTTTTTAAATTAAATATACATACTTTAATTAAAGCATATTGGTTGTAAAAAAATGTTTTTAATATACTTTATCTCTTAACTGATTCTTTACTAATAAATACATTTAAATAATCACATTGCTCCTTTCCGTATTACTGTTATTTCGCTCTAACGTTTCCCTGGTGAATAGTTAATGAAAGATGAATATCTAATATCTAATATCTAAGGTTGGTAATATTTCCACTGCAACCAAAATATATAGAAAATGCACAGATGAATAATTTTCAATTATAAATTATATCACGAATTAAAGTAAATTCCATTACAAAGTCAATAACATTGCTTCTCTTTAGCTAGATGTATATTTTCATATTCCTATAGCAGTTTGTATGTTAATTACTAGATCAATATCATTAAAGCAGTATTAATGGAAATATAATTATTTCCGACAGTGTTTCAATAAATATTTTTCTCTTAATGGAAATGATTTTAACTCAGAACTCTGTAAATAAACAAAGTTTCTCGATCATAAGTATCAGGGAATTCTTGTAATGAGATGATTTAAAATCAACAGACTAACGTGTAAAACTTTAACGAATGTCAGTATGTTTTCACTCTTAAATATATCTATTTGATAAAAAGAAGATAAAAAAAAGGCTTTGCGATTTAATTTTTCAAGTTGATTCCAGCATTCTTGCGGGATTCGAATGTATGTATGTGTTACATATATATATATATATATATATATATATATGTGTGTGTGTGTGTGTGTGTGTGTAATACACAGTATATACACTAGCAACCAAAATTGTGGACATTTTTTGAAATTTGCATGTTTTATAATTTTGTGTGCTTGAAAAATATAATAATTTTCACTTAAATACAAATGTTTATATATCAAATTCATGGAAATTTAATGTAGAATTTAATTTAAAAAACATTATAAAAATACTTGCATTACAAAAAAAAGTTACGCTTAAAAAAATTACGATATATCTTAGATTTCATTGTATTTTAAAGTTACACTTACGCATTCAATATTTAGTAGGATAAACCCTTGTTCTTTATTACAGCTTCACAGCCTCTCTTCATCGAGAGAACTTGGATTTGGAGTTCATCCTTTTTAATCACATGATGCCAAGAATCAATCATAGTTTCAATAAGTTGTGTTTTATTAGATTGACGCTTTTTTATACAAGGATTTTCAAACGTCGGCACAAATTTTCCATAGGATTCATCCCGCTGAAAGATAAATGGTGATTTATTGGGGAAGAGATCCCCGATGGAAGGTATCAATTTTGGTTCCAGGACAATTTCGATGTAGTGTTTTGCATTCAGAGTGCTTTACAGAGTGCTTTTCAGAGTGAACTACTTGAATGCACCCACACCATCTGCAGACATACAGTCCCAAATCATGACATTTATTGGGTTCTTTGTATTTGCTTCAATGCAATCAGGATGCAGCACTTTCCATACACTACGTCTCACATATTTTCGCTCATCACTACCAAAGAACGATAGTTTACTCTCATCGGTCCAGAGTATTTGCTTCCACTGATTTTCTGACCAATTAATACTTTCTTTTGCCCACAGAACTCATTTCTTGCGTTGCTGGAGATTTAGACATTTTTTTCCTCGGAATATTACTTTTCAGTTCAAAACCCGCTAATCTTACCCCAATTGTTCTTGAACTAACTGCAATACCGTTTCACTCATTTCAGATATAATAGCATCTGGTGAAATTCTTCTATCTTTCAGGCATATCCTTTTTATTTTTCTATCGTCAGAAGCAATTGTGCATTTTTTTTCTGCCTGATATTGCCTTATTAATCACTGATTTAGTTTCTTCTTAACGTAAGCACAACATTCGTTCGCCAGATAAAGTGACTGATACAACAAACTCTCTTGGAATTTCAGCATAAGACAGACCATTTTCTCTCAATATGGTAAAACTGCTTCTTTTTGTAGGTGACCAATAAGTTCTGGTTCTTGATGGAATTGTTTTAAACTATTTGCATAAAAAATAGAAATATTTTAAGAAAACATTATTCTATTCAGTTACACTGTGGTACTTGTACCCAATATGGACAATGCTCTCAATATAGACACCCCTAATATCTTTAAAAGTAACAATTTTGACGGAGAGATGGCGCTACATGTCCGTGAAGAAAAGCAGTTGAAAAGATAATTAAGCCTGGAAAGCGCTAAAAAGCGTGCTGTTCGCCATTTGGAAGGAAACTTGGTTTTTCGTGGTGTGCTGATCGTAATTTCAGGTAAGTTTAACTTCTTATTAGATATGATAAAATTACTCTAAATATTGAAAAGTGGAGTGTTTTAGAAAGTTGATAAAACGTATTTTGATTTCTATTGCATATTTTGCTTTAAAATGTTTTTTTTTTTTTGGTTTTTTTCAATTTTAAGATTTAGTAAAACTATGCTCGATTCCCAATATGGACGCCTTATGTCCACACTGGAAATACATCAAGTGAATCTTCAGATTCACTTGCTGTATTCTCCAATCCTCCACGAAACTTCCTACTAGAAAAAAAAATCCTCCAACAAGCCTTTGCAGAAAAATCAAGCCTCCCCTCAGTAGGATATTTGTTGGCGAAATCGCAGGTATCAGTGGTATGGATTCCTCAACAGAGGAGAGCTGATACTGCTTCTTATGCAGTATTGATGCTGTTGCAGACATGCGGCCATGCATCACCCGCGGCAGCTATGTCCATGAGGACTGTGTGGGGCTTACCGACCATTCTGAAGAAGTTTTTATTTGTCCATCCTGTGAGGACTGAGTAATAACAGATGTAAATTCTGCAGGCAGATGCAATAAAGCTAAGCAAAACCAACTATATTATTTCATAATATTTTGTAGTAACTGAGATACTTTGCATGGGTCTTCGAAGAGCCCCAACCGAAAATACCCACCCTCTTCTAGAGTGCATGTTCTGAAGATACTTACTCTGCCCCCCCCCCCCTTCCCCGAAATACTTTAAGATATATTTCTTTTATCTACTCTCCTCTAAAATTCCTCGGAAGAGTGGCTCTTCCATACAAACCTGTGTAGTAGGTCAATAGGGAGCCATATTTCCCTAATATAGACATGCATGTCCATAATCGGAACAGGTGGCTCCTTATATGGACACTTGTAAACAATTTTTGTTTTTATCATTAAAATTAAACAAGAATAATTACAAGGTCGCTAATTTTAATAATGATGGACAAAAGTCCAGGGATATTGGTCATATATTTTTGGAGTCCTATGACGTGTACACGGGGGGTAAAAAAAATCAATTTTCCTTAGGGTGTCCATATTGGGTACAGGTACCTTAGTATTCACCATTCTGCAAAATGAATTCCAGTAAAATACCGCTTTTACAAATGAAAACTCATTACAGTTGAGCTACTGACATTTGATTGGTTCTCAGAACAGTTATTGCGATTGGTTGGGAAACTTTTATTACAATACAATTCAGCATTCATGACTATTGTGTTTGTATTTTTCACAAAAGTAAGTGTAACTTTTTTTAATGCAGCTATTTTAATTCTGTGTTTTTTCATTAAATTGTACCTTAAATTTCCTTGAATTTTATACATAAACATTTGTATTTAAGTGAAAAATTAATGTATTCTATAAGCACACAAAGTCATAAAACTTAAAAATTTCAAAAAATGGCACAATGTTGGCCACCATTGTACATACAGTGCCAGCAATATATATATATATATATATATATTGACAGTTATTGAAAAAATTAAAAAAAATCTTCATTTTGAAACACTAACGGAACTAAAAAAAAAAAAAAATAAATTAATTAAAAAATATATAAAAACCCGACTGCGTAAAAAGCGAACTAATTAGTTATTTCTCATCAATGTGAAACTATTTTTTATATTCCTTACCTATTTTTTTATTTACTTGTATTGATGACCTTTTAAGTTGTGTTTAATTGTTAGTTCCTATCTATAAGCACTGTTATGATGAGTCTTATAGATGTCTATGAAGGTTAGAGTTGCAGTAAAGCTAGAGATCCTACCTACACAACTACCATGTTGTGTAAACTTTAAACGAAGGTTCTGACTGTAAAACAGTCAATGAAACATCGTCATCATTATGAAAGACGTATCCAATGAAATGTCACTCAATAGGGTGCGTACAAATGTTTTTCCGTCTCAACCGTCATTTTGAATTTATAAAAACGAAACCTAGCCTATAACCATCGGACGGTTAAGACGAATCGATAGAGACCTCATTCATTAAAATCCACCCAGCCATTGGGATATTTCGAGAGTATAAAGAAATCCATATACCCAGATACGCGTGTAATCCTTCTTGGCAGTGGGGTAAAAAATAAGAAATGCTAAGTCACTTAATGCTGCAAGGTCCACCACTTCACATAACCAAAGCGTGATAGAAACTCTAGCCCGCCTCCTCTTTTTAAAGCAGGGAAAATAAAATAAAAAATCTAAACATTAAGTTTGTGGCTTTAGAGTCTTTTTTTTTATTTATTTATTTATTTTTTTTTTTTGCTGCCATTGTAAAGTAAAGTTATATATAACTAACCTGAGTTATTTTAAAGATTTGTTTACTAATTATTAATGCTTGAATATTTTATCATAAAATACGAAATTTCTAATTTATAATATGAATTGTAATATGTAATATCTTGAGCAAAATAAACTAGTATGTTGTGGCCAACACAAAACTTTCTTCTATATAAATCACGTCAATAAAATCATTTAAATTGTACAAGAAATTACGTCAATTTAGCACCAATTCATAACAAAAAGTATATCTGAATTTGAAGTTTGATGAAAATTCGTGCATTAGTTCTTGAGATAGAGCTATAGCGGAAATGCATAAAATGTAGCATAGCAGCGCCCCCTCTTGAGCGATTTACACCAAAACATAAACAATACTAACTGATATCAAGGTATACCTGAATCTGAAGTTAGATGAAAATGCGTGCAATAGTTATTGAGGTAGAGCTATAGTGGAAAGTCTGAAAAATATAGCATAGCAGTATACAGACTTTTAGTCTGAATGAAAAAAACTCCATCTATCTGGAAAACAAGATGAGATAAATATACACGTAGCATCGGTGATATCCTTTTAAAATGGGAAAGGATATATAGCCAGTTAATAGATGAAAATCCAGAAAGTCCAGTAAAAGGTGCTTTATTGCCAGGTTCGTACATATCGAGGATACCAGCCTAACGGCCGGTGAAGGAGAGGGGACGATCTACATTTTTATGCTCACAGATGCACGATCAGGAACAGAATCATGTCATAATCACATTTTAGAGCATTGAGTTATTGGCGAGCAGTAATTTACAAAACTAGCAAGCCAGTAGATATCTGGCGAGAATTCCATTGAAATGAGACATGTGTTCAAAACCGTTAATGTATTGTCAATGAGGAGGGTAAAAGGGCAACATATGAAAATTTAATGCCAACGGATAACCGAGAAAATGTGGGCAACCGAAAACCACAAAGTCGCATTTTACAGGGGGTTTGCCAACTCATGGGAATAGGCGCGGCGAGCCGTTTGAAGGCATATGTAAATAAAAATAAGGTATTGCAGACAAAATTTATGATAAGAATTTATACGTTGGAAAGGAAAGATGCAGATGTAGTGACCCAATCAAAAAAATAAAGAAAGGAGGCATGAGAAAGATCCCGCATAGCAACCAAATTAAGCATGTAAGTGACCTGGGTAAGTTGTTTCTATGCGAGATAAAAGTAGCATGCCTCATTTAATATACGACTGCTCTTTGCGGTTTTTGAGAATTAAGAGTGTGAAACGAGAATGTATTTCTAAAGGAAAAGAGCGATGAAAATAAATTTAATTTATGATTTTAAGACAGATTTAAAATATAAGAATTTAGTAAAATAACCTTATTTTAAAAAAAGGGGGGGGGGGTAAAGGAAAAAAAATGTATTAATAGAATATGGGAAGGAAATATCCTTCACAAGCAGCGCCACCCGTTGAGCGATTTGCACCAAAATATAAACAGCTCTAATTCATACCAAGGTATACCTGAAACTGATGTTCGTTGAAAATCCAAGCATTAGTTCTTGAGATAGAGCTATTGCGGAAATCGCAAAAAACAAGCATAGCAGCGCCACCTGGTGAGAGATTTATACCAAAATGTATAAAGTGTCAAGTCATGTCAAGGATTATCTTATTCTGAAGTTTGATGAAAATTCGTGCATTAGTTCTTAAGATACAACTATAGTGGAAATTCTGAAAAATGCAGTATAGCAGCGCCAACAGTTCAGCGATTTACATCAAAATGTATAAAACTTCAACTCATGTCAAGGAATAACTGAATCTGAAGTTTAGTGAAAATCCGTCCATTAGTTCTGGAGATTGAGTTATTGCGGAAATCATTAAAAATTCTGCATAGCAGCGCCACCTGTTGAGCGATTTACACCAAACACTAATCAGGACCAGATTGTATCAAGGTCTAACTGAATCTGAAGTTTCGTGAAATTCCGTGCATTTGTTCTTGAGATAGGGAGCCCAAAAGATTGTTGTCACATACAGACTCACAGAGTGACAGAGTGACAGACAGACCACAGACAGACATTTTCTAAAAACCATCAAATCATGTTTAGGACATTCTAAAACGTATAAATCTGTCGAAAACCGAAAGTCGAAAAATTTCACGAATCCAATATTTTCTTCTTGTATAGATAGAAGAAAGTAAATAAGATAATTAGACACTAGGTTTTTACATTTAGTTGCAAACGAATGTGGCTTAAAAAAAATTCGTCATTTTAGTTATGATAGTTATGAGTTTATATATGTTTTTAACTTAATATACTTTGTTAGTCATGCAAAATTGAGCTTTTGAAGATTTAATTATATATATATATATATATATATATAAAAGATACGTTCTAAGAATCATATATTTCTTTCTTTTATATGGGTGAATAAAATATTCAGATTCTTGTTAAGGTAATGAAACTTTCATATTAGAAACGTGATATAAGAAGAAACATTCAGTCATGATTAAAATATTTTAATTTATAAGACAGGAATGAATTTTTTTCACCTGTCTTTATCAAAACATTTTCACTTGCAGTTTAAGATGAAAATGCTTTGTAGATCTTAGATTAGAACATTGTAGAAATGCATACAAAAAATAAATATTCTATAAAAAATCCTTAAGTAAAATTAATAAAAAAAAAATTAAATCCTGTTTCAAAAGTTGAAATTCAATATTTACTTTAAGTGGATCGGTGTTGTACTAGAACTTTATCATATTATTTCTTTCAAAATTATGGTTAAACTTTGACATTTCTAGTAAAAAGTACAGTGAGATTGTGATGACTTCAACTTCTGTGTTTTGAATATAGTTAGATTTCAGATAAATAAACACTGAATATTAACTCTGTCGAAAATCCTGACGAAAAAATTGAGTACATTTCGAAATTATGACGAATATTTCTGGCGAGTAGAATAAAAATCATAAAAATATATAGCATTACTACCAAATCTATTTAATCAAAGGTGTATTTTTTACTACAGTATAGTTTAATTGTTTGGTACGTTTCCAGATGTAAATAAACAGTCATTTTAAATAAAATTACATGAGAATGTTTATGGTCACAATGTAGTAATGATATTAAAAAAAAAAAAAAACAAAAAAAAAAACATGCAACATTTCCGAGTTTTATCAAAATACCAATGAAGATATAAAATATTTACACTACTACTAGTACACTACTAAAGTACTAGTGCATTGGCGGTGGACGTACGGCATGCGTGCCTTAAATGGTTCGCGAAGGGGTATTTTTAGCACGAGGTTCGTTCCAGTTCTAAATTAAGATATAGTGACAAAATATACTAATTTAATAAGGCTGAGCATGTCTAAAACCGAAAGATAGAAAACTAAAATTTTTTTTTGCACCTAATTAAATTACCTTCTGGTTCAATGTCGGTGAAACAGATGCATTGGAAACAATTTTAACGAAAATGTATTCCAACTGAAGATCGATAATGAAAGCGTGTGAATTAAAAAGCGATTTGAAGAGGCTGGTATTTGGGATTTTAACAATTTCGTTCTTCTATGTCTGCGAATCATAATTTTCGCATGTTAATAATATATCAATTTAAAGTAAAACGACTTTTCAGATGACTTTCTTCCAGTTAGTATTTTGTTAAGAATAATTAAGTATGCACCTGATATTATTAATTTTTCATCCAAGTATCAAAGAAAAACTAGTATGTTGTGGCCATCACAAAACTTTCTTCTGTATAAATCACGTCAATTAAATCATTTAAATAGTACAAGAGATTACATCAATTTAGCACCAACTCATATCAAAGCATATCTGAATTTGAAGTTTGATAAAAATTCGTGCATTAATTTTGAGACAGAGCTATAGCGGAAATTCTGAAATATGTAGCATAGCAGCGCCACCTGTTGAGTGATTTACACCAAAATGTATAGAACGTCAATCCATGTCAAGGACTAACTGAATCTGTAGTTTGGTGAAAATCCGTGCATTAGTCTTGGAGATAGTGCAATTGTGGAAATCGTGAAAAATGCTGCATAACAGTGCGATAGTTGAGCGATTTAAACCTAAAACTAATCAGTGCCAATTCATATCAGGGAATAACTGAAAATAATTTTTTATTAAATTCTGTTCATTAGTTTTTCAGATAGAGCGCCCACAAAATTTGTGTCACACACAGACAGACACACTAACAGACTGACAGACAGACTCACAGACAAACATTTTGTAAAAACGTGTTTTTTGGGATATCTGACCTCTAAAATTTATAAAAATGTCGAAAACCGGAATTTTAAAATTTTCATGAATCCAATACTTTCTTTATGTAAAGATAGAAGAAAGTAAAAAACATTTTTTTGTTTTTATTACTATCTAAAACATAACTGTTATAAAAATTAATACTTATATATATCATATTCATACAATATTAATTACAATCAAAACTTCAGTCAATTGTTAGACATAATATTTTGATCTAAGTTTGTTTATTAGTTTCTTAGCTGTGGTAATGTAAAATATGTTTCGAAATAATTACCACCTGGATTTGAAAACGTTTCCTACATTTAGCCTACTGTAATTTTTTGGCAAACAAGATCAAAATTCCGTGTAACTCAGTTTTGTTGTAAATTTATATAAAATTGAAATTTGCTTAGTTTTATCATCCTAATCTTTATTTAGTCTTCTATCTTTATCCAACTTATAATAACTTATTAAAATATGCATACATTTTCTATGACTCGTAGAAGAATGCATCATAAGGTATAATAATAAAGATCATGAATTTTATTTACCTACAAAATAATCTCCATTCAGCACAAGAATCGTCTGCCAGCTTTTACAAACATCCTGAAACTTGTAGTAAAGGCTTCTTTAGCTGTCGACTAGAAAACTGGTGCTGTGATTTGGTCCATGGCTAAAACATCAAAATATCGTCTTGAGATTTTTTTCGAGCGTCAAATTACTCACTTTCAAAAAAGCCAACCAATAAGGAGTATTGGAGTTAAATAAAATGAATTAAGCAGGCGCAATTCCATCTTTCACACTATGTCGATTGTCTAGAGCTTGTCTAATGGGCAGACTAACATAACAACAGATCTTGTCAGTAGGAATGAAAATGTATAATGATAAAAATATGAAACAAATCGGAAATTGTACGCCAAACGTGGCAAATAAGTGCATTCGTACTATAACTAATTTTATGAACATTCAGGTTGGTTGGCTGATTTTTTGACGGCCGATTATCTACACTAGGGATATAGGCCCAAGGAGGGGTGCCCTTCGTGGTGGTCTTTCTATGGGAACCTAACCCGTATTAACGCTTGGGAATCCAAGGTTCGAAGAAAACCACGAAAACTCCGAACGGTTAGGCCGACGGGCGCGATTGGGATCGAACCCAGCACCTCCCGCCTACCAGTTTCGAGAGCAGAACTTCTCGGCCACTGGTGGGGCCAATATGAACATTCAGATCTTTGTGAAATAGCTGTTGCACCCTTATGGAAAAATGCACGAATACAAAACTTATTAGTATATATATATATTTATTTATTGAATTCAGTTATAAGTAAAAATAGACTCTAGCTTAAATAGGACGTCATCACCATTGCAACCTAGAATCATTACCTATCATGGGATATCATTGAATTAATTAAGTACGATAGGGTTTAATAAAATGACTAAAATTTTTATTAATATATTTTTAATTTCAGATTCGATTTTCATAATTTTTGAGCCGACAAAATTCTGCAACGATTATATATATTAAATTTCAAACCATTTGGTTTCGTAGTTTTTCGTTTGTTATATGCGGACAAACGACAGACCAGACGACAACTATTGGTGCTACGTATTTATATCATTACGAACGCATCTAAAAAGGAAAATAACGCTAAGAATGAAAATATTTTATTATTTTCTGTGGTTAATAGATCTAAAGAATTATAAACGGAATTATATAACCTCAAATTTACACTATGTGCAAAACTACTTAAAAGATGACAATATTTAAAAAAAAAGATGTTAAACTTCTTTAATACCTTAGTACTTTCAACTATAAAAAACATAGTCTTCGTCTGAGGAATACAAGAAATACTATTGCATTTCTTGTACCGACGCGGCGAGCGGCCTCTTTTCGTCCGCAGCCCTTTATTCTTCCACTTATTCCATATTGTATACAATAGTATTTCTTGTATTCCTCTGACGAAGACTATGTTTTTTATAGTTGAAAGTAGTAAGGTATTAAAGTAGTTTAACATCTTTTTTAAATATTGTCATCTTTTAAAAAGTTTTGCACATAGTGTAAATTTGAGTTTAACTTTTAAAGATGAATTAAGCATTTCTATTTATTTATTTACTTATATAACCTCATTTCTCAAATGTCCTTTAAAAAATGAACATGAGCGAAGTAGGTATATTGCTCTTGTATTCAGTAGTACTTTGGTTTACAGATTTTCTGATAATGGTATATGCATTTCTAAATAAATTTAGGTGCACTGTACTTGTATTATAGTAGTTTCTCCATTTCCAATTATTAATTCCCAAAAGCTACATTGAAGTATCCAACGTAAGCGTGATATAAATCGAGCTAAGAAGATCTACGACGCCGTGAGATTAACAGTAATTCAATTGGTCGAATTTAAAAGTGTGCTTGTAATATCTCGAAACGAATCTTGGCTTCTTCTGGATTTTATTTGTACAAGCAAGAGGGGGGGGGGCAAACTAGGGGAATATCTTCATTTTGGGCCTATCTGACTGTTAAAATTTCGAAAATCCTCAACTTTACGCATGAAAAGTCCAAATCTGATTAAAATGTAACACCATTATGACCGGTTTAAAATTTCGAAAATTTTTTTTGTTGCTTAAAGTACTCTTTACACACACTAACATCGTATGTTTTTAGTTAAAAATAAATATCGAAAGTGACTGGTAAAATTTGGAGAAATACATGTACGAGCTCGAGGGAATGAGTAAACTGTACGAAACTTGGAGCGCGTTTTTTAAGTAAAATGTTGACTATGGGACTACATTGACTAGATTGTCTATCCCACAAATTCGGTCTTCTTAAAAATTAACTGTCACGTAATTTTGTATTGAAATAAGCAGGATGTTTTCGAAATATTCATAACTCGCTGTTCTTTCTAACATCATTAGCAGAAAATTGAGTTTGAAAACATATCTGGGGCATTCTCACAATCTTTTGACTTTCATGTCCCTGAATAATAATTTTTATTTTAATACACTTTTTTGTGTTATTTTTAATTCATATACTGGGGAACATCCCATTGCATGATTGCATAACAATATTAACGAGATAAATAAGTTTTGGGCGATGTTGGGGGTCCAAACACCAGGAAAACTCCTACACCGTCCTGAGTCCCTGATACTGATTTTTATGGTTGGAGCTGTCTGTATAAAATTGTTTCAATAAAAGTAATTCGATGTAATTTTTTTCCAAAGCTGAGACAATTGTTTTATATAAATAAGTAGCAAAAAATTAACCTGCACACATTTTTACGGTTGATATTATTTTTTGAACTCTGTCCCTGGGTTTTTCATCCTTACCGTCCCTCCTGCTAAACTTATACAGAAAAGCACTTCAGATGCAGCCACAAAATTTTTTTCAAGTTTTTTCTCATGCATAACTATGCTAGAGAAATAATTCCTAAAATTGTTTGACAGGAATTCCACTGCAGGATTTAAATCAGCATTTAAATATAAATTTCAAGATCGTGACTTTATTGGTACATTGTAAAAAAAAAAAAAAAAATCCCTTACTTTACACCAAAAATGGTGACAACTAAGTTGCCACCCTAAGTGGTGTAATGAAATTCCATTTGTAAACTGGTGTAAGGAGCCACCAGCCATCAAATGGTGTAAACAAACACCACTTTTAGTGGCAACTTAGTTGCCACAATTTTTGGTGTAAATTCACGCAACTGCTTATCTGGTGTAAATTTACACTACTGCTTGTTTGGTTTGTACTTTACAGTAAAATAAAAAACAATTTTAAAAATTACATTTTAAATCTAATGCAAAAATAATTTACAAAAAATAGTTTAACGTAAAGAGGCTGCTAAACAGCATTTTAACTGCGATAATTTATTATCTCAATTAAACATTTATTTTAAACATTTTAGTTTTGGTAAACAACGAAATTTCCTCACAAATCATTCGTTCGTTACATCTGGATTTACGTCACGTGTACTTGACTCTTAAAAAAAAAAAAAAAAAAAAAAAAAAAAAAAAAAAAAAAAAAAAAAAAAACCTCAGCATAGGCCTGACTGGTTTTCGAATAAATAGTCTAAGCAAATTAAAATAAACATACCATAAATACAACTAAACATTGCAAATTGTACAAAAATCAGATACAGAGAGCCAAAAAACACCAACCTCTCACGCACTAAAGAACAATTTTTATCACTTTTAACACTAGAACGGCGGCGAGGGGTCATTTTGACCCCTGCCAAACGAATACATGTCGATTCGAACCAGAAGCCTTTTTATAATTTAACATTAATATATACGGCACAAAAATAACTTAAATAAATAAGTTAAATAGTTTTAAGTAAAAATTCTGATGTGAAATATTTTTTATAAAACTTGAGTAAAATTTCCTGCCGTTCTAGTGTTAAAATGCAAATTAAAAATACTTAACGGCATAATTAATTAATAAACACTACACCACTAGAAAGATTGAACTTTAAGCTTTTAAAAGATACTAATAGTTAAGCAAAATGATAAAGTTTAAATAGTTAAAAAAGGTGCAAAACAAAGTAAACAAAACGCGTAACGCTATGGGAAAGCGGTTTGAGACAAAAATTTTTATACCAAATTTCATGATTTTTTTAAACATATCTAAACTCAACCCAGGAATACACGGTGGGTGGTGGAGCAAAACCCGTACTTTATAGAACAGAACACAAGTATTAGTTTTTCAAAATAATTAATAAAAAGTTGAAAACAAGCTACGTTAAAATATATCAACAACAGTAAAAATCCCATGTATTTCAAATGGGCGGAGCTAATTGAAAAATCGAAAAATGTCAACTTTTGAAACGCTCAGAAAATGCAGAAAAAGTGTTTATAACTTTTAAAACTAGATAGAATCTTGAATCTTAAGCTTTAAATGAGCAGAATATTACATTAGTTTTTGTAGTTAAAAAAGCTTAAGAATATCGTTGTTTACGTAATGTATTTCCTGTGGGAAAACGAAAGTCGTAATCCTAAAAACGATACTTTTTAAAATGGCTCGCAAATAGTTAAAATTTATTGAAAACTTAAAATTATTGGTTAAAAAATAATCTACGATCTTTAATTTAGTTCAATCGAACATTATTTTGAAGTTAGCAAGCGGAATTCATTGTATACTGAGCGTCTCAAAAGTGACAAAAATGCCAATATTTGAAAATGGCACCAATACACTGTAAACGTAACTTCATATACTCATAAAATTATAAATATAGCAGCTAGATATACATAGAAGGTATTGTCGGAAAATGATTGGGAATTTTTCAAAAATATGAAGTTAAACATAAGTTTTAAGTTCTTACCCTATTCCGAAGAAATTAGCCAACGAAGACAATCAAAATGGCGGACTATGTGTCGTTTAAAAACTTTACACACGAACTGGTGTTCTGTTTCCACAATTTCTTTAAAAGATTAAAATTAAATCGTTTTGAGTGTATATTGACACTTTATTCGGTGTTTACACTAAACTTAGAGTATATTTAAACCGTTTTGAGTGCATCATGACACTTTATTCGGTGTTTACACCAAGCTTAGGGTATATTTAATCCTCATTTGGCATTTCATAAACTCAAATTAAATGTAACTATAGTCCTTTTTTTACAGTGTAGTCTTACCATCCCCAAGGTTTATTCCTGCACTTTTTGAGGTAAATAATAAAAAAAAAATAATCCAATGTTAACAACTGTTTCTAAAAATCAATGAACATTGTGGCTATCACTTACTCTTCACATGATTTGCCTAAAAATAGGTGGTAATTTTCCGTACCGTTCCATTCTTACCGTCCCTTTTTGCCCCATTTCGTCCCTTTTTTCCTGTACCGTACCCTTTTTGTTTACCTTACCGCCCTTTCTTTAACACCCCTTTAAGACAATGTTATACAAAAATTCTGGATTAAAAGTACTACATTTTTTATTATTACTTATTTGAATGTCCTGTGGGTACTATGCAAATTCATAATAAGAAAAAATTTAGTAAATAAAAAGTTATAGTGGTAAAATGGTAAGGAAAATTAAACTCGCAAGTTTAACTTAAACTTCAGTTAAATAAAAAAATTTTCTCTTCTGACCATTTTTTCTTTATTTTGAATCATTAAGGCATCCGTCTATCAGATTAAAATTTTATTTTAGAAAGTTTATTTTCGCCAGATATTTTTCCCCAAAAGTCAAAAGATTGTGAGAATGCCCCATATGTGGATGTGGTTTGCGCTTCCCAAAACATCCCGATCGTAACAGAAAGGGTGCAGTACTTTCTCATGAGAACTATCAAGGCTGGCAAAACTCGACAGACAATAAACATAATGACATAGAGATTTGCATCTCCAGCCTGAGAACAGAATGTTAAAATTCACGGCAGAGTCCCTTTTCGTGTTAGCCTGGTAAGACGTGCCCAGCCAAGCTCGGATATCGGCGAAGTATTAACGACCGATAAGTTTCAGCAAAAACCATTTTCCTTCCTAAAATTGTAAATATTATTTAAATATAAATTGTATTGAAGTCTTTAGCATTAGCCTAGATCTGCATTAACCTCTTATTATTGCTATCTATTGAGTCTGTTACTTCCCACATGTATTTTACTTTGAATGAAAGCTATATTTTACAAAAAATGCATAATTTTTTAATACGCATAAATATTTCACTAGCTTTTGAAAAAAGGAGACTATTTTTTACAGTGCTTTGGGTGACGTGTATGTATGGATTGACGTTTATAGCCCACTTGAGCCGTCTTGATTCGTAGCGTTTCCGCCCCTCATCATTCAATGCAGCATTTGTAATATAGGGTCATTTAATAATATATCAATACGTATAGGGTATATAGGGCCACTCAATATCATTAATAATATCAATGATATTAATATATCAATACAAAATGTGCAAAATCAGCTATGGCTGACATGTGGAAGATTTTAATGAAATTCAGCATATAAGTAGATCATATTTATTTACTAGTAAATCTGCAGATCAGGAGCCTCAACGTCATCTTTGCAAGTCATTGTTTTTTAACACTCATTGCATAATATTCAACTTCCTAGAAATCGCTTTTTAAAGTTTTCAAATTACATAAATATTTATGAGCATACAAGATACTTCGTAAAGTTTCAGAAATTAAAAGTGTTAAACAAGTGGTTGTACATTGATGTTCTGAAATTCTGATGAGCTACTTATTCTGGTAACTTTTTAAATCAAAAATTGCATTTCTTTAGGGGGGCTCTGCCCCCCTGAACCCTCCGTAATCTATTTAAATTTACATTCGTAATTTTTTGTTGATTGTGCGGATGGTTATAGTATATCTTAGATTTATTTTTTTTACGCTGTAATTTATAAGGATAATTCATAAGTTTTTTTTTTATAAATTAATAAAATTTAAATTTAAAATAAAATATTCATGTTAACCGTACACAGACAATAAATCTTGAAATAACGCCAAAAATGTAACCTTAAAATCCGCTACATTCGGCACAACACAAAAACCTGCTTAAAAAAAAAAAAAAAAAAAAAAAAAAACGGATGAAGTCAAAGAATTTGGTCCCTGTTCCACGTGCTTGTTTTGTTTGGGCCGAATGAGGGCATTTAAATCTGAGCGATAACGCACATCGTATTGCAAACTGTTTTTACGGCTTACTGCATCTCCATCTATCTCTTTCCTCCGTGAATAATAGTTAATTTTATTTTACCCAAGATCTTTTTATTCCAGCATCTTTGTTTTCGATAAATGACGTCTAATTCACCTGCTATGCGTACTTACTCAAAACTTTTCATCTTGTTATATTAAGAAATACTCGAGAGTTTCCTTTTTATTTTTAATATGCAGCCATATTAATTTTTCTATTCTTAATTTTATTTTTCATTTTCCTGTTTCACGACAAAACATTTCAATTGAAAATTATATAAAAGAAAATATTATTCCGGGTTTTGATTTTCTTGGCAACAATTAAATAAATATTGGTAAATGTTATGGGAAAATGTTACGTTATTCTCTATGAAAATAATGAACTTTTGTATTTTTAAGCAAAATATTTCAATAAAATAAATAAAATAAAAGAAATATTGCCTATTTTTATTTCTGGGCTAAAATCCTTCTATATGCAAAGATACAAATGCATTAATTCATCTGTTTTGACGTTGGCTTTACTCAAGCATTATACACGCAATTATACTAATATTATTAGGACCTAATACGTTGCTAGGCAACAGAGAATGAAAAGAAAAAAAAATGAAATATGCATTATGTCAATTTGATAAAACAAAATCCTTTATATTATTGGAAAATATGCATAAAATTCCCCCCAATATTATAAACCTAATTAAAAAAATCTCGCAAATATATTGACATAATTTATTGGAATAATTTAATAATGTTATTTAAAAATTTCAGCATCAAAAATTTACCATTTAAATCCATTTTTCATATGAGCCATTTCTTTCAACAAATGAAAATCTGAAAATCGTCTGACTTGCCATTGAAAAGCATTATAGAGCAAAATAAAATGTTCCATATTTCCCGAGCGAATGAACCAAATTTAACCAAAAACTATACAGCTAAATCCGGGTACCACATCAACATGCCTAGTGAATTTCAAGCCGATCGGATGCTTTTTGCGGCAGTTATCGCGGAACAGACAGACAGACTAACAGACAGACAGACTAACGGAAACCAAAACTTTTCGTGTCTCCACAGTAAGCCTTCACTGACGTTTCGGCAATTAGTAAATGCAAAAATTCGATTTCAGGATTGTTTTTTTAAGTATCAAAACTTACATTAAATTTGATACAAAATCGAGGTTCTCTCTCTGTACGTGAAATTTAACTTTTAACTATTAGCCTCGGTAAGGCAATATATATCTATATATATATATATATTTTAATAATTTAGACTGAATAATAAGTAATATATTGGCATATTTTAATAATTGTCTTTTTATCTCTTAATTAGAAAAAAAGATAATGAAAAAGTTTGAGGGGGAATTCAATATTTCTACTATTGGTTTGCACATGAAGGAAACCTATATATATATATATTTCATTATTCGAAATTATAGATAAAAATGTCTATTTTAAATATAGAAACTTTTATTTGTCCCTTCAGATTATTTTTGTCTCAATAGTAACGTAAAGTAGAGTAGATTTGAACAAATAATTATATAATAATCATAAATCAATATAAATGGCAGCACAAAATTTCTCCTTAATTAATATTCATAAACCACATTTATTTTTCCATGTGAATGAAAATATTACAGTCATTAAGAGCAGTCGGAATAACTATACCTGCCATGTTAAATTAATGTACCTTTTCTCATTAACTACTTAAGATATGGACGTGAAAACAATTTTATGCATAAAATAAACAATTCTTAATAATTTTAAGTTAAATTTATAATTAAATAAAGCTTAGATATTTTTACAAAAATCTGAAGTAGAAACCACATTCAAATTTTAAAAAAACATCCAATTTTTTCAAACATAGTGATAATGATAAAAACATTTCTTTTCATGAGTTTAAACAATTCATTTTAGATTAATCTGGGAATAATCAGGTGTAGAATGCTCAAGCAAAATTTCGAAGTATAATGTATAATAGTTTTGGCAAAAAGGTACACCGCAGTTAAAAAAATAACATTTAGACAAAACCAAGATTAAAGTAAATAAAAGCACTAGTAGTAAAGTAGATAAACAAACAAAATTGCTAAAAATTTTCCAACTTCTGGTTGCCGTAGAAAATAAAGCAATGTGTCAGTAGAAAGAGGACAAATGGTAGATTCAAAATATTAAAAAATCGAAATTCGATATATTTTAGGTTTTGACCTTCCAACTGCCCTTAAAACAAAAAAAAAAAAAAGAGATATGTTTGCTAACTATAGGGAAAATTTAATTTATTCATTTGTTTACATTGTGTATGACAAAATTTGCTGACTTGGTAATATGACTCACATTTCAACATATAACCGTGATTTTCTCCTGAAGTTTATAAGTTTACATGGATCTAACATTTTTCGTGGCAAATTAAAAATTATCTTTCTTGGATACCACTTGAAAATATATTTATAAGAGTGTCTTTTCCGTCAACATCATCAACAGACAAAATCCTTTAGAATGGAACACAACCAGATTGGTGAAATACTTCAAAAGAGATTTAAATAACCATTTTCATAAATTTTTGCATGGAATGATCCTATGACAGGTAAACAAAACATTTATTTTTACTTCAATGCATGCATAATAAATTACTGTAAGTGCATTTTTATAAACACTTTGCATGTGGTTTAAAAATCCCCCCCCCCCCCCGCCCCAAATCATCCCTCAAATTTCATTGCGTGAATTTGATATTACCAGCAAAGCAGTTAAGTCTTGTATAATAGTTATTGAAATTCTTTATTTCCATTCTGTATAGAAAATCATTAACTTTTTTGAA
Organism: Maratus speciosus; assembly: GCA_963932465.1. NCBI lineage: Eukaryota > Metazoa > Arthropoda > Arachnida > Araneae > Salticidae > Maratus > Maratus speciosus. The sequence continues at coordinate 321,459 of CAWVRF010001367.1, forward strand.
AATTAATATAGTAAATTTCAGTTTATTTTTTGTTATTATGCACACTATCTTAATTTAGTTTATATATTTCATAGTATTTTAAAGATACTTGCAAATGTTACCGGGTATAATAAATGAGATTATTATGAATTATTTTATTGTAGTGACAATAGGGTTTAAATTACTGTAAAAAATACACAACATAGAAATGCAAATGGATGTTTTTTTTAGCAACAATGTTTGTTTTAGAAAAAAATATATTCTCACAGTTTACAATATGCTTTCAATAACAAAGGATTTTCTTTAAACTGTACTTGCAAATATAAAATATAACTATATCCGTAAGTTAGTATCAGAAGTAGCAGTTAGTAGCAGTTAGTAGCAGTCGGCAGAGCTGCCAAAGGCGATAATTTTTTAATTATATCGCATCACTTTCTCTAAACAAAAGTCTTTGATATACAGATTGATAATATTTGCAAGAGAAAAATACTACAAAATTTATTCTTTTTTAAAATAGTGGTGCGAATAAAATAGAAAAATAATCGTCTGTGGCTGTCCGGAGTAAGTCCCCCCCCCCCCCCCCCCTAAAAAAACTATTTTATCGCCAAAAAGATGCAGTGGATCATAAACAAAGCTATTCGATTGGTAGAATATAAATATCTTATCATTATTTAAATATTTTCTAATTTCATATTATAAGATACATTACTAAATTAAAATATTTTATACTAATTGTACTTTTTTTTTAATTTTAATGGATATTTTGGAAATACGTAGTTTTAAACTAACATCAGTTTTCGAATATATGCGAAGATAATAATGTTTTAAAGAAAGAAAAAGTTTGTAATTACAACCCTTGGAAATATTTATTTATTTGCCAATTTCAAAACTACTTGTTGATTTTATTAAAAAAAAAACTTCCTTTAAAAGTAAGAACTTTAATGAGTTTTAATGAATGAAATAGTCGTTATAATGAAACGAAAGAAAAAAAAAAGTTCCTACACAAAGGAAGAATTTATTTTAGTTAAGAACAAATATTAAGCTGTAGAGAAAATATTTCTTAAATAGTATTTATTAATTTTTTAAGAAAAACTTAAATACATTTTAATTTGTTTCTATGGCAAGCACTTAAAATGTTTTTTTTTTTTTTTTTTTTTTTTTTTTTTTTTTGTTAAAAGAAGCACGTTGATTAATGTTAGTTTAAAGGTAAGTATAAAATAAAGCTCATTGCAGTTTAATTTGAAAGAATATAAATATCTTACCATTATTTAAATATTTTCTAATTTCATATTATAGCTCCCTTTGAGGAGATTTTTAAAGTAAAAGTGTTTAATTTCTACTGCAATGCCTAAAAAAAAAAAAACCTCGTACATAAATTTTGCTTGAATAACCTCTTGTGTCTTAGTTATTATTTATTTCAATAGTGTATATTTTGTTAGAACCTCATGACAGAATATGTGCAGTCGGCAGGGCTGCCAAAGGCGATAATTTTTTTAATTATATCTCGCATCACTTTCTCTAAACAAAAGACTTTGCAAGAGAATTTTTGCAAGAGAAAAGTGCTACCAAATTTATTCTTTTTTTAAATAGTGGCGTGAATAAAATAGAAAAATAATCGTGTGGCTGCCTTGAGTAAATCCCCCCCCCCCCCAAAAAAAAAAAAAGATACTATTTTATCGCTAAAAAGATGCAGTGGATCATAAACAAAGCTATTCGATTGGTAGTTATGTCTTTAAATAAAAATATTAGTGTGCCGTCTTTATATTGAAATTACAATGCATTTTGGAATATTCAACATGAAGACCTAATCTTGATATCATACCTACATTCTTCTTTAAAATACATTTTCGGATACCTAAAGGGAGAATTTCGGTTTTGCAGTTTAGGAATGACGCAGATGTAAAATTTTTAACTTCTGATACTAAATTCATTTTTACTTTCTTCTATCTTTACAAGAAGAAAGTATTGGATTCATGAAAATTTTCGAATTGCAGTTTTTGACGAATTTACACGTTTTATGGGTCAGAGATTCCAAAAAACATATTTTTACAAAATGTCTGCCTGTGAGTCTGTCTGTCTGTCTGTCCGTCTGTCCGTCTGTATGTGACACAAATTTTGTGGGCGCTCTATCTCAAGAACTAATGCACGGAATTTATAAAAATTTATATTCAGGTAGTCCCTGATATAGATTGGTGCTGATTAGTTCTTGGTGTAAATCGCCCTGCAGGTGGCGCTGCTATGTAGCATTTTGCAGGATTTCCGCAAAAGCTCTATCTCAAGAACTAATGCACGGGTTTTTATAGAACTTCAGATTCCGATAGTCCATGACATGAATGGATGCTGTTTACGTTTTGGTGTAAATCGCCCAACAGGTGGCGCTGCTGTGCTGCATTTTCCTGGATTTACGCTATTTTAGCGGTAGCTCTATCTCAAGAACTAATGCACACATTTTCATCAAACTTCGGATTTAATTAGTCCTTCATATGAAATGATGGTGACTACGTGTCGGTGTAAATCGCCCAATAGGGGGCGCTGCTGTGTTTCATTTTGAACTATTTCCTCAATAGCTCTATCTCAAGAACTAATGCACGAATTTTCATCAAACTTCAGATTTAAGTGTAACTTGATTAATATTGCTGCTGATCATCTGTTGGTGTAAATCGCTCAACAGGTGGTGCTGCTAGGCAGCATTTGTCATGATTTGCGCAAAAGCTCTGTCTCAAGAACTAATGCATGAATTTTCCTCAAACTTCATATTCAGTTAGACCAGTGGTTCCCAACGTGGGGCGTACGTCCCACCGGGGGGCAATTTCAAATTTGTAACTCATCCATTCGCTGTCTTTTTTTAAAAATGGAAACTACTGTTTTAGACTAAAAGAAAAGGATTAATTCAAAACTTAAAAAATAAATAAATGATATTTTTTTAATCTAAAAAAACTTCCAAATCAGATGTTTAAAATGGAAACATAACCGAAATAATTATATGAACAAACTTTACAAGTAATTTGCCAGCTTATTTAAATTTAAAAAGTCTATAATTTGTCTGGTTAATAAAGTATTTTACGATATTACTCAATTATTTATTGAATGAGCTTTTTTATCTATTCACACTGCCGTATGTAACATAAAGAAACATTTACATATGAAGTTACTCGAGTATACCTGAATCTTATTGTCTTTCAAATATTTTTTAGGTTAAACATCTGAACGTGGTGCTACAAACTTCATTTAATTTATAACTCTTTATCAGCAGTAGAAAATAAAATGAATAAATAGTATATATCTACGGCTGTACTGCAGGCCGTCTGCACAGTAAATAAATATATAACAAACTAGGGGGCTCTGCCCCCTACGAGCTACGCTCGTGAACCCCCGTTCAGACACCGCAGACTCTAACAGCACGCAAATTTGATCGGCTTTAAGAAGATTTCGGAAGATAGAATTATAATTTGAATCTGGCGTAATTTTCACCAAACTTTTCTTTCTCTTTTTAATATTCACGTAAAAATACTTTTGTTAGAAAGGAAATATTATGATCATCTTAAAATATCAAATAAATGTCTCGCGCAATTTTTTTTAATTTAAACTGTTTTGCAATATTATTTTTTGTTCATTTTACGTAATAAGTGTAATGTGACGTAAATTCTCCTATTTAAGACTTCTAACGCATGTTAATGAATTTATTATTTTACAATATTCTTTCACTTTTAAAATTCACGTGTAAGTATAGTTTTTATGACGTAATTTTCAATGAGTTCCTGCTTTTTATATTTTCTGTCTATAATAGTCACGTGTAAAATAAATTTTTAATTTGAAGCAAGCATTATTGTTTGCTCTGTTTATACAGTTGGCAATAGTTTAAATTAATACAATTTTCTAAATTTTGTAAAAAATATCTCTCGAAATGCTGAAAATTTGAATTTAAAATAGAAATAAAACCTCAAATAATGCGTCAAATTAAAATACTAAAAGCAGTCTGCTCACCGGGAAATTCTGACGCATAAAATGATCTAAAAATGATTAAATCCCTATGTACAGTTTTTGCTCCTATAAAACTTTTTTAATGGAACGATTTTGTCCAACTTTGGCATTAAATATCTCTTCAAATAATTCTTCGATTTGAAAACTGTCTGCATCAGCGTGTTTATCAAACATTTCTCTATAATAGTACCGATTTTCATATTTTTTGTATGCAACAGTTTTTTTAAATAATAACAAAGAAAGGCCATGATTAAGCATTCAAATTGGATGCCGATCTGGCATCCAAACATTGCATTGGTCTGGCATTGGTCCATTTCCAAATAAAAACTTTTTTATATATATAAAGGGATACAACTTAAATTAGAAAATGTTATAATACATGGCAATTAATGGAAGGAAAAATGACAAAAGTGTGGGAATAATGTCTACTTAAAATTGATAAAGGTCAGAATCTTGAAATGCTTCTTGTGTATTTTTTTATCCACAGAATGAAAATTTAGTGTCCAATGTTTTTTTCCACAACTAATAATTGGTTGAATTATTAGTGTCATTAGATTGTGTGTCAATATTATCAATTTTATTGCTAAATGTGAGTCTCTTGAAGCATTATATAAAGATAAAAATTGAGACCATATAACACTTTTTTTAAACATTGAGGTAAGTTGGTGATTCACAACAAAACTATTTTCGCATAAAAATGAAGATTTATAGCCTCATTGCATTTACAAAATTATTTTAAAAACACATTTGTTTCAGAAAATTCACCTTTATGACAAGTTAAAATAATGTGAAAAATGTGATTTTTAAAACTCTGTTAGGCTTTCTTCAGAAGAGTAGAGTTATCTTTTCAAAAAATAAGAGATATATGTTATAAAATGCGTGTTGAGGAGGGGGGAGGGGGCATCGTGGTTTTACAGGCACTTCGGTGGGGCATGGCCAATAAATGGTTGGGAACAACTGAGATAGACGTTGACATAAGTTGGTGATAATTAGGTTCTGGTGTAAATAACCTAATAGGTGGCGCTGCTATGCTGCACTTTTCTGGATTTACACGATTTCAGCGTCAGTCATAACTCGAGAACTAATGTATAGAATTTCATCTTGTAGAATTCTCATGATGAGCACAGATTGTCATTTAATTTGGCACTGTGATAGCGAATTTTGTAGTATTGACATGTATGAGATAGAAGAACATTTTGTGATGGCCACAACACACTAGTTATTCGTTGCAAAAGAGACTGCAACGCGAATACTTTTTAAGCATAATGAAAAATATATATAGAGAAATGAATGAATTTTGGATTTGTACGTTTGAAGCTTCTGGAAATATATTTCTGTAAAAAAATTAAATGTTATATTCCCACGTTTTTCGAATTGAATATTATAATTTACATTTTTTATTCATACTAGTTAAAGTACCTAGGTCGTTGCCCGGAATTTTAGGAATGTTTGTTTTGAAAAATCAATTTCAAAATTAAACATACAGTATGAAACTAACATCAAAATAAGCAGTCAAAGTGTTATACACATGAACCAAATGAAAGCCCAATATAAAAATGTATAAATTTATATAACATATGCAAAAGAATACACAATAAATGAGCTTATTTCCATGCATCATTGGAGCAATAAAAGGTAAAAAGAAAAAATGCAAACTGTCTTTGAATTTTGCAAGATGGAACGAACGAGAAAAGAACGACTTCAAAGCAGCTTCGCTTTCTTTCAAATGGAACTTTGTGTATAAATAAAACGCATGTGTTGCCATTCTAAATAAATAACGTTTGTATGTTAATTTAAGTAATTTTCACTCTTTTTTTTTCATTTAGCCCGGACGACAGATTATCTACATACTGAGTAAATATAATCTGTGATCTGGATTGAGACCGAGATTAAAACCTTTTGATGAAAAGTTGTTTAACCCTTTCCGGCTCGGATTAATTCTGTTTATAAAATGATGAAATAGTGGGCTGTCACCAGAATTTATAGACGAATTTATTAGAAAATATGAACTTTCTTACTTTCAAGCACATTATAAAAGGAAAATTTTAATTAAATTTTCTTCGTGCCGTTTTTCCGTTTCGGAATTAAAATTAGGTGTCTTTTTTTAAGGACATCGCCTTCGAAAGGGTTAAGAGTATTTTGTTATTTAAATAATTTTATCATGATTAAAAAAATGGCAAGTACAAAATTCTATGAATTTTATTTTTAAAAAATCTGAAATCTTTATTTCAGTTCCTCACTAAGATTGAGCCCTAGGGACCTAAATCTTTTTGGAAATTCTAATATACACGCATACACAGTACACATACATTGATTTAAAAATGGCGAAAACAAATTAAGAGAACCTCAAAATGTAATAATATGCCAATATTTCCATAATCGTTGTTTTCTCATGTTACATCGTTTTTTCGAACTCATATGACGTTATATATTCACCTGGAGACATCCACTAAATTTCCAATATGATGTAACACTCACTCTTTTTTAAAAGTTCATCAAACTATTTATTTGATTTTCATTTTTCACGTGGAAATCCTGCAGTAGAAAAGTAATTGTTGTGGTAAGAATTCTATTGTGGATTTTTAATTGATGGCAAAAGTGTAGTTCTTTATTAATGAAAAATTAACTAAAAATTATTTCGATTTTAGATTACTTTAGTAGCCTCGGCCGTGTTTTAATACACATGTACTTAACATTTCACAATTTCTGACTTCAAAACTGTGGATTTGTATAGAATTACAGACAGACAAATTTTCATTTTTATATATTAGATATTTAAAAAAAAAATTACTTGTACCTTCGTCTCTGTAAACTTTTTGCAGAATTTGAAATGTTTTCAAGCTGTTTTCTCAAATTTGATGCATTTATTTGTTGATAGACTGCTTTCAACATCACCTGCGGTCTCGCAGCGCCATCTATTGACCGACAATTTAACCAGTTCGGGAAAATTTGGGACGAACTGTGTAAGCACACTTTCATAAACGAGCCAAATGAGACATTATTTAAACGATGTGAATTTAGCACACTTTTAAAAATTTTGCAAACATAAATGAATATACGAGAAGGTGCCACCGTGGCTGAGTGGGCAAGGCATCACACCGCTAATCGCTTGCGAGTGTACGTGGGTGTGAGTTCGAATCCCGCTGGCACCGTTGCACGCTTTTTGTGGAGCACCCGTCTGTTCTTCTCTGTGTTGTAAATTTCCTTATATGTGCTATGTCGTCCCTGTATATATTGACAATGACTTATAAGCGGGCACTTGACGCCAAGTACACAGGTCAACGCCAAGTACACAAATGTGAAATGTCAAATATACGATAAGCAATTGAAGAAAAAGTTTAAATCATATTCAAGTTGAAACATAAAGACTTAATAAACAAAAAAGTAAATAGGACGTTGTATTTTTAAATTGTTGATAGATGAAAAGGCAAGAAGAGAAGGCAAGAGGTAATTTGTAAGAATTTTTCAACCTTTTTTTATTAACGTTAGCAATTGAATAAGCTTTCTAATGCTTTGCAACAAACAAATTTATCTTGAAAAGCTTCTAAATCATAACAAGATAGAAAACAAAACAAACAATTTTTTAAAAACTTACATATAACTTAGGTAACATTTAAAGTTTCTCCTTCTAATTTATGCATATACTCGTTACACTTATATAAAACATAAAAATAATCAAAAATGAGGATTTTTTTTTCTTAAACGTGATTGTTTACGTTTTAAAAGAACGAAAACAATTTTCTTTTGATGAAAACTGTATCAGTAAGCACCGTTATATGAGATTTTCTTAAAATTCAAATTAATCAAACATCGTGACAATGTAAATAAATGGTAGCATAGTTATTTTTCCTGTACCATATGGGTTCTTTGAGCATATAACACATAACTAATCACTTAAAAATACGTATAAAATGAAATAAGCTACCTACTTTTTTTTCTGTTACCTTTTTAAAAGAAATTTCAACTTTATTCTGCACAAAATATAAACGACTAAAATATTTTATTAACATTTTTATTGATATACTTCTAATAAATATGGAAACGAATTTATTCTAACGACACAAAGAATACAAATGACATGCATGTAATGTAACTATTGAATTAAACAATTATACGAGAATGACAATTTAAATGATTTTACAATAAATTACAGAAAAAAATATGACTCGTCATTTTAATTTGCCAATGTTTAAATGCAGATGTATAGCATGATTATCCATTTAATTTTACCATTAACAAAATGTTAATATTTTCTAATTTTAGTCTATTTCTATGACCAGATGAAAATAATGGTACCTGAAGAAATACTCGTTCAACCTCAGCTGTAGATGTTAGAAAAGTTAATGAATTTTGGAACGGTGTATCGTTGTTTGGTCGGTGTATCGTTTGAACGGTGTATCGTTGTTTGGTATTGTTTGGGCGTATCGGAGGTCTCACAAACCAAGTTAAGATATTATTGATTCATTCTCCATTCTCTCAGAAATGTGTTGAATTAGTGTATGAATAAAATGTGTTTTTTTTTTCAAAGGTTACTCTCGATCTCCAGTAGAAACTGAAATATAAAGTTTCCTTGCTTATTCAAATAACCTATGCAAAATTAACCGTCTGGCTTCCTTTTTAATTTTTTTAATGATTTTTTAGCAACTGGTACCTTTCCTTCAATTGCAGATAAGTTTACTCCCCTCTTTTAAAAAAATAAGGGAAGTTTTTAAATTACTGCCAATGTACCTCACATGAAATAAATTCATTAAAAAAAGCCATTTTGCTTCACATTTTACATTTGACCATGAAGAGTTCGCCATTTACATTTTTTTTTTAATTTCTTACAGCAACAGTATCTTCAAAAAGTCAACTACTTTAGTTTGAAAGTTGATTCTTACTGAAATAATAGCATCTTGATGCGAAAGCCATCTCGTAAAACTTACTGATTTCAATTTGATGGATTTTCCTTTATTTAAAATATTTTGGACTTCAGATAAACTAGAAGATAAGTCTGAGGCATTGTTATAATATTTATAAAGGGCCGTATCAGTTTTATCGAACTTTCGTAATGATGAATTTTCCTAACAAATATATATGGCTGCTAAGGCAAGAGGATGGTTATAACAATCAATCTTATTGTTTTTGAAATTTTATCAGTGGCTTTGGTTCTAACGGCATTAATTTCACCTATCATTACGGCGGTACCAACGTTATCAATACATGACATTTTAGGAAATTCGCCACAATAATTAACTGGTGACAAATTACATGCAAAAATTTTGTCTTCTGTGCCATTTGAAACTCGCAGGTTCTTCAGAAATGATGTTCTAGGATTTACATCCTTCTTATATCGTGGAGCAACAGCACGTTGTTTCCTGTCTATCTTGGCTGCCGCTTCACCTGCCAAGAATGAGAAGCATAAACCGCTCTGAAATGAGTTCATTATGTACTCTCTCTAAGTTTCTTCCATGGATGTTGTACGTAAATTATTGTTTTGGAACTTGAAGTAAATTACACTATGAAGACGGCACCCAGAGGCTATTTGTTTTAAAATAATCTTAGAGAACTCATAAACCCCAATCGAATTTCAGTTTTCGTTTTTCTTTTCGTCTACTTTTCGAAAAAATTGTATGGATGTACAGTCGTGGAAAAAAAAGTAAACACCCCCCTACTAACTCCTCAACAAATTATCGTAAAAAAATGTTACTGGTACCGAACGATTGGAAACAAAGTCTTCTTTTAAATGATGTATATAAAATTTGCTTAGGGGGCATTTACATATTAAACGAACCCAAACTTAATTTTTTTCAATGGCAATACCCAATTTTAATAAAATATTTCAAATCTTTGGTTTAAACTACGCCAACACACCGAATTTCAAGTCATTTGAATGATATGTTTTTGAATTATAAACATTCAAAATTTAGGGCTTCTAATGTTAAATTACATTTTCATATCTATATTAATATCTCCTGAAATTATGCTCCTAATGTGCTAACGTTTTGTGTAGAAATAATACTAATATACCCAAACATAAATACGCTGAATTTGCAATTTTTATAATTTTAGGATATGAAATATGAATTGTGAAATTAATATTCGAAAAAATTATGAATTGCAACCTACAATTTTTTTGATGGATTTAGATTTATTAAGTCCTGCTTTATGGAAATCCAAAATTTCACATTTTTCATCCAAGTAGTTTTCAAATTATGCTTAAAAAACTACAAAATGAGGGTTTAAGGGGGCCATCTATGGTAGAAGTGACTAGATATTTTGAAATTTCTTCTGCTATCCTGTAATCTAGCAGACTTCGTTGACGGCTTGAGTAGCGCTTAAGATGCCTTGATCAAGAAGGAAGATCTTTCTGTCAACAATCGAGTACCGAACTTATTTGGATACAGACCCTAAAATACGCTCGTTCTAAAATAATTAATTTCTCGTAAACTTATCGTACGGATTCCATAAAAATTTGTTTTTAGGCTAATTGAAAAGTGTAGAGTTCATTTATGCTGTCAAAATTAAGTACTGCTATTGGGAAAAACAAAGTTATGTTTCGTTTTAATAAATAGATGGACACCTAAGCAAATTTTATATACATCATTTAAAAGCAGAATTTATTTCCAATCGTTCGGTCACAGTAACTTTCTTCTACGATAATTTGTTGAGGAGTTACTATGTGGTGTTTACTTTTTTTTTCCCACGACTGTACGTCCTTTTTGAAGGAATGTACATTTTTGCGTGTTCACTTATACAGTGTGATAAACATATATGTTACGAAAAAATGTTATTTGTCAACACATATAACTAAGTGTGACTTCTACATGTATAAAGAATTATAAAAAAAGAAGTCTACATACATGGAAGTAAATACTCGCAACACTAACAGTTGTTATCGAATGTATCTATGAAATACCAAAATAGTGGCGTACACGGCAAGGTCATGACTTTCAAATGTAGACATAAAAATTGTTTAAGTTTAAAAACAATGTTTATATAAATCTAATCAGGCAGGACAGTGATGGAACTTATTTAATTTGACCTATCCTACTTAACAGTAACTGAGTGCTTAGGTAAAAATATATATTACTACATTTTAAATCCATTCACATATCGAAGAGTAACTGCTCTACTGGCAATCACTAATTGCTTTAGGAAAAAGCAATGATGTTGTTGCAAAATGAACTTTAACTAACAATTTATCTATCTAAATGTCACTTGTTGAACAACCCGGCGTTGATCGCAACTTTATTCATAAATAGCATCAATAATTAAACTAAATTTCGTACCAATGCCAAAATTCGCTCAGCTGGATTCGGCTCACGTGGCAGAAATTACTCCAGTTCCAGTTGACTGATCTTATTTTCTCTCACGCTGGGACTCGACCCAAGATACGCTGGTGCAAGTACTTTCCACTACTTTTATACACAACACACAGACCAACATAACCAAATTTGCTGCAAAAATCCCTAACCGCCGAACGACAAACAGACTTCGGAACATACTGCTTCTTTTGTCTTCCTTAGATTGTTTGATTGGAAGTCATTATATTTTTACTCTGTTTTTTTTTCAGTAACGAAATCGAAGCTATAGTACCGACAGGAACTGCGAACGATTCGATTCGAACTTTTCCTTTACGGCTTACAATATTAATGCACCTGATTTCCCATTTTATCAATCACTGACGCTGAATACCTTTCTAAGCACTTTTTTGTATACCCAATCATGTTTTGAGATAGTATCACTCAATAATGATCATGAATGAGCTTGATGCAACATGATAGAAGTGTAAAAATAACAACGTTAAAAGCACCAAAAATTTTAAATTTCAAGCATACCGGTATCGGGTTCGTATAGCATACCTTCCTCAGTGCAGCACAAAGGCACTGAGGAAGGTATGCTACACGAATCCGAAACCGGTATGCTTGAAATTTAAAATTTTTGGTCCTTTTAACGTTGTTATTTTTACACTTCTATAGTATCACTGACTTTCACATTTCGTCACGAGTGGTGATATCGGTGGTAGCATTGTATAAAGTTTATTCCCATTTTTATGCGGTTCGTTTACAACTGTAGTTACTTTCATTTACAAATTAAATTGCTGCATATTTAAACACATTTCAACTTGTATATCCTAAATTTAAATTATCCAAAATGAATCATATTCCCACTAAATCTGAATGTCGATGCTGTGATAGATAACATCCTAATTGTAGGTGTTATAAAATCATCTGAAATGAAAAACCCATTATACTCTGCATGTCTACTCTTAACTGCATTTTAGCTATATAAATATAAGAAATTTTATTTTTTCTCTGCAAAACATGTTTTTTTATATATATATAATTTTTCTGATTTATCACATTTTTAAAAGATTGAGAAATGGTTAATACTTTCTATAATTGTGTTTCTGTTAATATTTGTTAATATTATAACTATAGAATTTAAAAGAAAGAAAGAAAGATCAGTATATTATTTTCAGATCAGTAAAGATCAGTATATAATTTTATCTTTCGGCTGGTGATTCAAAGAGTGATTTTTCGATCATCATTCAGTGGCAAAATGTAGATCTATACAATGTGTCATTGCGGTTTAGAGGACTCAAAAGTTAGTGTTCCTGAAGTTATATGTAAAATATGCAGATGGTATTCGCTGTTGACGGCATAATAGTATTCTTTTTTAAGTTATTGGAACGAAAAAAAAATTCTTCAGTACCTCAATACTAAGATTGTATCTGCACTATAACAGTATATCTATAGTATTTTGAGCACAACTGCTCGTACATGTAACACTGACGTCGTACATAATAAACTAGTGAGTGTCAGCATTTTGAAACTCTGCACTATGGAGTCTAGTGTTAACTGCATATTCTGCAGTTTTCCATATCTATACTGGATACCCTCAGTGTGTTGAAATTATCTAAAGATAGACCTTTTCTACCGTACTTCTGAAAAGAATAACAAACTATAGGTTTTGAATTTACTATTTGGCAAACAAAGGCAAAAGTTTCATAACTAGTGTATTATATTATACGTATGTACACTATATAGGTAAAAGTCACCAGACCACTTTTGATTTTAAAAGTTTTGTTGTACGTATATCTAGAACAATATTTCTCTAAGTCTTCTGAAATATCGGAAATATAAAGAGCATGTTTGACCTCATAATTTTCAGCGAAACTGTTATCACGAGGGCTAGAGGAAAAACAACAAATTGAACAAAAATATATTATTTGAGATCACCCCATAATGATCCTTAAAATGATCAAATCTCACCTTAAAATGATCAAAATAATCGGTAGCTGTAGCACAGAACTATATGGATTTTGTACAACATTTTTCTCATTATATTTCACATTTTAGTAGTCAACTGAACAGTGCAACTGATTTAAAAAGTTCAGTCAAATATCGTAAAAATTCAGAAAGATATCGATAATGTAATGAGCTGTTGCTTTCGACAAGTGAATCGATCTTAAGGGATTTTTCATAAGTTATCATTTTTCATTATCTGACTTCTAATGAGTTGATATATAGTGCAAATCCATGCATGGCTTTTGTATTGATGATACTTTATTTTGAATGGACTAGTATTGATAATTCTTCTAGTTGAAATACTGAATCAATTAAAAAGTAAAATAACAAAAAAAATAGAAAATGGTAACTTGTGGAATAAATAATCAACATAAATGCATGAATCACAATTTATGTATTACCAAATAGGTGCAAATACGGGATGCTTCAGGTATTTTGGAACACACGTTATTGATGAAATATCGGCCTGTATAAAATAGTTACAAATATTTTTCTGCAACATGTAAACATGTCAGAACTCAGACATGTTTACTCTGACAATGAAGTTCTTGACTGAGAGAACCAGGAGTAGCCGCCTGACCAGAGATAAGCGCCTTCTTAAGAAGCTGAAACGTCAAGAGAAGCAAAGAATCTTCTTGTTTCTTTTTCCAATGAGAAAATAATTGTCCAGTTCAAGAAGAACCGCAAAAAGATCGGCGATGGTGTACAATGCCCGATTAGGTTCCGACAGACATGTGTAGAAAATTCCAAGACACACTGGAGGGTCTTGAGAAGCGAATACGATATGATGTATCCACAAGCATTCATGACGATGTCATCCTCAACAAGCTGACTCTTCTATCTTTCCAGATGTTAACCGAATTCTCCATTACGCATGTGGCGTAATTTACAGAGACTGCAATAGTCTCTATACAACAATGTTGCGGCTCTCAAGGCAGCAGTTGTGTACGCATAGGCAAATGTTCCCAACAATCATCTGATCATCACTTGCAGTCAGTTTTGACAGCCTGTAGAGGCGGTTATTGCTGCTGGCAGCGATTCCAATGAATGATGATGCCATCCAGTGTGTATGTGGACCCCTGTACTAAGGTTAAACTAAAGAAAGCTCTATCTCTGGTATATATTTCGGTTTGAAAGCAAGCGTTGACTTGTTCTCCAATATCTAACGCACCTGTATATAAACGTTCTAAAATATTAAAACTATACAAGCGGTTAAAAACATAGATGTCAGATGATGTCTAAAATTCCCAAGCGCTTTCAGCTAAACATTAGCCATCATTAAGGAGATTTAAAATTGAGAAATGCTTTCTAAGCATGAGAATTGTTTAGACACTGATTTTGACATGATCTGACCTCTATGTTTTTAAAATCTTGAATACTTTAAATGTTTTAAAACTTTTATATAGTTGCACCTATTTAATAATAAATGAATTGTGAATCATGTATTCACGTGTTTTAAATTATTTATTAAGATAAGTGTGACGTTTCAACTTCATATATAGAGTTGATATATGTATTTAATTGATAACTGGTGGAATTTAATGTAGGACACTTATCATTCAGCTGGTTTTAGAATTCATCATCAATAGAACTTAATTTATCATTGATATCATTCTGAATTTTCAGGATATTTCACGGCCTTTTTATACGAGTTGTGTACTAAATTATGCAAAACATAAAAAAACAACCAAAAAATATAAAAAAAATATCCTACTCCCATGTACAGTTGACAATTATTTCATACAAATCCTCAGATATAATAAAAAATTTAATATATTTAAATTTTACTTGTAATGCGCGTTTCTGTTTCTACTTTGTCAAGTTTTCTATAAGTGGCGTTAAATACTGTTGAAAACCTTTATGCTATAAAAAAAAAAGCTTAATAACATATTTTTTTTCATAGAATCATGTATATTTCATGCAGATATTTGCTGTCCTGAAGCAAATGAATACAAATATAGCACAAGATTAACATAGTCCTGTGCTGCAGCTACAGGTCACTTCGAACATTTTATTTCACAGTGTGATCTCAGATAAATTTTTAATGCAATTTGTTAATGGTAACTAAATTTCATCATGATCAAACCTTCGCTAAAAAAACAACAAAAAAATAACGAAAATATCTTACTCCCATGTACAGTTGAAAATTATTTCATACAAATGCTCATATATCACAAAAAATCTAACATATTTAAATTCTACTTGTAATGCGTTTTTCTATTTCTACTTTTTCAAGTTTCCTATAAGTGGCGTTAAATTTTGTTGAAAACCTTTATGCTATAAACAAAAAGCTTAATAAAATATTTTTTTTCTTAGAATCCTGTATATATCATGCAGATACTTGCTCTCCTGACGCAAATGAATACAAATGTAGCAGAAGATTAACATAGCCCTGTGCTGCAGCTACAGGTCACTTCGAACATTTTATTTTACAGTGTGATCTCAGGTAATTTTTTAATGCAATTTGTTAATGGTAACTAAATTCTATCATGATCAAACCTTCGCTAAAAAAACAACCAAAAAAGATTTAAAAAAAATATATTACTCCCAAGCACAGTTGAAAATTATTTCATACAAATGCTCAAATATAACACAAAATTTAATATATTTAATTTCTACTTCTAATGCGCTTTTCCATTTCTACTTTGCCAAGTTTCCTATAAGTGGCGTTAAATTTTGTTGAAAACCTTTATGCTATAAACAAAAATCTCAATAAAATACAATTTTTTTTTCATTGAATCCTGTATATTTCATGCAAATACTTGCTGTCCTGATGCAAATGAATACAAATATAGCATAAGATTAAAATAGTCTTATGCTGCAGCTACAGGTCACTTCGAACATTTTATTTCACAGTGCGGACTCAGATAATTTTTTTTATGCAATTCATTAATGGTAACTAAATTCCATCATGATCAAACCTTCGCTAAAAAAAACAACCAAAAAATATTTAAAAAATATATATATCTTAATCCCGTGCACAGTTGAGAATTATTTCATACAAATGCTCAGATATCATAAAAAATTAACATATTTAAATTCTACTTGTAATACGCTTTTCTATTTCTACTTTGTCAAGTTTCCTATAAGTGGCGTTAAATTTTGTTGAAAACCTTTATTCTATAAACAAAAAGCTTAATAACATTTTTTTCATACAATTCTGTATATATCATGCAGATACTTGCTGTCCTGACTCAAATGAATACCAATATAGGACAACATTAACATAGTCCTGTGCTACAGCTACACTACAGGTCACTTCGAACATTGTATTTCACAGTGTGATCTCAGATAATTTTTTTAATGCAATTTGTTAATGGTAACTAAATTCCATCCTGATCAAACATTCGCTGAAAGGTATGATGTAAAAAAAGTTCTTAAAATTTCCAGTGTTCCAGAAGAATTTGTAAATTATTGATTTCTATATTCGATTAATCATGCAAAATCGATGTCTCCGCTGACTTTTGGCCATACAATGTGCACTGTGTCCCATCTATTCGTTTAAAAGCAGCTAATTTTTGAATCGTTTGCTTTAAAGCTCGTTTCGTACTTCAAAATGGTTTCTAATTCCTCATCTATATCTTCATCTTATGAAAATCCATTTCTACCAAATTAACCATTATTATTTTTCTAATTTGTGAAATGTATATTTTCCATGGAACTATTAATAAAAAGGAACTGGCATAACCTTAAATTAGTGAAATTTAACTGTAACCGCTTTCGCAAGGGCTGATTACCTCCGGTCGAAGCTTCCACCAGTAAATTTATATAGAAATTTTCATCGTATTTAAAGGCGTTATTAATGCACAATTTCAGCCATAAATAATGACAGAAAAAGAATTTAATTTTAACTGGTGTAAGTTTATTTTTGCGGCAAACAGGTCCTTTGTTTCTGCCATATTGTGAAGACCGGTGGTGCAATATGACTGTTTTAGCTGTCAAACTGACACCAGAAAATTTTTCTGAGAAAATATTTCCATGAATAAGGGTATTTTCTACAAATTTTCTATTCAATTATACTGGTGGGAAGTTTGACCCGGCGGTATATTGAAACTGTAGATCCGATTTTAAAAAAGCAGCCTTTATGTGACAACTTCCTCAGTTACTTCACTCGCAACTGGTAGACATGACACCATTATATTTTCATGCTGTCCATGCTCCTGTAAGTATCCTTTGAATATTATGAAATAAGTGCTCCTTTGAATATTATGACCTTTTGACTTTTTAACACTTTCCAACAAAGTTGAAAAGTGTTTATGCATTTGATTTCTCCGGCCATCAGTCCGTCTGGCCATCTGTCCGTCTGTCCGCCTGTCCGTCTGTCCGACTGTCCACGTTCTAACTCCCGTAAATATACTCGGATTTTCATGAAATTGATATACGTTATTTAGAGTCACCAAAGCATGTTTGTTATTGTATATCAAGTGTGTAGGATTATTCGTTCATTTACAGGGGCACTCAAAAGTATTCCATTACATTATGGTGTATGGAGAATAACTCCCGTAAATATACTCGGATTTTCATGAAATTGATAAAGGTTATTTAGGATCACCAAAGCATGTTTGGTATTGTATATGAAGCATGTAGGATTAATCGTTCACTTACAGAGGCACTCAAAAGTATTCCATTACATTATGGTATATGGGGAATAATTCCAGTAAATATTCTCAGATTTTCATGAAAATGATAAAGGTTATTTAGGATCCCCAAAGCATGTTTGTTATTGTATATGAAGCATGTAGGATTAATCGTTCATTTAGAGGGGCACTCAAAAGTATTCCATTACATTATGGTATATGAGGAAAAATCGTTTGCAATGACATTATGCTATTTCAAACGTATTGAAACTGATATAAATCACTGAATTTCACTACGAACACGTTAGAACAGGACATTCATAGCATTTTTTATTCATTTACAGGGACACGCAAAAGAAATCGGTTACAGTACAGTACTATCTTTGAATAATAATTGCTGGAGTGCACTTCTTAAAATTCGGTATGCGCTTTTAAATTTAATTAATTTTTTGCATCTTACCCGTTATATATAAATTCTATACCTCAAATACAGGGCTGCGCAAAAGTATTCACGCACCGTTCTCCTTATTAGAGGAAATTGCTGAAGGTAAATTTTCAACTGAAGTATATGTAGCTCTTAAGTTAACAAAATTTTGGCTTGCATGTAGCTAATAGATTCAAATCTATAAATAATATACAGGGCTGCACTTCACATAATTTTCCGATTGTGGATGAGAACAGCTGAAATTGGGTTCTGAAATGTATTATGCGTTTCCATATGGTTGAATTAGACGTAATATTTTAATTTTTTAAACAGTGCAGTTTTGTTACATTATTCTGAATGTGTTTGAAAGTGTTTCATAATCTATGCTTGACGCATGAATTTTTTCTTACTTGTTTGACTTTATAATCAGAAAAGGCTCTTTCACTGCTAGAAAATGCTTAAAGTGAAAAAAAATCTCAAGTTTGCACAACTCGATAAGTTTTATTCCCACAAAAAAAGTCAGTATTATTGTTTTACTTTCCTATACATAAAGCTATGCATTCACGCAAAATTAAATAAAATATTAAAGAGATCTTTCTTAAGAATTTTCGACAAATATGCGTGATTGTCCTCTGGTGACAACACTATATCTTCCAAAAGTAGAAAAAAATTAAACGAATGCCCCTGAAAGGACCGTGGTTTCTGGCAGGATTTCTGAGGTTCGATTCGCAGGAAAGGAAGTCAAGCAAATTAGTTTTGAGGATAGTTTTGATATCGTCTGGTTCTGCTATTATATTCCATGGATTTATTACAATTAATTATGTATTGTTATGATCTCCACTACACCTAGATATGCGTATTTGTAATTAAATGTTAAATAATCCTTTTTATATTTCCTATACTTATTTATAATTATATATTGCAAATATTTTCTTTAAAAAAGTTCTATATAAAATCAAAAATAATGTAAAACTAGTATGTTGTGGCCATCACAAAACTTTCTTCTATATAAATCACGTCAATTAAATCATTTAAATAGTAAAAGAAATTACATCAATTGAGAACCAATTCGTATCAAAGTATACCTGAATTTGAAGTTTGATGAAAATTCGTCCATTACTTATTGAGATAGAGCTGTAGGGGAAATTCTGAAAAATGCAGCATAGCAGCGCCACCTGTTGAGTGATTTGCACCCAAACACAAACACCACTTATAAATATTAAGGTATACCGGAATCTGAAGTTTGATGAAAATCGGTGCAATAGTTCTGGAGCTAGAGCTATTGTGGAAATCACAAAAAAGGCAGCACAGCAGCGCCACCTGATGAGCGATTTACACGAAAAGGTACAAAACATCAACTCATGTCAAGGACTAACTGAATCTGAAGTTTGATGAAAATCCGTGCATTAGTTCTGGATATTGAGCTATTGTGGAAATCGTGAAAAATGCTGCATAGCAGCGCTACCTGTTGAGCGATTTACACCAAAACATAAACAGCACTAATTCATATCCAGGTATACCTGAATCTGAAGTTTTTTGAAAACCCAAACATTAGTTCTTGAGATAGAGCTATTGCGGTAATCTCAAAAAATGCAGCATAGCAGCGCCACCTGTTGAGAGATTTATACCACAAGGGGCAAAACGTCAATTCATGTCAAGCACTAACTGAATCTGAAGTTTGATGGAAATCCGTGCATTATTTCTTGAGATTGAGCTATTATGAAAATCGTGTAAATGCTGCGCCCACAGATAGAGCGCCCACAAAATTTGTGTCACATACAGACAGACACACGGACGGACAGACAGACGGACAGACAGACAAACAGACAGACTCACAGACAGACATTTTGTAAAAACATGTTTTTTGGAATCTCTGACCCGTAAAACGTGTAAATCCGTCGAAAACTGGAATTCGAAAATTTTCATGAAACCAATACTTTCTTCTTGTCAAGATAGAAGAAAGTAAAAATGCAATTTAACAAATTACAACGACCATTTGGAAAATGATTTTTTCAAAGAGTAAAATTTAAGACATAAAAAATCGCACGGCGGTGATCATGCATTACATACGCCATGGAATACATTTTTCGGTACTGTAAATTTTTAAACTTCTACGGAGCTGGTCATTCATTACGTCCATGGATTAAACATTAATATTCCTGGACAAATTTTAAACGAAATTTCATTCTTAAATTTCAAAACATCCCACAATATTACTTTTTTCACCGTCGTATAGAGAAAAAAATGTACTTTTAAATGCAATTTGTTTGAAAGCTGTATCTCAATTTATTTCTGAGTTATTAATTTTTTTTTGTAGTTTTTATTACTTTTTTGTCATAGTGCCAACTGAACTATCCAGCTCTATTGAAAGTAAAGGAAAAATACAGATTACTGTATACACCAATCAGAAAACGAATAAAATGCGGATTCAGCCAATAAAACGCTTCAGATAAGTTTTTGATTTCCTACCCTAACAGAGGACAATAACCATTTTTCCAAATGGTTTAAAAAAATATTTTTATGTGGAACCTTTATAACTACCAGCAGAATATTATTATAATCCTCTTTAATTAAAAGCTTTTTCCGCCAATTGTTGCCACAGATTAATCTCGGAAAAAGGGACATTTAAAATTACTGAACAAATTAATAGCTCGAAAAGTATTTGTCAGCAAATTGTTAGACTAACTGCGTTAGTAACGTAATTTTTTTTTTCTACCAACAAGAGATTACCCATACAAACAAACTAACATTTCAAAAATTGTGATTAATACAAATGTAAACAATGTGTAGTGAGTCATTCATTTTTGAAAATTCATTGATAAAAATTTACAATTTTTCGCGCATTGAATATTTTAACTCCTGTAGTATTAATATGTCTTTGACGTCATTCGCCTGTGAAACAATGAAAATAGTTTTTAATTTAAAAGTGAAGTCTTAGAAAACTGAAGTCTACCTTCTGTACTTTTATTTTATCCGGGTGCAAATCTCGTCAGTAGTAGTTATTTTTTTGCATGTGTGATTTAGAAACAATGCTTTAAAGTTGGAATAAAATGCTATGGTATTTATTATTATTGTTATGTATTTTAAAGGAAATGAGTGAAAAGCATCTATTTTATTTGTATGCAATATATGTATTTTGGAGGTTTGTATTTTAAATAAAAGTTATGCTTTTTAAATGAAATGGGTTAAAGGCTTATATTTTAAGTGAAATTAATGCACTATGAATGATGTCAATGGGGACAATATTTGGCGATTTATCACATCGCCAAGCTAACATAAAAGTACTTTAATTTCTGAGTATTAATGTAATAAACATAGTCTTTAGTTTGTTTCAGGTTTGTATGTTTAATTTATTTTGGAAAAAATGATTTGATGAATAATGTAATAAACATTACATAATTTTAATTTTTACACCGTTGAATAGGGAGGGCGTGCTTTCAAATCTTAATTGTTTAAAAACTGTACTTCAATTTACTGAGTTTTTATGATTTTTAAATCAAATAGCTCGATTACGAAATAATAGTATATAAATATTTTTATCAATTATTTAAAATTTTAACGGAAAACTACGATTTCTAACCACCGTCCTAGGACGCAGTTTCCTCTAATCATATAATTCTATTACCCTCAACAGTTTAAGATAGCTGGCTAATTTTATATAGGAAGAGTTTTTTTAGCTAGTAAAGCAATCATCTGAGAAGCTAGTAGTGTCTAAGATAGTAGTGACGCCGTAATGGGTTAATTAATTAATTTTATTTTATCTGTGTATTAATGTATTTACATTTTAGATTGATATATTAAAAAATATATTAATATATTTTACATATATTTTTAGAATGTAACATATGCTAGCGTTTTCTTACTTAGTACAAACAATATAATAAATTTATTGTGAAAATGATTCTTCTCTCTAAAAATGTGTAATGCAAAAAATACAAATGATTAAAATAATTTTTTCAGCTAAAACATTAACTGAAAAGAAAACTCATTTAGAAGAAAAAAACACAACGAATTAAACTTTTTAGTAGTCCTTAATCCCTTTTTCGATAAGTGTTATTTTCCAATCAGTAAGATAGAGTTAAAACATTTCTCTCTGAGTAATATATATATATATATATATATATATATATATATATATATATATATATATATATATAGTATATGTAAAAAAAAAAAAAAAAAATACTTACCCATTGTCGTTTCTTAAGAATGTAATTAAGATGGTGCAGAAGTTGTTCATGTAAACTTTACTAAATTTGTAAAGTTTAGTAAAGTTTTGTGTAGTATATTTGTAAATAAAAAGTGTACACAAATATGCAATTGCTAATGTCCACAATTATACACTATATGGCGAAAGCTCGCCGACCACTTGCGATATTAGACGTTTTGTTAAATAGCTAGAAAAATACATGAGGAATTAACCTGAAACTGAAGGTGTGTGAACACTATAGTATAGGTCATATATTTACGCGAAGTTTTCTTCCCGAAACCCCGTAGGGGACTGCCAACAAATTTTTTAATAAAGAATATCTTTTTGATAACCCTATAAAAACTAATGTAGCAAAAGCTTTCAAACTCGACATTAGTAATAAGTGAATTATTGTATTATACTGTGTTAATTTTTATGAGGATAGCATGTATACTCGTAGAAAAATTGAGCTTTTTATAAAAACAGTCCCAAATTTCGCCAAGTTTTTTGCTTATAATTTACAGAGTTCTTAACATAAAAAAAAGTTATTTTTAGAAAATATGACAAACAACATTGTACACAATAATCTGGAATCAGAATTGAAAAATAATAAAAATTGGGCGAAAAATGTGCAGGATTACTAAAAAATGTTTAACTGCGCGTGCGCGAATGCAATCAAAAATAATGTGCATAATGTATTAGCTAAGTATATAAAGCAACATTTGTGAAAGTCTCAAAATCATAGCTTGAAAATTCTCAAAATGATCGAAGATAGAATAAACTCAAAATCCGTTGTTTCCAAAAGGAAGCAAAAAGATGAGGGGTTGTAACCAAATATAGTAGTCCGTGCAATATTATGTACCCTATCTTGGCACTAATCAACATAATTTTTATACAACCCCTCATCTTTTTGCTTCTTTTTGGGAACAACAGATTTCGAATTTATTCTATCAACGATAATTTTCAGAATTTTCAAGCTATGATTTTGAGACATTCAGAAAAGTTGCTATATACATTAGGGTGGGCCGAAAAAAACTTTTTTTTTTATTTTCGATGATGGGTAGGGCGGAAAAGTGGCCACTAGTGGCACCAAGTTCACACAAAAAATTTGAGATTTTTAGGACAATTCCTATATTTGCCGCTTTTGGCTTGAAATTTTGCTAAAAGGCTGATTTTTGAACTTTTTTAGCAAAATTAAAAAAAATGTTAAATTAAACTTATTTTAATCGTATTTACTTGAAATGGCATATTTAATGTTCCAAATGTATAAATAAGCTCTGATAATGTATTATTTAATTGCTATGTGTATTTTAAATTAGACGATTTTTATAGCCTTTTCGCGTTTAAGTGAGCAAAAGTTGCATGTATTGTTTGAATCTTTCAAGGGTTTCTTTCTTTTGCCTTGTTTATGTCCCTTGGTCTTTCTTTGTTTTCCAATGCTTTAAGGGTCGTATATTTGGGTGACGGACAGCAGAATCCCTCAGAAACAGATCTGAAAGGAGAAAAGGGGGTGAGGCGAGAACTTAAGCGAACGCAGTGACTCATCACGATGTTGGGGGAGTTAAGGAGGAAATACAAGAGGGGAGAAAGTGCGATAAGGGATGCTTATTATTTTCAGTGCTCAGTTTCTCTGAGACATGGCGGACGCTGTGTGAGACAGGAATATGCGTTTAGGAGTGTTTGGCTTTGAAGGGCCTGGTTCAAATTCAGATTCAGTCGAACTGCTTGCTTGAAAGCTCCCACTACTTGAATCTTCCAACAGTATAACTGTCTTCCATCTGGATCTAACTCCACTCGTTGAAGGCTTTGTCGCAGAACCACTATACCTCGTTGAAATTGTATCCCTTTTCATTTTCCGCGATATTTTCTTTGCAAGAGTTTCGCTTGTTTTTAAATCAATATTTCCGATAAACATTTTTCGAACAGTTATTTGATCCTTCAAGAAGTTCACCTCCCGATGTGGAACTTTACGTCTGATGTCGCAGCTACAATTGTTCAAGCCTCTACACTTACAAGCTGCAATGTCAAAGAGAGAGGTTTCCGCATTTCGTACGAAATCTTCGCGGATCGCCTTGCCTTTAACGCCCGTATGATTACAAGATTTCTCCAATGATCTACACTCATTGTAATAGTTTTTAATTCCGTTAATTGTTCGTTGGGAAACCACTGGTATGAAAGATTTTATCCAGATTTTGGAAATTTTTTCACCTACCATTTTAATAATATCATCCACTGGTTGAAGATAAATAACCAATTTTCTAACCAAATAATCGATTTTCTTCTATATCGCTTTGCAACCAATAGTAGTGGCGCATGATGTCAGCAATAGTTGGCAATTGCAAGTCTTTCAATTTGCACAGTGCCCCAAAATGGCTACTTTTCACGCTATCACGTGTCTTTACATGGTCATGAACTTTCGCACTAGCCATTTCTAAACTCGTCGTAATTAAACGCACAAAACACAGTAAAGGCACGTTAAACGATCCAAAACGCAATGTATTGCACATGAAAAAGGTTTTACTTTTACACTGAACAAATGTCACAGGGAAACCGAGCACTGAAAAACAATAAGCATCCCTTATCGCATTTTCTCCCCCCTTGTATTTCCTCCTTCACTTCCCCAACATCGCGATGAGTCACTGCGTTCGCTTAAGTTCTCGCCTCATCCCCTTCTCTCCTTCCAGATCTGTTTCTGAGGGATTCTGCTGTCCGTCACCCCATATGACCCTTAAAGCATCGAAAAAAATAAGGAAGACCAAGGGACATAAGCAAGACAAAAGAGAGTAACCGTTGAAAGATTCAAACAATACATGCAACTTTTACTCACTTAAACGCGAAAAGGTTATAAAAATCGTCTAATTTAAAATACACATAGCAATTAAATAATACATTATAAGAGCTTATTTATACATTTGGAACATTAAATATGCCTTTTCAAGTAAATACGATTAAATAAGTTTAATTTAACATTTTTTAAATTTTTGCTAAAAAAGTTCTTCGAGCCAAAAGCGGCAAATACGGGAATTGTCCTAAAAATCTCAAATTTTTTGTGTGAACTTGGTGCCACTAGTGGCCACTTTTCCGCACTACCCATCATCTAAATTAAAAAAAAAAAGTTTTTTTCGGCCCACCCTAATATACATACAGGGTGCAAAGGAAAGTCCCTCTAACCTGAAAATACTTGCGAACGGAGAGAGCTACACCTATGCAAGTGAGGTAACGGTATAAAAAAGCGACTACGCCCGACCTAATGCAAACGACAGCAGCGCCCAAAGTGGCGAAATTTAGAAGATAGCAATTACAAATCGAAAACGAAAAGAAATAGAGAAAATTTTCTAATTAGAAAATTTTAGAGCATCAATTAATTAGTACAAAACAACATTTGGTTCACACGGATAAGATAAATCGTCACCTGTATACCCAAAAATGTCCGAAATCGATGAGTGATGATTCTACTTTGCTTTTTCAGATTTCAGAAATGTAGGAGTGCGCAAATGCAAATTGTGACGTTGTACTGTACTGCAATGTCTGTTAAAATTTTATTTGCAATGCATTTAAAATTTTAGTTCTATCCCTTCAGGGGCAGAAGAATTCTGTTCGTAAAATGATGAAATAATGGACTGACACCAGAATAGTCTAACGAATTTCTTACAAAATAAAAACCCGCTAATTTGCACTTCCATTACAAATCAAAATGTTATTAAAATATTCTTGGTTTCATTTGTCAGTTTTGGAATTACAATTAGGTGGCTAGATCGTCTTACCACCGCCCAGGGGGGTACCATTCGTGCGATGCGCCAACTGTAAAGATTCCCTAACTGCTCGCGCATTACGTCACGTGGCGGACAGATTCGCCTCGCTTCGCTCGTTTCAATAGTATTCTGTATGCTGTTCTGCGTTGGATTTTTTTTCTGTGAATGATTTTAATTTTTATATTATTTTAACAGCCTTTTTTTAAAAAAAAACCTAGTGAATGCACTATAACAACGTGTTCTAATAACTCTCGGAGAACACCTATACAGATTTAACAATACAGTACAGAGTCTCAAATCCGGAAGTCGAAATTCCGAATTCTTCAAAATCCGGGCATTTTGTTAACTGGCGATTATTATTCTGGAAAATCGCAAAGGACAAAATTTACTGTACTAAGCTACAATTTCAAAACCGAATTCCTTTTACGAGCGTCAAAAAATTCCTGCAAAACGCGAAAATCTCTAAGAACTGCATAAAAGAATCGCGAGAAATTCAGAATAAACTTTAATGAAAGAAAAAAAAAAAGAGGACAGCAGTTATTATATTAGAATAAAATATTAAAACCAGATTTCTTTTACAAATGCAGACAAATCGCCATGAAGTGGAGGAAAAAAAGTTCGAAACTCGCAGAGGAGAAAATTTATTATATTTCGCTAAAAGTTGGTAACCGAGTTCCTCTAACAAATCTCAAAATTTTAAAAATCGCATAAAAAATTCGAGAAAAATGCGAAAATCTCTGTACGAACTCCGAATAAACTTTATTGAAAAAAATGACAAGATTTAATACAATAGTGGGCTAAAAAAATAAAGCCGAATTCCTTTTACTCATATGGAAAAATCGCCGCAAAAATTTAAAAAAGAAAACGTCAAAAATTGCATAAAAAATTTAAAAGTTTTCTTTTGTTATAGAGATTTTTTTTTACCTTTAAAAAAATTCCTCTATTAAAATATTTGCTTTAGTATTATCTTTTTTTTTTACTTTCTTTTATCTATAACAGAAGAACGTATTGTAGTCGAATTTTGGTTCGACTTCCAGTTTTCGACGGATTTACACGTTTTAAATG
The DNA here is from genome assembly GCA_963932465.1 of Maratus speciosus. Classification (NCBI taxonomy): domain Eukaryota; kingdom Metazoa; phylum Arthropoda; class Arachnida; order Araneae; family Salticidae; genus Maratus; species Maratus speciosus. The sequence continues at coordinate 348,719 of CAWVRF010001367.1, forward strand.
TCAGAGATCCCGAAAAACAAGTTTTTACAAAATATCTGTCTGTCCGTTTATGTGTATGTCTCATTATATCATCGAAAAGTATACGAAGTTGTGTATTTTTGACTATGGCCAGCATGTCAAGGTTAAATTCGGGGATATTCCGCCGGGAGGGGCGCTGTAATAGCGATTTTTGTTCCATTTTCATTATTGATTCACCGGAAAGCATACAAAGTTAGGCATAGATTTTAACCAAACTTCATACGCATATTTTTGACTATTGACGCCAGATCCCAGTTGAAAATGCATATGTAACCCTGGAAGGGAGCGCTGTGATAACGATTTTTGTGCGATTTTTGGTAGTTTTGTTGTACATCGGCTGCTGATGCAGCGACATGCACTTCGTATCTATAGCTAACCCAGCGATTCGCAAACAGAATAGCGATAATATTTATTTTATTAAATATTATATTCGTGTTACTCTGATTAATAAAATGAAGCAGAAATGTAAGGTGAAAATTAATGTAGGGTTGAAGTATTAGCCTATAAGCAGTGCTTAATTTGCGTTGGATATTATCGTTAATATATTATGTTTGATTCTCAGCTCCGCTACTTCTTTGTTTTTAGTGGAAATTTAAATATTGATCTGAATTCACCGGCGTTCACTCCGGAATTTAGCGGAAATAGTGTTTCTAAAAAATCAAAGCCTAAATTTTTATTTCTTTTTTTTTTCCTCTCTAATCTTTTGCGTTCTTTCCTACCAAAGCGTTTACGTATGTGACATAGTGTGTCCTGTGTAGGTTTTTTTTTTTTTTTCAATGGTTTCAGAATGGCGATGAGGAATGTCAGAATTAGTCGCAACTGTTTCTGCCGTTTTGACTCGCTGCTTTTTGCTCGTGTTTTTAAAATATTCTCTCTGATTAACTTTCAAGCTCTGCACGTGCTTAATTTGCTCCGAATATCACAGGAGCGCAGCTCCAGTACTTCTTTATTTTTAGTGAATATTTAAATATTAGTCAGAACAGACCAGAGTTTATAAATACTGCGCACCAATACAAAGAAGTCTCTGACGAGTAGGATTTTCTGAAAATTTCCCACTCCTGATTTTAATGTTTTTGCTCTGTTCATTTATTAGAATTTATTAGATATTAATGCCTAAAGATATGTCGAAAATATAAATTTCTTTTTGAGGAAGACGAAATTGGTATAAAATTTGAAATAGTGTATGAAATATACATATGCGTATATGGGGGGGGGGAGTGCGGGCAGGGGGATCATTAACTTTGTTGTTATTACTGCAGAATATTAGAGCTCCGGTACTTTTTTTTTTTTTTTTTTTTTTTTTGCTAGAAACTAAGCCCTGTGTATATATATTGTTGCAGATATTTGAATCATATTGATTTTGATCCTGAATAAGCATAGTGATATTCAAAATTTTTTGAAAACTTATATCTAGTAATCGGACAATGGATTATTGTTAAAATTTTTGATGTGAGTTTTGTTTAATTTATTCTGTTTGATAATTCTAGTCTTTTTACTCGTATTATTACTACTATGTCATCATATTCTTATAATTCATCCGTTCATTTTATTTTACAATAGTTTAAAAGTTTTCATTTCTACTTTTGCGCATTAAAAATGTAATTTTTTTCGCGAATTTACTGAAGTATTTGAATGAAACAAATGTATCGCGATATGTATGTTATATTTAACTAACTCCAATCAGTGTTTGAACAAATTATTTTAAGGAAAGTGATTTCGTTCAATTTACTTTCGATGATCTGTTTTTAAAAATTTTTTTACTTCATATTCCGTTCTTTTACTCATCTATTTACATTGTCACGGCTGGTCTCTCTCCGATCTTGTCCGCCACGTGACGTTTCAGTCCTGCTCTACTCTAATTGGCTATCCTTCGAATGGAACAACCTTATGTAGAAGAACCTTGCCACCGCCCTTGAAAGTGTTAAATTTTTGTCGTCGCATTGAAGAGGCTGGAAATAGACGTTCCATGCTGAGAAATGTGCATGCAAATTTACTCTCACGAATACAAATGTGCATCATGAGCAATGATGAACTTTTCGAACATACTGAATATTAACTTTCTATCACTGTGAGGCAGTTTGTCTTTTTTTGTTTTTTTTTTGTGGTAAGTACGTGTTTATACAATAAACAGTGCGTATTTTGTCATAATTCTGGATATTCGATTCAAATGTTTACATAAAATAATGTGCATCGATTTCGGATATTTTTTTGGTATACAGGCGAAATTTTATCTTATCCATGTAAACATAATGTCATTTCGTACTAATTAACTGATGCTCTAAAACTTTCTCATTGGAGCTTTTGCTCTATCTCTTTTCGTTTTAGAATTGCAATGGCTATCTTACAAATTTCGCTACTAGGGGCGCTGCTATCATTTGCATTAAATCGGGCGTAATCACTTTACTATACCGTTACCTCACTTGCATATCTGTAGCTCTCTCGGTTAGCAAGTATTTTCAGGTTAAAGGGACTTTCCTTTGCACCCTGTACAAGCTAACACATTATGTAAATAATATTTTGATTACATTAGGGCATGCGTAGTGAAACATTTTTTGTAAACCTGCTCATTTGTCATCAAATTTTTATTATTTTTGAATTCTGATTGCAGAGTATTGTGTACAATGTTGTTTGTCAAACGCAAAATTTTGTGTACATTGTTGTTTGTCGAAACAAGTTTCTGAAAAGAACTTTTTTTATGTTAAGAACTCTGCAAATTATAATAAACTAGCAAACCCCGCGGCTCTGCTCGCGTAATAGTAGAAATATGCCCAGTGAAATTCGCATGACTATTTTTTATTAGAAGAACAGTTTTTGGAATAATTCAAAAATTACAAATTAAGCCACAATTTGACTAAACTTCATTCTAAAATTGCAATACACAGAAATGAGATTTTATTTAATAAGAAGACTAAAACAAATTCCAATTAAACGATAATTTAGAAAGTATTTTGAGACTTTTATGCTCATTTCATACGCTCATTTCAGTATTCATTTGAAGTTTTGAATTTTTTAGAAACCATCTTAACACATTTTCATCTTAAAATTAACCATGATGTCAAATTCCAAGCTGCTTGTCTAACGGTCTACCACCTCTCTGGTGTTAGTGGCACCAACATAAATAGCCGAAACAGAGTTGGAATAGAATGTCTCGAAAAATGTTGAAACAGAGACTGTCACCATTAACTTGCCAACATTAACCTTGAAATCGGTTGGTATTTCTTAATATTCTATAGAAAACTGAATTTAGATGTTTTTAAAGGCTTTCTTGTTGTTCCTGCCGAACAGGTGGTAGTGACAGGGCCATGTAGTATAGTCCGTATAAGATCAAGGTCTATCATTCTTGATTCGCAAACAGTAACTCCTGAAATCGGTTTATTATTTTCTGAGATTCCATAGAAATCGTAATTTAGGACTCTTTGAGAATGCTTTTCGCTCTTTCCCTTCGCTTCACCCCTTTTTAATTTCAAATTTATTTTCGACTGTTCTTAGAGGACATTAATATTTTATAAGTAACTACCGTGCTATAAAGTTTCTAGCCTCTTCAGTACCGCAGAAATCGCAATTTAGAAAGTTTTTTGCTCCTGCAACCCTCGACATAAAATATAGCTTATGTTTGAGCATGTTTTATCGCCATCAATTTGCAACCCTTATGTTTGAAATCGGTTTCGTATTTCATACGATTGCATAAAAATCGTAATTTAGAACGCTTATAGAACGCTTTTTGCTCATTTCATCCTTTTAAATTTGGAATTTTCTTTCGACAATTCTTAGAAAGCATTTGCATCTTTAAAGTACTTACCATTCAAATTTATAATATTAGACCCAACTCAGTAACACAAAAAACGGAATTTGGAAAATTTTTTGCTCCTGTAACTACCAGGTGGTACTGAAAACAACGTAAAGTATAGGCTATGTTGGAGGTGGGGGGGGGGGGGATTGTCACCATCAATTTGAAACCATTACTTCTGAAATTGGTTTATATTTCCTGAGATTGCGTAGAAATCGCTGTTTAGAACGTTTTTCGAATGCTTTTTGTTCATGTTCACCCCTTTTAAATTTCAAAATTTTAAGGAACTCTTCTCAGAGAGTATTTACATCTAATAAGTAATAACCATGCCAAATTTCAAGTTGCTAGTCCGTTCAGTATCACAAAAATCGCAGTTTAGAACGTTTTTTAAAATGCAATCGCAAGGTGGTAGTGACGCAGACATGAAATAGATCTTATATTGGAGCAAGGATTGTCATCATCAATTTCCAACCTTTTTTTAAAAAAATCGATTGAGTACTTTCTGAGGTTGCGTAGAAATTACAATTTAGAGTGTTTTTCGTTCATTTTCACATCTTTTAAATTTCGAATTATTTAGGAAATGTTCTTAGAGTTCATTTATATCTTATAAGTAACTACCATGCCTAGTTTCAAGTTCTTAGCCCCTGCAGTATTACGAAAAACGCAATTTAGATCGTTTTTTGCTCCTTCACCCCCTTGGGGTAGTGACACCGACATGAAATACAACCTATGTTGGAGCGAAGGCTGTCACCATCGTTTTCACACCGTTATTGTTAAAATAGGTTCGGTACTTCCCGAGATTGCCTAGAAATCGCAATTTAGAAAGATTTTTAGAACGCTTTTCGCTCATTTTCACTTGTTTTAAATTTCGGTTTTTTAGGAAATGTTTTTAGAGATCATTTGTATCTGATAAATAACTGTCCTGCCTAATTTCAGGATTCTAGGCCCTTCAGTAACACAAAATTCGCAATTTAGAACGTTTTTTGCTTCTGCAACCCCTAGGTGATAGTGACACCGACATGAAATCGAGCCTATATTGGAGCAAGGGCTGCCATCATCAATTTCCAACCATTCCTTTTGAAATCGATTAGGTACTTTCTGAGATTGCATAGAAATCGCTATTTAGAACGTTTTTTAGAACTCCTTTCGCGCATTTTCACCCCTTTTAAATTTCGAATTTTTTAAAAATTGTTCTTAGAGATCATTTATATCTTATAAGTAACTACCATTCCAAATTCCATTAATCTGGACCCTTCAGTAATACAAAAATCGCAATTTCGAACGTTTTTTTGGTTCTGTACCCCCTTTAGGGGTGGTGGCACCGACATAAAATGTAGCCTATATTGGAGCAAAGATTGTCACCATCATTTTGACACCATTATTTTGTAAATCGGTTTGGTACTTCTTGAGATTGCGTAAAATTCGCCATTTAGAACGTTTTTAGAACGCTTTTCTGCATTTTCACTCCTTTTAAATTTCGATTTTTTTTTTAAATGTTCTTAGAGGTCATTTATATCTAATAAGTAACTATCATGCCAAATTCCATGTATCTGGCACCAACAGTAACAAAAAAAATTGCAATTTCGAACGTTTTTTTGCTCCTGCACCCCCTTTAGGGTTAGTGGCACCGTCATAAAATGTAGCCTATATTGGAGCAAGGGTTGTCACCATCATTTTGACGTCATTATTTTTGAGATCGGTCTGGAACTTCCTGAAATTGCGTAAAAATCGCCATTTAGAAAGTTTTTATAGAACGCTTTTCGCGCATTTTCACCGCCTTTTAATTTCGATTTTTTTTAATGTCCTTACAGATCATTAATATCTTATAAGTAACTACCATTCCAAATTTCATGTTTCTAGGCCCTTTAGTAACACAAAAATCGCATTTTTACAACGTTTTTTGCTCCCGCACCCCCTTTTGGCCAGTGGCACAGACATAAGATATAGCCTATGTTCTAAGTTGGGCTAACACCGTCATTTTGATAGCATTACTTTTGGAATCGGTTTGGTAGTTCCAGAGCTTACCTCCTACAAATAAACAATTTTTACCTCTTTATAATATTAATACTAGCAAACCCCGCGGCTTTGCTCGCGAAATATTTGAAATATGCCAAGTGATATTTATATGTCTAATTTTTATTAAAAGGTACTAACTAATTTTTTTTTTATTAAAAGGTAATATTTTATTTTATTAAAAGGGTTTTTTTATTAAATGGTATTTATTACTTTTAGGAATAATTCAAAAATTACTATTTAAAACACAGTTTGATTAAACATCATTATTACACTGCATTAGGCAGAAATGAGACTTAAATTAATAAAATGAAATAAAACTAAATAAATGATAATTTAGAAAATATTTTGAAACTTTTATGCTCAATTAATACGCTCATTTCAGTATTCCTTTGAAGTTTTGAATTTTTTAGAAACCATCTTCTTACATCTTAAAATTAACCATCATGTCAAATTCCAAGTCCTACCACCTCTCTCAACATAAAGGGCTATGTTGAAACAGGATCAGTCACCATTAATTTGCCAACATTAATTGTGAAATCGGTTTGTTATTTCTTAATATTCCACAGAAACGTAATTTAAAAAGCTTTTAAAGCCCTTTTTCAGAACGTTTGTTGTTCCTGTGAACGTCAGGTTGTAGAATCACCGGCATGAAATATAGCCTGTGTAGGATCAGATACTGTTACCATTGATTCGCAACTATTACTTTTATAATCGGTTTATATTCCCTGAAATTGCATAGAATCGTAATTTAGAACTCTTTTAGAATGCTTTTAGCACCTCCCCTTCGCTTCACCCCTTTTTAATTCGAATTTATTTTCGACGTTCCTTCGAGGGAATTTATTTTTTATAAGTAACTACCATGTCACATTTAAAGTTTCTAGCCTTTTCAGTATCACAGAAATCGCTATTTAGAAAGTTTTTAGCTCCTGCAACCCTCTGGTGGTAGTGGAACAGACATAAAATATAGCTTACTTTTGAGCAGGTTCTATCACAAAAATTTGTCATCATTATTTTTTTAATCGGTTTGGTAATTTATAAGTTTGCTTAAAAATTGTAATTTATAACGCTTTTCACTCACTTCATTTTTTTAAATTTGGAATTTTCTCTCGACTGTTCTTAGAAAGCAGTTGTATCTTGTAAGTAAATACCATGCCATACTTCAAAGTGTTAGACCCCTCAGTTGTGCAAAAAGCGTACATTAGAACATGTTTTGCTTTTGCAACCCTCAGATGGTAGTGACAGCAACATAAAATATAACCTACTAGCAAACCCCGCGGCTTTGCTCGCGTAATATTTGAAATGTGACAAAGTGATATTTATATGTCTAATTTTTAATAAAACGTACTAACTAAATTTTTACTTTATTAAAAGGTAATATTTATTTTATTAAAAGGTTTTTTTATTAAAAGATACTTATTACTTTTAGGAATAATTCAAAAATTACTATTTAAAACACAGTTTGATTAAACATCATTATTACACTGCATTAGGCAGAAATGAGACTTAAATTAACAAAATGAACTAAAACTAAATAAATGATAATTTAGAAGATATTTTGAAACTTTTATGCTCAATTAATACGCTCATTTCAGTATTCATTTGAAGTTTTGAATTTTTTAGAAACCATCTTCTTGCATCTTAAAATTAACCATCATGGCAAATTCCAAGTCCTACCACCTCTCTCAACATAAAGGGCTATGTTGAGACAGGAACTGTCACTATTAATTTGCCAACATTAATTTTGAAATCGGTTTGTTATTTCCTAATATTCCACAGAAACGTAATTTAAAAAGCTTTTAAAGCCCTTTATTAGAACTTTTGTTGTTCCTGTAAACCCCAGGTGGTAGAATCACCACCATAAAATATAGCCTGTGTAGGATCAGCGACTGTTACCATTGATTCGCAACTATTACTTTTATAATCGGTTTATATTCCCTGAAATTGCATAGAATCTTAATTTAGCACTTTTTTAGAATGCTTTTCGCACCTCCCCTTCGCTTCACCCCTTTTTAATTCGAATTTATTTTCGACGTTCCTTCGAGGGCATTTATATTTTATAAGTAACTACCATGTCATATTTAAAGTTTCTAGCCCTTTCAGTATCACAGAAATCGCAATTTAGAAAGTTTTAAGCTCCTGCAACCCTCTGGTGGTAGTGGAACAGACATAAAATATAGCTTATGTTTGAGCAGGCTAATAAATATGTGCCTTACCTAATTTTAAGTTGCTAACCCCTACCGATCACAAAAATCGAAATTTAGAACGCTTTTTTGCTCCTGCAACGTTTTGGTGATAGTGATACCGACATACAATAGCGTCTATGCTAGAGCAAAGGCTGTCAGCATCAATTTCCTACCATTATGTTTGAAATCAGATTCATTCTTCCTGAGATATTGCCGATAAATCGGCATTTAGATCGTTTTTAGAACGCTTTTCGCTAATTTTGCTCTTGCATCTCCTCTGGGGTAGTGGAAACAGATATAAAATATAGCCTATCTTGGAGCAAGATCTGTCACCATCATATTTACACCATTATATTTGAAATCGGTTCAGTACTTCCTGAGATTGCATAGAATTCGCAATTTAGAAAGTTTTTTACAACGCTTTTTGCGCATTTTGTCCCCCTTTTAATTTCACGATTCTAGGCCCTTCCGTAATGCAAAAGCCGCAATTTAGTACGTTTTTCTCCTGCACCCCCTTTGGGGTAGTGGCACCGACATAAAACATCGCCTATGTCGGAGCAAGGGTTGTCACCATTATTTTGACTCCATTATTTTTAGATCGGTTTGGTATTTCCTGAGATTGTGTAGAAACCACCATTAGAACGTTTTTTAGAACGATTTTCGCGCATTTTCACCCCTTTTAAATTTCGAATTGTTTAAGAACTGTTCTTAGAAATCCTTTATATCTAATAAGTAGCTAATATTTCAAATTTCATATTTCTAGGCCCTTCGGTAACGCAAAAATCGCATTTTTAGAACGTTTTTTGCTCCTGCACTCTCTTTGGGGTAGTGGCACCGACATAAAACATAGCCTATCTTGGAGCAAGTGTTGTCACCATCATTTTGGCACCAATATTTTTTAAATCGGTTTGGTATTTCCTGAGATTGTGTAGAAACTACAATTTAGAACGTTTTTTAGAACGCTTTTTGTGCATTTTCAACCCTTTTCAATTTCGATTTATTTAAGAACTGTTCTTAGACATCATTTATGTCTTATAAGTAACTAATATTCAAAATTTCATATTTCTAGGCCCTTCAGTAACGCTAAAATCGCATTTTTAGAACGTTTTCTGCTCCTACACCCCCTTTGGGGTAGTGGCACCGACATAAAACATAGCCTGTCTTGGAGCAAGCGTTGTCAGCATCATTTTGACATCAATATTTTTTAAATCGGTTTGGTATTTCTTGAGATTGTGTAGAAACTATCATTTAGAACGTTTTTTAGAACGCTTTTTGTGCATTTTCACACCTTTTAAATTTTGAATTGTTTAAGAACTGTTCTTAGACATCATTTATATCTTATAGGTAACTAATATTCAAAATTTCATATTTCTAGGCCCTTCAGTAACGCTAAAATCGCATTTTTAGAACGTATTTTGCTCCTACACCCCCTTTGGGGTAGTAGCACCGACATACGATATAGCCTATGTTCTAATTTGGACTAACACCATCATTTTGATACCATTACTTTTGGAATCGGTTCGGTAGTTCCAGAGCTTATCTCCGACAAATAAACAATTTTTTCCTCTTTATAATAGGAGTAAGAAGTAAGATAAGATAAACTTGGCGAAATTTGGGACTTTGTTTATAAAAACATTAATTTTTCTACGAGTATGCATGCTATTCTCATAAAAATGAACAGAGTATATTACAATAAGCCACTTATTAATAATCTAGCGTTTGAACGCTATTGCTAATTTAGTTTTTACAGGGTTATCTAAAAGATATTCGTTCCTTTTCAATTTGTTGACGGTTCCCTATGGGGTTTCGGAAAAAAATCGTCGCGGAAATATATGACACATACTGTACTGTATACACACCTGCAGTTTTAGGCTAATTCCTCATGTATTTTTCTAGATATTTAACAAAACGTCTAAAATCGCAAGTTACCGGTCACCTTTGGTCATATAGTGTATATATAATAGCGCTAAGTGTACACTGTAAAAAAAAAAAAATCCAAACAAGTTTCCTGTAGGAGACGGAAAAATAGTTGCCCTTCTCGGGACGGAAAATTTTCCGACCCAGCTCGGAATAAAACCGAAAAATACCATTTTAGTTATTATTTAGTTTTTTGCGGATTTTATTCCGAGCTGGGTCTGAAAATTTTCCGTCCCGAGAAGGGCAACTATTTTTCCGTCTCCTACAGGAAACTTGTTCGGATTTTTTTTTTTTTTTTTTACAGTATATAAAATTTCTGGGGAGAACTGATCCGGATCCCGATATTATTTTCGTAAGAAAAACATATCCTGGCCATGCTATGATTAAGCATTCCGATTCCGTAAGTAAGGCAGTTGTTCGACTCAAAATAATATACGCTGAATCATATGTATTACACCATTGCTTCTTCACTTTCACTAAAACCTATAAAAGTATAATGTTTTAAGTTCTAAATTAAAAATAAACGGCTACCAATAACAGGTTGCAATTCAGAAGGACCAAATTCCAAATCCAGAAACAAATGAATGACTCTTTGAGCGATTCATTAAAAAAAAAATTACGGTTCACATCTTATTCTGCTCTTAAAATATTTGTAAAATCATATTAAAGCATTTAAATATTTTGAAATGCGTTTTTCACTTTTGTTTACATTTATAAGCAGTAAGTTTGAATTCCGTATAAGCTGAATTCAGTGAATTATTTTGATCTGGATTGAGGTTTCGTTGATAAAAAATATTTTAACACAATCTACTGGCCTTCAATCTAAACACAGAAACTTTCTGTTGAAATTGTACTTTTTTATGCATTTTTTCAGCTTTGAAAGCATGGCAAATAAAATTAATATTTTATATCAATTCTTATTGTAATTTAAAATATTAGGGATACCTATAATACCGTTTATACATAGACACTTTGTATAGAAAAAAAATCACCATATTGATGCAATTAATACTTAAAATTTTGCACATTTTTGTACTTTAAATATTATTTTAAATTATAGTTTACATAATATCTTTGTTGTAGTCCTATAAAATCAAAGGATAATAACTTTATTTTTTTATAAAATGGAAAAATCATTAAATGAGGCATCTTTTTTTTTAAGTCAGAAAAATATTTTTTTAATGTACAATTTTCACGATTAAGTGTTACTGGAAAATGTAGATATTTTGATAGAAGTTTATTTGCTAGGAACTTAAAATGAAAAAGAAAAAAGAGGTCCTATACCTTTATGAAAGAGCATTTTTTCTTATTTTCATTCATATTTATTGATTACGTGGAATTTTTCAAATCTCAGAAATAAAATAATGAAATACCTACTGACATTAGATGTTGCCATCTATAATCAAAAAGTACTATTTTTGGGTAAAAGTCCTGTGGTTGAAAGCATATCTTCATTCTTCTCTTCTATATTCTATCTTCTATATTCTATATCCATGATCTAAACTTCTAAACACTCATTTGAAGATTTTTCATTCACATTCCGTCAATTTTGACGGGGTTACATACTAGTTATAGATAACGATGTAAACAGTTATTATTTTTTGAAATTTAAAATGCTCCTAAATCTCACAATTCCTTATACACAATTACTGAATATGTCAAAATATTGTGCTCAAAGAACTTTTTTTTTATTAAAATGTACACAAAGGGAGACTCATAAATAATAAGACCTAGAAGGAAAAAAGTAATAAAAAAATATGCATGTACTAAAATTGACAAAAATGAAAAATAAAAATGAAATAAAAATATATTAAATTAAATTATATAGGTGTATAAGAAAATAAATTAACTGCAAAATAATATAAACATGCTACATAATTATACTGAACAAGTTTTTCGAAGCTAAAGAAAGCATAGTTGAATAAAAATTTTCATTATCAATAGTTTCACGATTGAGACATATAAGTAAACTAGCTGACCTGCCTAGTGTTGCTGGGAATGAGATAAAAATCTCAAAAATATCTACAAAAATTATTGAATTTTAACGTTTTTCTCTGAGAGCGATTTAATGTTAAGAGCACAATTGTTTTTGACAGCGTGCATTCCCGGATTTGTATGATATATTTAAGCGGAAATTTTGTCCAAATAAAACTGAAGTTAGGGGAAGCATTGCATTCGTAAAATAATCCAAGACTCTGTAAACTACGAATAATGATATGATCCTCATGAACTTGATTTATATCTTGCGTGAAGGTGCATAACTGTTGATAATTTTTAAGTAGTTTTCCATATGTAAGACGTAATGCTCTTGTAAAAGTAAACAGTAGCATATTTAAATCATGAGCATACTAAAAAAGATTAAATTAGTAAAGGGCAAAGAAAGTATTTTATTTTTCCCAAATGCGCTAAACAATAGAATATACTTATTTGTATTTTAGCTAAAGATTTCGACAATCTTATTGAAAATAATATTTTCTGTCTCTTTTGTTGTCTTTTCTTATTATACTAAAGTGTGCAAGATTGTGTAAGCTCAGTTTAACAAAAACTTTCAGAAAATAATGCCATATATAAGATGTTCAATTTTTTAATTAATTTAAAACATTAAACAATATTTGTTCACAAAGTGTAACACCTCTTTGAATTGTTAAAAATTTCTTTTAATGTATACTTTATGCACACGAAAATCATATTATATGAATTAGAATTTATGAAAGTGTAACGACAGTTTTAGATCGATGCAAGTAGAATACACAACGGTAACGAAACAATAAAAATGTCGTTAATTTCTTTTTTCCTCAGAACAGCACATTTAAAATTGTTGGGGATTATAGGCCCATAATTTTTAAGACTTAAAAGTTTTCGAAAAATAATCCTTTTTTCTGAGAAATACGTAGGTTTATCTCAAAGTCCTGATATCTGACTTTACAGTACACTTAAAAAAAAACGAAATGTTTAATTTTAAATTGATATTTGATTTCGAAAAGACGGCATTCAATATTTTACTAAATTGCCCATTTTTATAAAATGGATAACTAGTTTTTAGAATAAAAAATCATTTTTCTTACTTTTTATACTTCATTTCAAATCTGAGAGGATATACAGTTACCATTTCTTTTTTCGATGCGTTTCCGCCCGTCTGATGTCAAGTCATCATTTTTTTAATGCATGAAATAAAATGAAAAGACATTTTTACCTTTTATATATATTATACATATAATAAAGTAAAGCAAATGCAATTTTTACAAACACATCAAACTTATACAGAAAAGAAAATCTCGAAAAAGACTACAATGTTTGATTAATTAAGTTGTGTTACCCCTTAATTTAAGTTAAACGTTTTAGAAAAATGTTGCGTCATATAAGGGAAATTATTTTTTTTTACTTAATTTGTATAATCGAAACAACAGAGTATGCAATTATATGATTGCGCAAAAGTGTTTCGAAAATCTTTATGCAAGAAATATATTCTCTTTCTTCTCTCAAATAATTTAAATAAGCTAAGATGCTGGATTATGCTTATGTTAATTTTATAAAGCTTTTTCCGAATTTCTTACCTCATAAATTAATATTTTCTTTAATTAATTTCTTGAATTACACTAAACGATAAGATGTGTATAAGTTTATCCCAACAAAAATTTTGAAAACAATTTTTACGAGTAAGATAATCCATATCTTCTTGTTGTTTATTTAAATACATTAAACCATAAAATGCGTGTTCATTAATTTTAACAATGTTGTTTTAAAATTTGTTAAATAATATATATATTTTTTGTTTTAATTAATTTATAACCTAGAAACGGTAGAACGCTTCTTTATTTATTTGAGTAAAAATTTCTCAAAGCTCTTTTCGCGAGTAAATGTTTCTCTAGTTTTTCTTAATTTAAATACACCAAAATAGCAGAATATGTGTGTTCTTCTTTTAACAAAATCTTTCAGAATATCGTGTAACAAATAAAGAATTTTTAAGGTAACTGAATTATTTTAAATAATTATAGAACGCTAAAATGTATCTTAATTTGTTTGAGTTAATCTTTGCTAAACGTTGCGGTTTTATTTCCTAATGAAGATGTAATTACTTACGCCTTACTAATTGAAAAACTGTATATTTTTTAACTCTTAAAATGAGAAAATTTAGTAAAACATTTAAATCTTCGAATGATCGTTTTATAGAAATTTGATTTAAAAAATGATAATAGGTTTAGAATTAAAAATCTGTCATTTCCGAAAATTCTTTTACTGATAGAATCCAAACGCATGTAATGAAAAAAAAAAAGCAAAATTATATTTACATATTTTAATACTTTTTAAATATTTTTAGTAGTTGAATCTACAGTCGTGAAAAAAAAAGTAAGCACCCCATGCTAACTCTGCAACAAATGACAACAGAAGAAAGTTAAAGATACCAAACGATTGAAAATAAGTCTACTTTTAAATGATATATATAAAATTTGCTTAAGGTGGTGACCTACATGTCAAAACTAACACAACCTTTGTTTTTTCAATAGCAATACCCAAGTTTGGTACCATAAATAAACTCTATACCCTTCACAATTAGCCTAAATCTAAATTTTTATAAAATTCGTACGATTAGTTTCCGCAAAAATTAATTATTTTAAAATTATCCTGTTTTAGGAGTTGTAACCAAATTGAAAATCGGTACCCGATTGTTGAAATGCTAGACAATGAATATGTCACTTCTATCAATTTATTATGTCTTGCCAATATGAGCATTTCACTTGCGTAATAAGCTTCGACTACTGCAAGCTCAAATTTTTCAATAAAATGCATAACATATATTTTTTTTCAAATTATACTTTTCAACACATCATAGAAAACCCTTTAAACCATCAGCTTAGCGTTTTTTAATGATAATTCGAAAACTATTTGAAAGAAAAAATTGAAATTGGGAATTTGCGTAAAGTAGGAGATAATAAATGTAAACAGATCAAAACAATTGTAGGTTGCAAATTTATATTTTTTCGAATATTAATTTCATAATTCATATTATAAAAATTTTAAAATTACAAATTAAATGTATTTATGTTTGTGTTTTTTAGCGTTATAATCACAACCAAAAATATCACATTACTATTCAGGACATATTTATAAAAAAAGGAAAAAGTAATTTGGCCCAAAATTTTGATTGTTTATAATTCAAAAACTTACCATTCAAATGACTCGAAATTTCGTTTGTAGGCATATTTGAACGGAAAACTTTAAATATATTGCAAAAATTGGGTGTTGCCATAAAAAAAAGTTTGTCCTGAGTTTTATTTGTAGGTGGCCTCTAAGAAAATTGCATATAATCATTTAAAATTAGACTTTATTTCCAATCGATTGGTACCACTAACTTTCTTCTATAATATTTAGTTGCAGAGTTAGTAGATGGTGTTTTCATTTTTTTTCCACGACTGTAAAAATCTTTTAAATTGTTACATTGAAAAATAATAGTGTTGTAAAAAAGTAAAATGACTTCTCTCATTATTCTTAATGTTTCAACTCTATGTAAAATGTTTATTTAGAGTTTAGATGCTAATATGCTGTATAGATATTAAGACTTACTCTCAAGCTAATTTTACTGAAGCAAAACATATTTCAGTTGAGTAACTTTTTATAAACATTTATATATACATATAAAAATTAGCACCAACAGAGAACTGAATGGAAAATAAAAGAACAAAGTATGTCACACATAAAAACGAAAGCCTTAATTAAAAAAATCCGAGTAGGTTTATTGTAGAAAAAAATGCTATACGGAACTCCGAAAGATTTTTCTTTAATATTCGAAAACTTGAAAAAACATTTCAGTCTCTCCAAAATATTTAAAAAAGCAAAATAGACCTCAATTTGGAAAAATATGTTACTCGTAAATCATAAATAATGACTGTTATTTTAGGAGAGATATAATCTTAAATGTTCATTTCGAGAATAGAAATTACAATGTAATTATCATGAGCCTGTTATTACTTTAGTCAGAGACATTTGTTATTTCTTTTAGCGACATTTTTTTTCCTTCTTTTACATACTAAAGGAAGAAAGAAAAGCTCAGGAGTTTGACTTATATTTTTGTGTAAAAATATAAATTGTTGCGGATGAGTATATGATGAAGTACCACACATTATATCAAAAGTCAGGTACGAATTACACTGAAAGAAAAAATATACCGCCTTCATCTAAAACGAATAGTTAGTCATTTTCTAAATCCCTAAACTAATAATACAGATTTCTGAGTTATGCAAGTAAGGTAAACAAATAAACTGAATAGACGAAATGTTTGAGAATTTCTAGTCCATGTTTTTCTAGGTGATGAAACTATACATTATAGTATGAATCATTTGAATTGTGGGAAATTATAGCTTGATTACTAGAATTAAGTGTTAAACTGTAGTTATAGTTACTAAAACTCACTTGTTGTGTTCGCATTTATTTGCAAAGATTTCTAAATAATTTTGACCAGTATAATATAGGTAAATGCCCTTGGATTCTAATAGGGATAACTGGAAATCTCTATCAAAGGAAAATAGATTTTATAAGGGCGACATGGAACTATTTTTTCTAGAGCCACAATTTATTTTCTAAATGACATTGTCAGAATTTCTCTTCAGCGAATGCCAAACGAGACATTGTGTGATTATTAAATTGAGTAAAAAAAATAAATTATTATATGAAGATTGGAAAATTGTATGTTTTAGTTTATTATTTGAGTCTTTATATAATGTTAATAAGCTTTTCAAAATCCGATATTATTATCGTAAACTTACAAAAAAAGTATTTGAAAAAAACTAACTTATTACATGATCACATAACTGTATAAAATAAGTTTTTAATTGAATATAGAAAAATAATATTTTGAAAAATGTTATCAACAATACATTATATTAAATGCATTTTAGAGGCAATTATCGTTATATTACTTAACTATTGAACTTCATTCGCTTTAAATAAATTAAATAAAACAATATACTTTTTAAAAGACACTAAAATGAATGAGTTAAAACAATTATATGTATATAAACGTGATTCTGTATAAGGTATAACGTAACGGCATTGAATGTCATGTGTTTAATTTAATGTATAAAAACCTCCCTCTATTTGTTACATATTTGCTACCGCCTGCGTGGGGAGAAATCTAAAAATAGCCGCGATCACGTGGCTCGGTACGTGTGTTGCGAAAGAGCGCGCGCAGCTTGATGCTAGAATTCTTTTTATAAGTAAAGAAAACTTGAAATACTTTGTCGGGAAAAAATGTTTCCCCGGAATTGTAAATATTTATATTAACAAGTGTG
This sequence comes from Maratus speciosus, assembly GCA_963932465.1. Taxonomy (NCBI): domain Eukaryota; kingdom Metazoa; phylum Arthropoda; class Arachnida; order Araneae; family Salticidae; genus Maratus; species Maratus speciosus. The sequence continues at coordinate 365,926 of CAWVRF010001367.1, forward strand.
ATTTAATAATGAAGTGATGCTTGATCAGTATATATATGATTGGCCGAGATTCATGTTATCGCATTATCGGAATTTATGATCTTATTTTAAATGTTAAATTTTAAATGTGCAATGTGTCGTCTTGGTGTACTGTCAAAAATAAAATATAAAAAGACTTTCAAGATTTATTATTTTTCAAGAATTGGATTCAACGAAATATGTTTTATTCTCGAAATAATTTTTATTACTTCGAATGACATTTCTCGATAGATTTTAATCTGAAAAAATTTTACTGTTAAAATTGTAACGCAATGACTTTGAAATTCCCAAGATCTATCCAATGTATAACAACATGATTCTGTATAACACAATGGTGTATAATTTCAAATGTTCTTTCATGTATAAAAACCTGACTTTTTATAAAAGGCGTAAAACAAAGTTGTTATAGTATGTCACATGTTCTATTTAATGTATAACAACATAATCCCGTAATAAAAGTGTAGAGCGACTGAGCTCAATTTCACAAATTATAATATATGTACATCATCCTGAACTTGTACATAACATGCAACATGCTTTAAAAGTCATACGTTCTATCAATCTAGAAATATGCGAATTAGTATGAAAAGTATAGCATAATGACGTTTAAATCGCACATTCTCTTCAATGTGTAAAGATCTTATATAAAAGATGCAATTCAACGATGCTGAATGTCACATGTTCCCAGAATTCAGAAGATTTCGTAATCGGACGATTCTACATTAGCGATAGACTTACCGGTATTACCTTCATTTCCTTAAATTCGTCGTTACATGCACGGTATGTAATTTATGTATTGCAAGACTGTAGTATAGTTTATAGGATGCTTTATGTGAAGTGTGTATGTGCTGAATGTAAGAGACGCATTATTAGCTTTGTCATATGTAAGAAAATAACTGTACGTAAGCTAGGATGTAACATATATAATCAAATAAAATAATAACCTTTGGTTATTATATATAGATATAAAAATCATAATGGATATATATCAAAAATTGAAACTTTTTAACTTTAATCAACCGGAAGCTGCGATTAACTCAGATTAAAATCTCCGAATAAAATAGATTTGTGTTTCAACTAGTTATCATACTTCGCATTAGATTTCTTTCAGTTTCGTACTAAAATTTTTGTAAGGGTTTATTTGTAAAGAAGGTGATACGAGTAATATGGATAAATATAGTGAATACAAATAAAAAAATAAAACCCTGTCTGGAATCAAAAATGCGCGTTATGCGCAGAAAATTATTATCCACCCGAATATGCTGTACTTTATGCTAGAAAAAGAAATACTGCATATAAATTCATTAGAAATGTGTCCCAATTTCCTTACCTTAACCGAGTTCTCATATTATATTTATTTCAGAAAACAATAATAATAAATAAGTTATATTCTATTATAAATAGGCAAACAAAAATGGGGGTATCTAAACTTTTGATGTCCCCCCATCTAAGTATTTGCATGATTAGGCGCAGGAAGAAGGTTTTGTGCAGAATGATTACATATTACAGATGAAACATCACATCACATTAGTAAATCTCTTTGAAATAAAATTATAAATTTCCGTAATAAAATTTCAATTTAAATATTAGTACCATTTTTAGAACAAAAATTTGAAACATCACGATTGTTCTTAAATGTGTGAGGCGTTCTCGGTGGGATTAATTATTATTTTTTATATTTACTTTGAAAAAAGTATAATCAATATTAATCTACAAGACACTACAAGAAAATACGTGCAAGTTTATTTCATAAATAGTAATATCCCAGGACTTTTCAAATATAAATGTTTTAGGAAAAAAATATGACAACACTTTTGAGAATATAAAAAGAATTTATGGTAAACAACACAAAAACAGCATTTTCACTATCATCTGAATAACAAGAAAAGAAAATATTCCCTCAAATGATTTAAAATACAGCCACAATACAATTAAAATAATATAATTAATGTATTTGTAAATCTCCCATAATGAATCATTTTTCTGAAAATATATAATCATAAACCTTCTTTTTCTATTAGATACTTAGAATTCAAGTATCGCAATACCGTTATTAAGTTAGTTAATCAGCATAATTCATTGTTTTATTTTCTTATTGCTAAATACTTTCATTGTTCTTCTTTAGATCCTTTGTAAGATACAATTAAATTGGTCACAAATTATATTTCTATATTTCCCAAAGATAATAAATATTTTCTCCTAATAAATGTAGATACAATACTATTCATTACACCGGAAGTCAGGCCGAAAATTTGAATAAAGAATGAGAATTACATAGTTTTTGAATTATGTAACTCAATTAGGTACTCAACGGTAACGATAACGACAAATTGGTCAAAAGTATTTTTTTTCGCTCAGAACAGTACTTTCAAAATATTTAGTCACTCTAGCTCCATAATGTTTCAATCAATCAACTTAAAAGTTTTTGAAAAATAATCAATTTTTTTCTTTCTTTGAGAAATACGCAGGTTTATTTCAAAGTCGTAATATCTCACTTTACAGTTCAACATTAAAAAAAAAGGAATTTTCGGTTTAAAATTAACATTTGAATTTCAATAGATGGCTTTAGATATTTCGCTAAATTCCTTATTTAAAAAACCGAATCAATAGCTTATGGAGTAAAAAATCTTTTTTCTTAACTGTTATTCTTCAATTCAACTCTTAGATATTCTACAGTGACCACTTCTTTTTCGATGCGTTTCCGCCCGTCAGTTGTCAAGCTGTTATATTTTTTAACGTATCATATAATATGAAAAACTTTTTTACCTTTATTATATGTATAAAAAGGTAAACGAAATGTATTTTTACAAACATATCGCATTTCTATGGAAAACAAAATCTCAAAAAAGGCCTAAACTTTAAGTGCGATTATGTTGTTTTAGCATTAATTTAAGAAAATAGCCTTAGAAAAATCTAGCACCATATAAGAGAAATTAAATTTTTTTACTTAATTTATACACTCGAAACACCAGACTATACCTTTATATAATTGCGTAAACGTTTTCCAAAAACCTTTATTTAAGAAAAAAATTCTCGTTCTTTTATTAATTAATTTAAATAAGCTAAGCAGCTAGATATGCCTATGTTAATTTCAGAAAACGTTATCAGTAATTATTGCCCCACAAAGTAATATTTTCTTCTATTAATTTCTTTAAATACACTAAACGATAAGATGTCTACGTTTATTTCAACAAAAATTTTGGAAGTTAATTTTTACAAGTAAGATAATCCATATCTTCAGTTAGTTTATTTAAATACATTAAAATATAAAATGCGTGCTCATTTTTAATTTTAACAGAATATTTTCAGAGAAGTGTTAAATAAGAAATATATAAAAGATAAGAAATATATAAATAAGAAATAATAATAAATGAGAAATATATATGTACTGTAAATTAAGAAATATATATTTTTTCTTTTTGTTTTTTATAAACTCGAAACGATAGAACACTTCTTTATATATTTGAGTAAAACATTTTCGAAAATCTTTTCGCGAGTAAAAGTTTCTCTTTTTTTATTAATTTAAATTCGCCAAAAATAGCAAAATTCTTCTTTTAAAGAATCTTTCAGAATATCGTTTAACAAATAAAGTATTTTTTAAGGTAACTGAGTTTTTTTAAATACTTATAGAACGGTAAAATGTATCTTCGTTTGTTTGAGTAAATCTTTGCTAAACGTTTCAGATTTATTTCCCAATGAATAGCCTTACCAATTGAGAAACGGTATATGCTTGAACTCTTAAGGGGTCTCGAGACTTCAAAGTAAAAAAAAGAACGATTTCAATATCTAAGATCTTCAAATGTATAAGATTTAAAACACAATTTTTATTGCGAAGGAAAGATATAAGTATTTTTTTCCATTTCATGTGTTTAAAAAAATGCAAAATGCAGAAAAAATGCAGAAGTACATTTGTCGAGAAGAAGCTTGATACAACAGATTACGCGCAAATTGCAAAGTAAATTTGCTGCTACAATGGAAATTTTTGGTGCCTAATTATACTTCTTATTGTCATAATTATCCTGAACATAAATAAATTTGTATTTAAAGCATTTTTATATTTTTAATACAAAGTTGTATTATCTAATACAAAATTTTGAAAATTTCAACAATATAATCACCTAAAAAAATATTTTTTTAATGAATAAAAACGGAATTTTAGATTCGGTTTATACAGACTAACATGAAACATATGTTTTTAAAATTTCATGAAAAAATATTAGGAAGTTTTTGAGATATCGTGCGCGTTATGACCCAAAACTTCATTTGGAGAAAAATGACTTCAAAATTTCGAAAATGTTGCTTCAGTTATTGAGCGGATATAATTCTGAAAGCCGCAAGTTCTGCTCTAATGGGAATTTCAAGGACACATTTACATAAAAATGTTCAGAAAAATAGGAGTTTAATATCTAAACCATTTAAAATTTCAAAAATTTTGAAGCTTTTAGAGTCTTGAGACCCCTTAAAATTAGAAAATTTGGTAAAACATTGAAAGCTCCAAATGATCGTTCTATAGAAATTCAATTAAAAAATATTAACAGATTTAGTCTTAAAAACTTAAAAATCTATCATTTTCGAAGAAATTTAAATAATTAATTACTAATAGAATCCAAACATATGTAATGAAAAAAATTCTAAATTATATTTACATATTTTTAATAGTTCAATGTACAAATCTCATGAATTGTTACATTGAAAAATAATTGTGTCATAAAAAAAATAAGAGGACTTCTCTTATTATCTTTAATGCCTCTATTCTATGTCCATTTTGAAAGAGGTTTAGATACAAAGATACAAAAACATTTAAATTAAGCAACATCAAATAAACATTTATATAAACTTATAAATAATTACACAAACAGAGCACTAAAGAGAAAATAAACGAACAAACTATCTCATACATAAAAACGAAAGCCTTTAATTTGAAAACGCGAGTGTGTTTATTTTAGAACAAAATAAGGATTTTTCGATAAGATTCGAAAAACTCGAAAAAACAATTTAGTCTCTCAGAATTACTAAAAAAAGCAACATATATCTCAATTTGGAAAAATATCTTAGTCGTAAATCTTAAGTAATGACTTTTTTGGGGGGAGAAATATAATCTTAAATGTTCATTTCGAGATTAGAAATTACAATTTAACTCTCATGAACCTGTTATTACTTTAGTCAGAGGCATTTTGTTATTTCTTTTAGCAAAATCCTTTTTTTTCTCCTTTTACATACTAAAGGACGAATGAAACTTTCACGAGTTTATTTATAATTTATAAATCAAAGAATAATTTATCAAACAAAAATTTCAATTGGCGTGAAAATATATATATATATATATATATATATATATATATATATATATATATATATATATAGTTGGGTATGGGTTTATGATGAAGTAAACACATTATATTCATTATATCAAAAGTTAGGTAAAAATATACTAAACGAGAAATGACGTGAATATTAAATTTAGAAAAAAATACTACAATAATTATATGAAGATTGGAAAATTGTGCGTTTCAGTTTATTATTCGAGTCTTTATATAATCTGAATAAGCTTTTTAAATTCCGACAATATTATCGTAAGTTTACAAAAAAAGCATTTAAAAAATTATTACATATATCACATTACTATGTAAATTAATTTTTTAATAGATTAAAGAAAAGTAACATTTTAAAAAATATGATCGACAAGACATTTTATTAAATGCATTTTAGAAGCAATTATCTTTATATTATTTAACAATTGAATTCCTTTCGCTTTAAAGAAGTCAAGTAAAGCAATATATCTTTTAAAGAAAGCAGTGAGAGAAAGAAATTAAATGCAAATGCACGTGATTAAGGTGTAGTGCAACGGCGTCGAGTGTCATATGTTGTATTTGATGTGCAAAAACCTTCCCCTATTAAAGCTGTAATACAAAAAAGTTGAAATTCACAAAATCTATTCAATATATAACAACGTGATTCGGTATAAAAGGTGTAACACAACAATGCAGAATGTCTTACGTTCTTTAATATATAAAAACGTGATTTTTTATAGTACGTGTAAAGTAATGGCGTTGTATGTCACTTGTTCTATTTAATGTATAAAAACAAGATCGTGTATGAAAGGTGTAACGCGAAGGCGTTCAATTTTACACATTATATTCAATGTATAACCACGTAATCCTGTATAAAATGTGCAACACAAAGGCGTTGAATGTCACACGTTTTATCAATCTATAATATGTAAATTAGTAGGAAATGCATAGCATATTAACGTTGAATTCACACATTCTGTTTAATGTGTAACAGACTGCTCCTGTATAAAAAGTGTAAGTAAATGGCGTCGAATGTTTACGGAAAATTTCGTAATCGGACAATTCCTCATTAACGATGACTTGACTCTATTCGGAGTTGCTCGGCATGTTACGCATGAGCTCTAGCCGTAACAGGGGGCTCAACAGGTGGGACAAAATGGGCTGTATCATGTTTTACAGCTCGATTTCGGTATTGTTCAACTGAGTAATCTCCTTGTACTTTTTTAGCAGTTCGATATATTCAGAATCACCAAGAATAGTCTTAACAACTGGATATCACACAGACTTGCGCGACCACGAGCAGTAACATTAGTCACCGGTTTAGTAAACAACGCGTTTTTAACTCAGCCAATAAACCAAAATGTTGCAAAAAATGGGTACTAGAAATGGGTTTCGTTAACTCAGTTACGATAAACGGCCATTGAAATTTACGTTTCAATCCAAGATCCAAATTCAACAGCTTTGTACCGTAAGTGCAGATTTTAGTAACATTAGCAGAGTACAAGGTGTTATTGCTCTTTCTAGTATCCTTAAACGAATATGACTTAGGAAAACCTGAAACATCACGACCAATGCCTATCAAAAAGCAGGACTGCGTAATTTTATCAGTAACATAAAGCTTGCGACTCAAGCCCATACGTGCAGTAGCCTCCACTACTCCTGCGAGCGATGATCTTTTTTTTGGTTGGTAAGCTCATAGGGAGACACACTTTCCCGCCTTTACCCTAAACAGATAATGATACCAACATAGGAATCCGTCTTTACGAGCCCTATCTTTTGAACTAAATGAGTTCCGTCTGTATGGTTTCCTAGGTGATGTAGAACATGGAAACGCTCTACCTGCTCTGTTGACGCTATGCAACAACAATGAGTGGGGACCCATCACCCGGTTCTAAATCTTCAAGCAATCATGGGCGACGATAGCATACCAGAGTGACGCAGCCTTAAGCGCCAGGGGTGCAAGCGCTGCGCAACAAATGGCTGATTTTCACCACTAAATTTTAGTAATATTCTTCGCCTTATTAAATCTCAGAAATGCTGACAATAAATAAGGTGAGGAATACTATAAAAATTTAGTGGTAGCAATCAGCCATTTATTGCGCAGCGCTTGCAACACTAATCGTAAGAATGACGGAACTCATATATACACCTAACTTGAGATCAAAGAAACGAGAAAAGTCGCCGCATCATAACTCAGCAAATTTAGTTCATATTGTTCTGATTTTTTAAAAAGTCTTATATCTGCACTGTATTCCTATTCTGAAATTTTTACATTTTTATGCGCAGTTTATTTTGAGGTTTCGATACCCATTTTTAAAGTAATTCCGATGGTGCAAGTGTCTCTTTTATTGTTCTGGAAAACGGCCTGTGCGATTTTCATTAAATTTATATATAATATGAATATGCTTTATATGAAGGGAATTAGATGTAACTTCTTTCCGGGAAAGCTCTGTTTACGGATATTTTTTTTTCATATTTTAGAAAAGGTTATTATTCTAAAAAAATTTGGTGACCAGTTTGGCCTCCCTTATATGTATGCTAAGAAATGTATCAAGTTACTTTTATTCATAATTCAATTTGTATTTCATTTAATACAAAACTTTCATTTAAAACTGAAACATTTAAAATAAATGGCTTTCACTTTTTTCTTTTTTTTTTAAATGAAACGAAAAGAAAAATAGTAGGCACAGATATCATATACGCAACGCTGTATCTAATTGGCGCAAAAATGACGTTATTTTGTCTGACATGGTAACCCGGCTATTGTCGATTATTTATTAATAAATGTTTATTTGAATTTATTTTCTTTTTACTTACAAAAAATTTTATAAATTGTTTTGTTATATAGTTATCAATTAAACTTTTTTTATTTATTGTTATTTCATTTTAAAAATAACAGAAAATTATTTAAAACTACATGTGTACCTGGTATTCGAAAACGAGGTTTTCGCCAAATTGTCGTAAAAAAATGTACGCCAAACCAGGTGCGTATACAACAAATCATGACATTTAATTTCAACTTCAATGTTTTAATGGTACTCCTTCTCCCGTCGACCGATTTCGCCAATGATATAAGTCGCCAAATTATACAATTTGACAATTTTTTATTTTAAATAACGAAATAACAAATAAATTAGTATAACATCAATAAAAATACAAATAAAACGTCGAAATTAAAATCACTTGATGGCGTAAACACGTGTAACTTCCTTAAAGTCCAGTGAATGTGACATTTACGATCAACCATTATTGATATTTAATCTTATAGTTTGGCGACAGATTTCAGATATAACAGGCAACAGATTGTGAAATCAAACACGAAAACAACCATTGGTTGTCTTAACAGCAACTGATTCAGCCTTAATTTTTTTGCAATCAAAGGGAATTGAATGGAAATCGCTACAGGATTTATCTGTACAATCCTCTCTAATCTTTTTAAAAGCCATCAGATTAGCGTGTTTTTAGATTCTACAGTGTCTGAACGTGAGTTGGTGAGCGTAGCTTGCAGGGGGCAGAGCCCCCTAGTTTTTATATAATATTTCAAATATTTATAACATTTGAATGTGAAAATCTTCTAATTTGTTACATTTAATTACCGTAGAAAAAATAGTAATAATAGATTTAAAAATCTAATGCAAAATTATTTTTTTACAATTCTTTAGCTAATAATGTTCTTAGAAAAAACGTTTGAATTTGAAATATTTTTCAAAATATTTCTATTTCTATTTAATTAAAAATTATCAATATTGCAAAATATTTCAAATAAGACTTACACAAACGAACTTTAAGAGGGAAAATCGTTACATGAATTGTTTTTAAAGTATAATTCTTCATATGTTTTATTTCGTAAATTTAAATATTACTTTTATACATTCTATTTCAACAATCGAGGAATAATACACATTTCTGATCGAAATTCCTGAAATCGATCATAATCCAATTCTGTATATAATTAAAAAAAAACCTTTATAAAACTTTATTGAAAAACCAACAACAACTAAATAAATAAAATAAAATAAAATTTTATTGTAACAGGCGTTATAACAACGTCCACCTTAACTATATGTATCTTAAAACAAAGACTATACAGGCACCTGTTATTAAACACTATTCTTTATAATTTATGTTAGAAGTCATACTTGAGATTTAGGAGAACGGTAGGATGTTTCTCAGTTGGTATAAAAAAAAATTTTGACTCACTATTCTTTATTGCCGCTGTCTTTAGATATTAAATGAAATACATTCCGTAAAGAATTTCATCTTTTAATCTTCAAATTTTATTATTTACAAAAACATATACTAATTTTGAAATACTTCATCACTTAAAACTTAATTGAAACGATTCCTTCCAGGAAAAATCAATTATTATAAGCCCTAACAAATGTATATTTATAAGGTAATATCATTTCCATTAGTACTGCACTTACTTCAGCAGTTCACGGAGTCAGTAATTAATAAAGATAGTAATTAACAGAGTCTAGAATTAATAGAGAAAATTATGTGGAAAATAATGAAAGCTGTGGACTACGAAACAGAAAAAAATTACTTGCAGCTGTATGACGGAAAATAATAATATAAATAAGGATTGTCGCTTATTGGAAATTGCTCCTGAGTAAAAAATAACGCATATTTTCTATATAAATGGACGGTAAATACAGAAAGTAGTAATTACTATTATAGATAATTGTTTTTCTTATTAACTCTGCAATTATCTTTAGCGGCAGATCTGAAACTGATATACTATATTTGAAAATTGATAATATATATAGTTAATGTTTTTTATTTATGAACAATGATAATATTTTGTTAATTTGTCAGTGGTTGTGCAAAATTTAAGTGGGGATACTTTGTATTATCAAGTACAGAAAATATAAAGTCAAAGAATCTATCACTTGTAAAAGAAAATAATATTAAATATTAAATATTAAAGACCTCCGCTACTTTGCGGAAGAGGCAGCCGCGCCCAACAAATGTCCCTTTACCCTCTCAATACTACCCCGGAACGTTAGTAAGAATCTCGATCACGGAAGATCTCACCCAAAAAATTTTTAAGCTAAAATTAGTATGTTTAATGCTTCAAACAGCAGATCGGATAGGGCTAGTGCAAGTGGATTTTGGCAGCGAACTGCACTTTCATTTATTACGTAATAACTCTGATTGCGAGAAGCTTTTCATTAGAGTCTCTGGCCACGCCGATTTGTCATTCAAAATATTGTTTTAAACTACGAAATTTTAATGGAGTCATATTAAAACAAGTATGAGTTAGGACACACCAATTTTTACATAAAATGAAACACTATCAGTAAAAAATATGGGTATGCAAGTTTACATCTCATACCATTTTCCACGTTAAAGACAATATTTCTGTTATACTGTCTAAAGGTGCCGTATTTTGCTATCAAACTTAGATTTTAGACTTAATATAATTTAGCCCCTATGATATTGCATATGATGAGTGGAAATAACAATTTGCTATATATCATTATTTATATCCATTCCTTATTATTTTTTGCGCTTAATAAATAACATCCACTTTGACGTTCTCAAGTTCACTCCAACCGTTAATGAAATACATTTTTAAAAAGTCCACTTTATCATCCTAATATCTCCAACAAACTATACCAACTACAACAAAAATCCCAACTCCCAAAGCTTCAACAAAGCTGTTACATACTGTTCGTGTTCATCCGTTAGCAAATAAATAAAATTACAATCATTGACCATTATGCTCTTTTTCAGCAGTAATTTAAACAATTTTAATACTCAGATTGATAGTCAATACAAATGATTACTTCGATTGCAAAGATATACTTTCTGTATATTAAAAATGTCGTAAGGCATTAATTAAGGGCTATATTGTTGCTTCTAGATGTTAATTTACAATTTATCAGCCTAGGCTTCTTATAAAAAAATAAAATTTCTGATAAGCAAATTAACAGTTGCTTGGTTAGATTGTACTTCAAAATTCCCAATTAGTGATGTATTCTATGGTGTTATTATGTTCCAGGGTTCAAAAACCTTAGTTCGATGCACTGGCAATACTATCTGACAACTCATCACTCAATATGTGACAGTTTGTCTTATGACATCCTCATTCCAATCGGGCCCTTCTCTAACACTGCTTTCCATGTCTGTCATTACAATAAATAAAAGACATTTGGAGTTTAACATTTACAGCGTACTTCTTTTTATATTTATCGTATAATCAAGGAAATAAAAACATGTTTGTTAACAATTATCTACGTCGCTAAATCTTAACCAAACAGCACTTAGTACCACAAGAACTTAGATCACCAGAAGTCTTCAATACAGAATGAATGGTGTCGTTTATATTATCCTTGATTCTAATTAATTTTCAGCTTGTCAGAAAAAGATCCTTGTGCTTATCAACGGCCTGCTTAAAAAACAACCTTTTATTGTGGATTAAGCAAACTGCATCGCCATTAGTACGAAACTTATGAACAATACTATTGATTCTGGTAGCCATCAAAAGTGACAACAAGTGTTACAAAGGCTCATGCCTATTGTACTTTTAAACTACGATTCATGCTATAACGATATGTAAGTTGACATTTTTATAAGACAAGGGATTCCATTACCGATACGTATAAATCTTCGGTGAACGGAAAACTCTACAAATCATTTACTGCCGGAGTTATATTTAATATCATATCGAAGCTGTAAGCGCGAGTATTTCGAATTTTGATTCCGCTCAGATCCTTCGCGGCGAAGTTGACTCAGTATGGAGATTCGCTTTTTGTAACTACAATATCAAGGTAAAATATTTTCTCTACTCTAGTAAAGAAAAATTAACGGAATCAACCTTTGCTTCTCCATACAAAACCCGCGGGGATTTCCGAAGCATTCCCACCGATAATCGCGGCCTTTCATGTACTTTTTACTCGATCATCACAGTGTTGTTATTTCATCTCCGAAGCATTTGTGTTAATTGACTACCTCACCTCCTCCTTATTTTTGAAGATATTTAGTGAATCAAGCACTATGCGTGTGTTTTTCAGGAATACTTGAAAGACTAAAAGATTCCAGTCCTGAGTCATTGATGTCTACACAGAAAAGTTATTTCCGCTGTTAATCACACGGAATTTCATACGACTAATGGAGTTTTTTTATACTTTATAATATTAAACTTTTTAAAGATTTTAAATGCTAAATACTATGAGCTCAGGACGATATTTTGTGTAGGTTGATTTTATTTCCATTATTATAATAAATTATTATAATGATAACGGTCATAATTTTTCACAAGTTCCCTAATTTAATATTTTTGTTCAATTTTAATACGTGCTAAATACTCTTAAATATAAAATCAATTTTAAGTTCTTGAATTTGTGTGTTATCTCTTCCTGATCACATATTGTAATTTTGCATGACATTTTACTCCTTCTGATGCTGAAGAACTGACGCTAGACCATGTGATTTTATTAGTAATTAATTCAATGCTGTGTGCTACTATGTCATAAAAACATTCCCCTAGACAAGAGTGATTATTAAAGACCAACAGAAAATATTTTAATTAAATATTATATTGGTTTTGCGTGTTGCATTTGGTGATTTTTCTCACATTTACACTATATGGCCTTTAATGACCGGCAACTTTCAAATTTAGACATTTTGTCTATTACTTAAAAATATACTTGTGGGATTCTTCTGGAATTTTAGGATTAAAAAGAACAAGTTTGACTTCATATTTATCAACGTTGATTTGATAAGGAGGACAATTTGGGGCTAACAAAACATTAAAGAAAAAAAACAATACTTGGGATCACCCTGTAAAATAAAATGCACGAAATGATCTACCTTAAGGAATATGCATAAGCATACATTGCATAATATGTGTATTCATTTGTGTAAGAATAGAATGTGTATCAATAGAGATATAGTGATTTAAAAAAAAACATTCTCGCATGTTTTTTGCTTATAACATGCAGGGATTTTTAACAAATTTAACGGCAGTTTCAGAAAAAATGATAAATGTAGTTGAAACAATACAGTGCAATTGGAATATAAATATATTACATATTTAAGGAAATATAGGGAGTTGCATAAAATAATTTTTATCTGCGCATGCGCGAACGATAACAAGGAACTTTTTGTGTAATTTAATAGTCAACACTATGGAGCAACTTATTAAACAAATTCAGTCAAATATCGTAAAAATTCAAAGAGATATCGGAGCTAGAGTAGGCTGTTTTTTAGTTTCTCACTAAAATTGGCTGAATGATAAGGGGTTGTCCACAAATTGTTATTTTTAAGTTATCAGAAAGCGTTCGAAGCAGTGTTTTTTTGAAAAAGCTATTAATAGTTTAGGGTTATGTTTAGGAAGATTTTGACTATAAACTACGATGAAAAGGAAGATATAGTCCATACATTTATTACATTTAGGTAAATTGAGTTGTTTATGGTAAAATTTTATGAAATTTAGCCCAATACGCAAAACACTCTAAAGTAAACTCTATCGCATATATATGTATTTTCTGTGTACATGTAATTTGTATGTTAGTGGTAAAGAAAAAACTAAATTTAAGATATACTAAAACCTAAGTCTAAGATATAGAAATCTAACTAAAATAAACTAAAATCTAAGATATACATTTTTCATGAGTTCAGAGTCAATAACTTGCAATTTGATTTTTATAGTGATATTTCAATAGCTTTTTGAGAAATTACGTTTTGCGTATTTAATTTTCACAGAAAAGTACATTTTCCATAAAATACATTTATTTAACTGAAACATTTACTTAACTATTTTAAACTTTATTTGACATTTTCTGAACAGTTATGTGAATTGGAAATTTACTGTACTTATCGATCAAGTTTTTTTTTTTTTTTTTGGTAACTTTTTTGAACTAAAGTACAAAAAAAAAAATGAAAAATAGTATACAAATTAGGATATCTGTTTACGTTTAAAATGAGATATTTTTGTCTAAAATTTTCGTTTTCCTTGTATTACATTTTATTAAAGCCCACATTTTTAACTTTCCAAATCTGCGCTTAAATTTATTGTATTATTAAAAAATCTAAATTATCAGAATTCAAAAATTACTTGATAGCTGTGAATGAAACTGGAAGTGCCAAACGTTTCAGCGTTGCATTCCCCCCCCCCCCCCCCTTCGAACAAAACCCACCAAAACTGTATTTTAGATATAAACGGCACAAAAAAGACCTTGATCGATAAATAAAGTAAATTTCCAATTCACATAACCGTTAACTAAATGTTAAATAAAGTTTAATATAGTTAAGTAAATGTTTCAGTTAAATAAATGTATTTTATGGAAAACTTTTCATAGAAAATTCCATACGCAAAACGTAATTTCTCAAAAAGCTATTGAAATATCCCTATAAAAATCAAATAGCAAGTTATTGACTCTCACACCTCATGAAAAATTTCCAATATATCTTAAATTTTAATTTATTGTTTTCACCACTGTTATACAAATTACGTGTACAAAGAAAATACATGGGATAGAATTTACTGTAGAGTATTTTGCGTACTGGGGCTAAATTTCACAAATTTTTACCATAAACTCCTCAATTTACCTAAATGTAATCAATGTATGGACTATATTTTCCTTTTCATCGTAGTTTAAGGTCAAAATCTTCCTGAACAAAACCGTAAACTCTAATTAAATAGCTTTTTCAAAAAACTTGCTCCGAACGCTGTCAGATAACTCAAAAATAACAATTTGTGGAGAATCCCTTATCATTCAGCGAGTTTTAGCGAGAAACCAAAAAACAACTCACTCTAACGCCGATTTCTTGCTGAATTTTTACGATATTTGGCTTATTTTTTTTTTTTTATTATTAGTTGCCCATAGAGCTGACTATTAAATTATGTAAAAAGTTAATTGTTATCTTTCGCGCATGCGCAGATAAAAATTATTTTACACAACTGTCCATATTTCATTAAATATTTAATATATTTATATTCCAATTACACTATTTAAATTCTAGTACATTTTGTCAATCTTTCTGAAACTGGAGTTAAATTTGATTAAAAGCCCTGCATGTTATAAGCAAAAAACATGCAAGATTTTTTTTTTATATATTTTTAAATACATCACCATATCTTTATTAATATACATGCTATTCTTACACAGATGAATACACATATTGTACAATGTCTGCTTATGTATATTCCGTAGAGCTAAGTCATTTCGCGCATTTAATTTTACAGAATGTTCGCAAGTGTTATTTTATTCTTTAATTTTTTGTCGGCCCCCTAATGGCCTCCTTATCAAATCGACGTTGATAAATATGATTTCAGACCTGTTCTTTTTAATCCGAAAATTCCAGAAGAATCTAAAGGATTTAATTTTAATTGACTATAACTAGTAGTTATTGTAAATAATTTTCTGCGATCTAAATTCATTAATTAGGTGCGTTCGTAATTATATAAATACGCAGCACCTATAGTCGTCGTTCAGTACGTCTGCCCGTCTGTCCGTCCGCATATAACAGAGCAAGAACTACCCAACCGAATGGTCTGAAAATTTAAATATATGATTGTTGCAAATTTTTGCCGAGCCATTTCAATTTTTTTGAAAATCGGATGTATAGTTTAATTACAGGGACAGTCAAAAGTTTTCCGTTCAATTACGGGCAATGGGGAAAAAATATTGCAAGTGCATTTTAATGATGTTACAGAATATGCACTTATAAAGTGCAAAAAAAAAATATACATTCAGTACAATATGGGGTGCAAAAAATATTTATAAAATTAGTTATAGTACGAACGCACCTCATTTGCCACATTTGACGAGCAATTTCCTACTTGTTTTTATTTTTAAAGGCACACCTAGTCTCTTCTTTGTGGTACACTTATAATAATAAAATAATAACCTCAACATATTTTAAGCTATTTAGAATATTATTTACAAGTTTTTAAAAAGTTTTTATTGTTTAATTTTAGATTATATGCTAAACGTTTTCCCCCGACACTACTTGTTTTGCCTTTCTTATATAATTGATAGAGAAAGACAGATTGTGCATGTTTTGGAATAATATATACCAACTCTTTAACATCAACAATAAAAAAGAAAAGTGCCCAGTTAAAATGATGGCATTGAGATCACATTCTATTCACACTAATTGTATATCATACTCTTATATAAATTAATACTGCCCCTCGAAAAAAAAAATGAGGGAGATTAGACCATCCCCCCGCTTTAAACTTAACCAATGAACCCCGAAATCTAATCAGGGATGCGCCTTATCATAATAAACCTGTATACCGAATTTGAAACAAATCGGAAAATTCTGCATAAAAAACGCATTTCGCTTAAAAAAACCATGTAGCTAGTTTTATTATTGAGTAAGGTGTTGGAATAAATAAAAAAAATAATAGTGCATACATCTTTTTAATGTGTTTAGCACATTTCTAATATTCTTTCCCACTGCGTTTTACATTTAAAAAACACTTTTTGGTTAATTATAAATTATTAGTTATTTACTATTATTATTAAATATTATTAGTTATATACATCTATGCCACCAATTCTTTTAAGACATTAAATTACCCAGTCACCTTTTCAAAATTAAAATTCTCGTTTCCCAATTATAATTTTCCACAAATACCCCTTTCATTTTCAAAAATTTATTTATTTCTTTTTCTGTCTTGCGCTTAATAAATAACATTTACTTAAGCATTCCCAATTTCACTCCTGCCGTAAATCAAAAACAAATAAACGTTCTCATTCTAAAATCTCCAACAGAGCTGTTGGATACTGTTCGACCGTTAACGAATAAATATTTAACAAAAATATTCTTTGAATATGTATTCTTTGCAGTAGTAATTTAAATACTTGTTAGTAATTCTCAGATTGATAGTCTATACAAATGTTTATTAAGGTCTTAAATATAAACTCAGTTTATGTTAAAGACATTGCAAGACATTAACTTTTAGTCGGGATGCACTACCTCTCGGAAGTACCTTGAACTACTCACACTGTTATGTAGTCATTTTTGTTATAGGTAATAACATTTATTTCTTAATTATTAACAATGGCTCTACAGTGTAGTTCAGAACTATATATAAAAAATGTAAAGGCATGTAGAAGGGACTAAAATAAGCAGATTTTGTGTAGGAATGTGTGTGCGGAAATGTAATGTTGAAGCAGTAGAGGGCGCTGTTGTATGCGGCGGATGAATGCTCTTCGTTGGCTTGAATCGTCATTTTCCGCAAGTATTTTGAGAAAGATGCATAATTCGCAGCTTGCCGACATTTATTTCATGCATGGGATTGCGCAAGGAAATGGATTGGCTGCTCAAAGAATTTAGATTAAACGATTCCCGGTGGGATTCTGACGGATCCCCGAAAATTTTAGCGTCTTCATCAGAGGTTGTGCGCTAGTGGATCCCTTTATACTTCCAGGCGTGATAAAGGCACTGTAAGATATCGCAGAATTCTTGCAGTGGAAGAAGCAGGGGTGTGAACCATTTCTTTCCTTAGTCCTATACATAAAATGCATGTTGGAAAGCTCCACATTGGTGCAACGGTGCATGTTGCCCGAAATCCGTGAGGGAATGAAGATTCAAGATGGCGAATCGCTTTCATTCATTAAACTTAACAGCGCCATCTACTGCTTCAAAGTTGCATTTCTGCATCTACATTCCTATACGAAATCTGCTTATTTATGTCGGCTCTATCCGTCTTTTCATTTTCGACATATAGCTCTGAAACACCCTGTATATTAAATTATATGTAATGAGTAACATGTAGTGTCTAATCAACATGGTTTTTAAAATCGTATGCCAAAAAAAAAAAAAAAAAAAAAAAAAAAGGTATTTCATAGGTCAATCCTTAATTTTTACTCGAATAAAATATATAAATGTTAATACTATATATCTGAAAAGTAATAGTGTTGTAAAAAATGTAAAGAGCTTTTCTCATTATCTTTAATACGCCATTCTAAATAAAAGGTTTATTTCGAAAACGGCTTCAATTCGCAATCTCAAGTTAATTATGCTGAGGTAAAACAATTTAATTAAGAATTTTTTTCATAAACATCCATCTATACGTAATAATAATTCTGCCAACAGAGCACTTAAGAAAAAATAAACGTTAAAACTATCTCATAAACACTGTTCGTATCACTAATAAAGAATTTTTATTAACATTTATAATGCTTTAAAAAAAAACAATTATATCTCTAAATCTTATAAAAAAAATGCAACCAAATCTTAATTTGGGAAATTATGTTAGTCGTATATCTTAAATAATGACTATTTTTTAGTAGATATATAATAATAAATCTTCTTTCCGAGATAGGTAATTACAATTTAACTATCATGAACTTGTTATTAATTTTTTTTCAGTACTGTATGTCATTACGTTTAGCGGTAATCCTGTTTTTTAATGCATAGTAAAGAACGAATTAAAACCAGAGGAATTTGATTTTTATCTTTGCATATAAATATATGTAGTTGCTGATAAGTATATGATAGAGTACCATTCATTATATCTGAAGTCAAGTACAAATTATGATAAATGAGAGATGGTGTGATAATTAATTTGAGTGAAAAAAACTATGATCATTTTATTAAAGATATGTTATGTTTTCGTTTATTTTTTGAGTCTTTATATAACCTTAATAGCTTTTTAATACGATATTATTTTCATATGTTCATAAAAGAGCAATTGGAGACACTACAATTTATTGCGTGTATCAGATTGCCCTGCTAGTGGAAGTTTTTAATACATTAAAGATAAATAATATTTTGCTAAAAGGGTTGGCAATATATTATGTTAAATGCATTATTGAGGCAATTACCGTTAATTTATAAATCGAGCTTATTTTGCTTTAAAGAAGTCAAATAAAACAATAAGTTCTTAAAGACACGGAAACAGTAAAAAACTATATAATTTATAAGCACGTGGAAATGCTGTATGAATCTGTATGAAAATTGCAATGCAACCACGTAGAATTTCACACGGTCTATTATTCAATAAACATCGTTACTTTGTATGAAAACCGTTGTCGTATTTTTTATAGAAAACAATGTCGTTGAATTTCACAAGTTCTATTCAAGGTATAAAAACCCGATTAGGGATGAAATGCGTAACACAACGACGTTGAATTCACACATTTCTTTCCATTTACAAAACCATGATCGTATATGAAAGGTATAATACAACGGCGTTGAATTGCACACATTCTATTTAATGGATAACTGCTTGATTTGATAGGAAAGATGTAACGCGATGATGGGCGTTGAATGTCGCATGTTTTCGAATGATGGAAGATTTTATAGTTGGACGATTTCTCATTAGCGTTACAGTGATCGCAACTCCTTCCATTTGTCGTTACATGTACTGCATGTAATGAATGCATTGTAAGCATGTTGTATATTCTGTACGCTACTTTTTGTTTCGTATGCATATGCTGTATGCATTAGGTACGTTATTAGGCATGTCAAACGTAAGAAAATATATGTAGGTTTTTCAGGATGTAATATATGTGCGAAAAAATAAAAACTTTGGGGTATTATATATGGTTATAAGAAACATAATGAGAATTAAAAAAAATAGACTTTTCAATGTTTGTCAGTGAAGTGCGTTGCAAATAACGCAGTTTAAAATCTGCGAATGAAACAGCTTTATTTTACTTTTCATTCCTAAAACTAGAGTTCCAGCAGATATGAATTCCCCATGGTCTCAGGGCAAGAATAATTTCCATCTGCTCTTTCATAAAATTTACAGCGGTCATATTTTTAGCTAAAATGTTTTTATATATTTTTTTTCCATAGGGTAGGCATTGCGTTCATACAATGCAGAAGTTCTTGCAAAATAAATGTAGCCATTATGTAATGGTCTTTAGATTGAATATATTTGGACTTTTAAGTTTAAATGTTGCGATATTAAGCATCGCATATGTTTTCATTTTATTATATATACTACACATATTCTAATATTTTCTATAACCTTAAAGTTCTGAGATTAGAAATAAAAAATTTGATAAACAAGAATGCTTAGGTTATCCTATTATTTTTTTTCAATGAATAATACTGCATATTCCGGTACATAACGCGCAAATGAGAATTTTCAGTAGAATTTAGATGTGCGAGCATGAAAAATCTATTAAAAGCTAAGGAGATATAAGTATAGGAATTTCAAATTCGAATAGGAATTTCAAATTTCATTTATATGAGCTAATGAACTATCCTAAATGCTTTGTGGGTATTAAAGTAAATAGAGGGACTTTATCTTGGGTTCTCAGTTCGAATTTGTTCATAGTTCCTTTATGTTCGAACTAGGTGTTATACTTTTTAAAGATCTTTATTACAATTTCATGCCAAATGATTGATGAAGATTTCTTTGATAAAAAAAGACTCCGTGTAATACGTAAAATGTAGATAAAAATCATAAAATAGAGTCTGAAACAAAAGGTGAGGGTTATGTGCCACAGCGCGTTATACCCCGGGATAACGATGCTTTATACTAAAATATGCTCTTATAAAATTTCCTAATGAACCTATCTCTATATCCTTAACGTTACAATTTTCTAAAATAACTTTTTTTAGGCACCTTATATGCTAACCTAAATTAAATTAAGCTATAAATGGACTATCAGTAGATGGGATATTAAAACTTTTAGCGGGCTCGCCTAAATATTTCCACGATTTGATGTTCAGGACGATATATGTTTTTGCACAATATATATGATGTTAAAAATTAAGGCTTTTTTCAGAAAAATTAAGTCTGTTCTAAAATTATCCGCTGTGCAATAGTTGAAAAAATAAATAATTATTTATATTTACTTTGAAATATATAAAATTGATACATGATCAACAAAACAGTGGGAAAAACTGCAAATTATTTTCCATAAATAACAACTTAAGACTTTCAAAAGATTAAAAAAATGTCGCATAATAATTTTTGTAGTTACAAAAAATATTCTATCCTACAGAACGCAAAAACAGAATTTTCGATAACCTATAAATAACTTGAAATACCATTCCTTTAAAAGCAATAAAACTTAGGTACACTGAAATTCAAATTAGAAAATTAAATATAATAGTAAATCTGCCATATTGATTTTTATCTTTAAAAAGGATAAACTTTTTTTTCTAGTCACATATATCTAATTTAACTATCGTAATCCTGTTATTAAATTAGTAGCATAATTCATGCTTTTTATTTCTTTTTGCTTTAATTCTTTTCTTCATTCAGTACTAACTTAGATACAATTAAAGTGCTTACAGATAGTATTTAAATTTTTGCGTAGAAGTATAAACTTTTTCTCGTAAATATAAGATACGAGTTGGAACCCGTCGAAATTCGACGTACTAAAATGTTTGAAAGGAACTGTCAGATCGAATTTATAATAAACTTACAAAAATAATTACAATAAAAAAATCATCTTACATTGGTTGTCCAACTCTTAAAACAAATAATATTTTTTACCTAAAATTACCAAAATATTTTTTCTTCAAACTTCAACTGCTTAAATTATTGAAAAATTAAACTATATTAGATTACGTAATCAAGATCAGTAATTATGATGAAGTTATCGATGGAGCTCTTATGTTTGTTTTTACGGGATGAAAAATCAGTAAAAAGGATTTCGCTTTGTCACATCATAAAATTTTACCCCATAAAATCTAAACTGTACGTTATTTTCACATTCTCATAATTTACATACGCACCACTCAAATTCACAATTTGAAAGTATTTTAACGCGCAACAGATTATTAATGAATGTATTTCCAAACTTAAAGGCACGACGTCCGATGCAACTTTACATGTGAACATTCGCACAAACTTTAAGTTCTAATCTTAGTACCCGCGAAAAAAAAAATTCAGAAATTTGCCTTTAGTTGTCATAGTATTGATCAAATATTTAGTTTTATCAAAAAAATGATCGTTTTGTTTTAAATATATCATTTTTACTCACTGAATCATTTTGCCGAGCGCATCAAACTCATTTGTCAGCGTAATCTAAAAATATTAAAATGTAGATGATTTATGAAGAAGAATGCGTGTTTTTTTTAAATGTCTGACATCATTTTCTGTTCAAAAACGATAAAAAAGTTACTTTTATTTGTAATGTGAAAATGGCATCAATAAGGATATAATCAATAAAAATAATAAGCCATGGATATTTTCCTTTTACTTTCAATATAAATGGAGTACTTCAGTTGCCACGATTACAAAATTTGTATTAAAAACTACAAAAAAATTAATATCTCAAAAACAAATTAAGATACAGATTTCAAACAAATTGCAGTTAAAAGCACATTTTTTTTCTCTGAACGAAGGTGTAAAAATTGAAAATGTACGATGTTTAGAAGTTTAAAAATTTGGAGTAGAGAAAATTGCAAAACCGAAATTTCATTTCAAATTTCAAAGTGCTGCCATTCGCAAAATGACGTATGCATTACGCACAGATATGTTTGTCCTTTATAATATAGATAGTACAATCTACTATATCTGATGTCAGGCAGAAACAGAGTTAAGCTATTTGGATGTGACAATCCTAAAACTTTCTTGTGTATCATACATCTTACTAATTCCAAAAAGTAGTTATGCTTGTTAATAATTCAGCATAATTATTTCTATACTATGCAAACTTTGATTTTCTGCTTAAATTTCTTCTTTAGTCAATTGATGGGAGTAAAAACGAGTTAATCTCGATCAGCATATTTAATAAAATCGATATTTTTCGTTTTTTTGTTGTACATCAAATACTTTCTAATCACCGGTTTAGCAGGTTGAGAAGTTCCTGTCGCTGCACGAGCCGCCCATGTACAAACGAACTATGAAAAAGCGAGAAAATTACATAAATAATAACTATCTCAGCGCCACTTTTCGATGATACAATAATCAAAATGGGACAAAAATTGCTGTTACAACTGCTCCTACCTGTGAAATATCCCCAAATTCAATTGGGAACTTTTGGTCATAGCCGAAACATATGTATGAAATTTGGTTAAATTCTACGCGTAACTTCATACACTTTTCGAAGATGCAATAATGTAAATGTCCCAAAAATCGTTATTGCAGCGCCCTTTTCCGATGGAATATTTTAAACTCAAGTAGGGAATGCTTATCATAGCCAGAAACATACAGTATGACTTCAAAAATCCGGCATCAAAATCATTTTTCTCCTCCCTTTTTTTTTTTTACTCTTCGAACTTGCAGGAGAAAGAAAAACAGCTATTGTTTACAAAATAAAAATTTCGAGTTCGAAAGTAAGAGTGCGAAAAATAAATAATTGACTATGAAGAATGCGTGTTTAAAAACAAAATATATATTACAATTCATCAGACCTAGAACTAAAAATTACACAAATAAAACTTAATACAATTAAAAAGCAAACGTTCCGAGCTAAATTTTAGCCCCTCATCAGTGCAATAAATAATATTCAAATGGCCAGAAAATTACATATCATGTTTACAGTAAAAAATGATTAGCAGTTGAAATTAAAGAAAGTATAAAAATATCAAAGCAATGATGTGTATTCAGATGGAAGTGTACATGATTCATTAAAATCATAATTCTGAAAAAATTCACTCAGAAAATAGAGTACTTTTATATTAGTTTGGCGATATGGTAAATAGCCAAATATTGCTCCCATTGACATCATTCATATTGCATTAAATTCATTTAAAATATAAACCTTTAACCCATTTCATAAAAATCTGTTATTTAAAGTACAAACATTCAAAATACATATATCGCAAACAATTAAAATACATGCTGTGTAGTTTTAAAGATGATTAGAATAGATTTGTCTTTATTCAACTGAATTAAACAGAGAAAAGGGAACAGTACCTTTGATTTCTCATGCAGACTCCAGTTGCGTTCGAAATGTGTCATCGAAGAATTGTATTTCAAAACAGGCGAACTTGAAGTGGATGAATTAAAATAAAAGAAATTGTTGGTTTTACATGGATGAGGATAGAGCATACTTAACGAATAAAGATTTCACATAAAGAATTACGAATAACTTGTCTTTTCACACTTTAATCGAATCGAATTTGACTTTCACACATTAGATTTAAGAATCAAAACATTGGAATGTTCTATTACAGGTCCGCACATGACCATCAAAATACAGAATAAAATTTATCTAATAAAAGAAAATAAAACAAGATTAATATGCATATAATACAGAAAAAGGATAATAGGAATTTTAAAATTAAAAAAGAGTTAAAATAATAAGAATAAAAATTGAATAAAGTCTTCTATTTTTAAGGCAGAAAAAACCAGTCCTTTTCAATTCTCGTAGTGCTGCCATCTATATCTATCTTTCAGTATTAAAGTCTCTGCTCATAAGAAATCATACACATGCCTTTCACTCATTTCCTTTAAAATACATAACAATAATAATAAATACCATAGCCTTTTATTTCAAATTTAAAGCATTGTTTCTAAATCCCACATGTAAAAAAAAAAAAAAAAAAAAAAAAAAAAACAGTGGCACTCCGGGAGTGCCAATAGAAGTGAAAACTTCAACAATTACGTGTGTGTTTTTTTAATCGTCAGAAAATGTTTTATTGTGCAGGAAGTACTTTTAAATGTAGTGTTTTTTTATTCATTATTATAAACTATTACTACCAAAATTCTATTACAATTTTCGTTTTATGCGCCATTGTACATGAAAAATAATGCATAT
Organism: Maratus speciosus; assembly: GCA_963932465.1. Taxonomy (NCBI): domain Eukaryota; kingdom Metazoa; phylum Arthropoda; class Arachnida; order Araneae; family Salticidae; genus Maratus; species Maratus speciosus. Next base: position 390,872 of record CAWVRF010001367.1, read on the forward strand.
AATTTTACATACAAAAATTGCAATCTATTGCTTAAAACTTAAATTTACAAAAACATGAAATATGAAAGTTAATTAATTGGTATTCTTTGAAATGAATATCAATGAAACTTATAAATTTATAAAACTTAACTCCATAATTTCAACAATCTTCCATCATCATCATTATCATCATCATTATTATCATTATATCCCAGAACTGATACGATAGGTTTATGGTAACTAAAATAGGAAACAATATCAATAACAATTAATTGCCTGCCCTCCTCATACCAAACTATGCACAATACATGTGCATACTTATATACAGAGGTGTCGGTTACAATAACAGTATCACGAGTTCAATGGTTTTTCCCATCTCAAAAAATGCCAAACGCGCCCAAAGAAGCTTTCACTTCAATAATGAAAGTATCAAGTATTTGTCTTTAACAATAAACACAACAGCGTACTGCAACGAAAATGTAAATTTTGTGTGTGTTCCTGTGTGAACGCCGGGAGAAAAAGTGAGTTAAGCTTCGTTCTTCTTTTTCGGATTGAGCTGAAGAGGGAAAAGTTCCTGTCGTTCACCGCTTGGCGCGCTAATGTCTATGTGCCAAAATACTAGCATGTCGGTTACGTAACAGTGTTTCCAAATCAGTGGTTTTTCTCCATCTCAAAAAAAGCTCAACGCGCCTAAAGAAGTTTTCCCTTCAATGACTACTATTGGCGAAAAAACCCTATTATTGGAGAGATTTATCCCCGGATAACATAAAAATACCGAAAATAGAATTGAGTTTCCTAAGACTTCGCTTTTTAACTAAAAACTATTTTCATTGGTTCATAGGCGAATGATCCCAAAGGCATTATAATAGAACAGGAGTTAAAATATTCGATACGAGAATGTTTTAAAATTTTTATCAATGAATTTTCAAAATTGAATGACTCGCTACACATTGTTTACTCTTGTAAAATTAATCACAATTTTTGAAATGTTCTTTTGTTTATATCGGTAATCTGCTGTAGGTAGAAAAATAGAAGTTTTTACCTTTCTAACGCAGTTTGTCTAATAATTTTCTGACAAATACTTTTCGAGCTATTAATTTTTTCAGTAACTCCAAATGTTTCATTTTCCGAGATAAATGTGGCATTGATTAAAGAAAAAGACAGTCGTCAAAAACGCGTAGCTTTTTATTAAAGAGGATATTCGAAATGCACAAAAAGGAAATTTTTATAAAACAAAATTACACCAATTTTCTAAATTCTTCGTTTGTAAATATAGCTGCAATCCATGGAAAATTGAACAAGGATACAAAATGTGCTGAAATAATTTTCTTCTTTCATACAAGATTCATAATTTTATAATACTAAACAATTCATAATATTACGTAGTTTCATTTATTGAGATAACCTTTTTTTTCATATTTAAAAAAAGAAAGAAAACTGAACTTATGTAGGCCGCTACAAAAGAATACAAACTCTGATATATTTCTATAGATAATGATATAAAAACAATATAAAAAAGAGAAAATAAAAGTATTTTTTCATTTCAGATGTATATTCTCTTTTCTGATAAAAACTTAAAATATTTTTTCGGTTCTATTTAATTTTTTTTCTATGCGATATTTGTATGTAGAAATGCTGAGCAATACTTACATTTGAAATGCTATCGACGAAGGAATACAAATGCCAGACTCAACGGCGAATATATGTTTATTTAAACATATAACTGGTGTTTTCTTTTAATAATATTTATCTGAAATGCAGTTGGTGTTCAAATATATCATAAAAAATGCTTTACCTCATTTTCTTACAATATCCCTAGTGCTTTTTTGGACTAATATTGGAATAAAGATTTATATACGTTTTTAAGAAAAAGCACTAAAAAACAGAATGCATCTTTATTTTCTGTACGAAAAGCATGGGGGAATTCTTGTTGATTTTTTTCTGTTTATCTCTTTAAGGAGTCCCAGGACTCTTAAAATCGAAAAAAAAGAAAAAAAAAGAGACCATTTACAACTTTTAATATCTTGAAATGTATTTGGTTTTAAAACACATTTTTTATTGAGATGAACGATGTAAATACGTTCTTTCATTTTATGTCTTTAAAAAAATTATAAGGAGCAGAATTAGCATTTACAGGGGGCTCCAAACTGTCAGATATTTCACGAGTAGAAAATTGTTATAATAGCTTAAGCGCACGATTACAAAATAAATATCTCAATTAGAATGAAAATTTTGTTACCTACTTATACATGAGATTGTAATGATTACCCTGAACCTAAATAAATTTATATTTAAAGTATTTTTCTATTTTTAATACAAAGTTGTATTTAACTAATACACAGTTTTGAAAATTTCAACAACATAATCATGTAAAAAGTATATTTTTTTTAGCACTAAATGAAATTTTAGGTTCAGTTTACACAGATTAACATGAAACATACGTTTTGAAAATTTTGTGAACAAATATTTAGAAGTTTTTGAGATATCGTGCGCGTTATGCACAAAAATGTCATTTGGAGAAAAATGACTTCAAAGTTTCGGAAACACCGCTTCAGCTATTGAGCGGGTATAGATCTAAAATCCATAACTTTTATTCTTATGAGAATTTAAAGAAAACAATTATATTAAAATGTTCAGAAAATATAGTAGTTTAACATCTAAAAAAATTAAAATTTCGCAAATTTGGAAGCTTTAAAAGTCCTGAGACCCCTTAATTTACTTAAAGAAAACTCAGTTGTGGCAATTGTATTTGTTTCTTTTTTATATTTTTTTATAACTATGATTTATTAACAATAATTATTTACTACTACGTTGTACAAAATTGGCATTCATTCAACAGTTTTTGAAAATAGCATTAACTTGACCATATTATAAAGCGTTCACATTGCATAGGATAGATTAAAATTATGGTTAAGTGACCATTATTTAGAACAAGAAAGTCAAAAATAATGCGTTAAGAATAGATTATGAAACTCTTTCCAACACATTAAGAATAATTTAACAAAACTGCACCGTTTAATGTTAAATTAGTATGTCTAATTCAACCATATGGAAACACATAACACATTTGAATACCCAATTTCAATTTCAATTTGAAATTGCCAAAAATATGATTACAACCAAGGTACAACTCATCGAAAAACTAATAAATGTATAGCATCACAACCCTAAAATAAAAGAAAGTGCCAGAAATTGCATAGAAAGCATGCCGAGACGCATCGAAGCACTCGAAGACAGAGGAAATGTCACTAAATATTAATATTGTTTTCTTAACATTGGTAAATTGACTGTATTATATTTTTGTTGGTTTTTTTCATATATTAATACTGCGTAAATACTTAAACTATAACAATAAAACTTTTTAAACTTAAAAACAGTGTTTATTTTCAAATTATATCCTAATATTGTACAAAAAGCCTATACTTCATGACTGTCCTTAATAATTTGGCAACCCACTGTATGTAAGATTCATTAAGCAAACATAGTTGCTGTCTTATTTATTTATTTATTTTTTTTTTGTGTTCGTGATACAGTCTTTTTACTTTAACACTTTACAGATATTACTCATCCAGAATTTCTAATTATGTACATAATAGAGTAAAACAACACTTTCAAATTTCAAATAGATAGCGATTATTCTTTTATGAAATATATAATGCTGATATATCATGCTGATACTACATATAGTTTGTTTTTATGGCAGCATCATTTTACGTAAATGCCTTCTTTATTATCTTACCTTATCTTTTATGAATAATTTATGATATAGCTGAAATTATTTAAGAACTTTTTGGATGCCATGGGAGGAGCAAAAGCTGAGAGTTATAGTTCATTTAATAACATCGAAATGTGCAGATTTTGTTTTAAATATTTTTAAAAACGCTAACATTAATTATACATTGTTATACATTATAAACAAATATTATGTATCAATTACCATTCTATTGCAAGAATTAAATATCTTTTTAGGACAACGTTGAATAATATTGTTTTTTGTGGTTTTTATTTTATAGCAGCGGTTCATAAAATTTCTTCACCATTATTTTTTTTTTTTTTTTTTTTGTGTGTGTATTGTGTAACATATTAATTTCATTGAATCGAAATTCTCAAAATCACAGATAGCGACACTCTACGTTTGCTGGAAAATTCTGTGTTTATTTTACACTGATGCATTCATTTCTTTAGGTGTGTGATATAAAAAATAACACTTTAATATTTATAAATAAATAACAAACAGAGTTTAAAGCACCAAAAAAAAAAAAAAAATCTTTTTGCAGTTTCGGTAGCCGTAGTGTACCGGCGTCAGTGCAACATATGATTGCTCGACTTGGACGAGAAACTGGAACACATTGCCTGGAGACTCTCCATACCTCTAATAGAGCAATGAAATGTGGAACAATTTAATGTCACAGCCAAACTCTGGTTAGCAGAACACCTGAAACGCGGAAATATGATTGATTCGAAAAGAAAATAGCTGAAATATATGTAGGAGAAACGGATTCAATAATAAAGTTTATTAGCCAATAAAATTGCAGGAAATCTTAGGAAACAACCAATGTAAGAGAAGCAGATTCAAATATAAGGTTTATTAGCCAATAGAATTACGATAGGAAACTTTAGGAAATTGTCAATGTAAGCGGATTATAAGATAAAAGTTTCTTGGCAATAGAACCTCAGAAAATTTTAGAGAACAGCCAATAAGATATTTAATAAATGTAATGTGAAAACATGCAAGTGGAATTTATGAACAAGAGGTTTTTATATACTTTTTCCAACAATCTGACAACGGGGGAATAGCAAAAGCACAATTAACAATATTTTAAAGATTGACCAATAAATCTATTGGCCAATAAACTTGATCTTTGAATCAGCTTAAATGGCCCACTTCCTATCATAATGCTATTGGCTAATAAACTTTATCCTAAAATGTACTGTAATTTCTTGGCTAATAAATTTATCATTGAATCCTTTTCTCCTACATATATTTCAGGAACTATTTTTCTGAGCAATCATATTTTACACTGATAACGGCACGCTACGGCTACCGAAACTAGTTTGTATTAAGAAATAAGTGTTTTGGTGATTTAAACGGTGTTTTTTATTTATTTATATTGTACTGCGTCAAATAATTCCTTATTATGCTTTAATATCTGTTGTAATCATTACTGTTTTTTTTTCATTCCTTCAGATTATTTAAATTAGTTAAAATCATGAAATATATTTCATTGAATATACTAAATAATCAAATTGATAATATTTTAATTTAAATATTTTCAACATAAGCTCAAGTCATTGTATGTCTTTTCTCTGATTTTCTTAAGGTTTCTCAAAAAGTTTTATTATCATATTGAATTTTTCTACCACTAAGAGTAAATATTCGATTATGTAAAAAAATTACAATGGAACTATACCTAGTTGTACAAAGGATAACAAAATACAAAAAAAAAAAAAAAAAAAAAAAAAAAAAAAAAAACACATGACGATAACGGTAGATATATTTGTTATACTAAAATTATTAAAAATAATATTTCGTTAACTTTATGTATTCATTTGTGCAAGAAATGTTATGAACGGCATGTGCAGTAGAATTACGTTTTATATTTACCATAAACTGAAACTGAATGGACAGGAAAATGAATTCATTGATGGTTATCAAGGATGTATTAATCCAATATTATAAATAAGAAAAAGCAAAATAAAACTAAAAATCATTATATTAAATCCTTCATGGGTAAGCAGTTTTTTTTTTTTTTTTTTTTTTTTTTTTTTTTTTTTTTTTTTTTTTTTTCAAGTGTTGAATATCTATCAGAATTTATGAATAATTTTATATAAATCTAATAAAAGCAAATGGAGTTTTTCATGTACTACATATACGAGTAAAAGTGTATTAAAGTATTTCGATTCAATTTTTTTTAAATAATAACTACCGTCCTTCAAAGGGTTAGGTTACACTTTTTCATAAAATCAGAATTATTACATATCTTTACAGCTAATCTTCTGATTACCATTATTAATTTTTTCGTTGAGTTTTTTCCAGAAAATATATTTATTTTTGTTTGACTTGTCAATGATGTACGATATTTACTTCACTGTATCGTAATTCGTCCACATTCTTTTCCGCCTTTTAAATAAGTGCATATTTGCTTTATTCAAGCAACGCCAAATCATTTCCTCAAGTTGTGTGACAGCATAAAGAAAAATGCATTTGTAATTATTCTTTCTTCATTCATATCGAATAATTTTGTTTGTACAAACTTATAACGGTGCTGGAGTTGAAATTATACACATTTCGAATTATATATAACGATTTTATGCATTTGTTATTTTACAATAAATGAATTTTTAAATCTTTTTTCTAATTCAAGAATTTAAAAAAAAAAAAAAAAAAAAAACAAGGCGCACACACTACTTTTAATTTTCGATGAAGTACGGCACCAATTTGTTTTATTATAAATCATTGACTTTTACGTTTTTGCTTCAGATTAAAATTACTTTTGCGAATAACCGCAGAATTTTTATAGTTCTTGTATGTTAAAACACGTTAATTTTTATACCTTTGTTTATTTATATTCAAAAGTTAAATTATACGCATGCTATGAATGCACGTATCGTTTCCATTAATATGAACAAAAAATAATAGGAGAAAAAAATCAGTTTACAAAATTAAAAGACAATTTGTTAACTTCTTAAAAAGCAGTTTCCAACATTTCGGGAAAATTACTTATATATTTTTGTCAATGTCCATTTTACATACTGCCGATACATGAGAAGCATTTCTCACCATCTCTGTTAAAAAGATTTACAGATTATAATACAGTTTCTTTTATGAAAAATATTCCGGTTTTCGCTTTATCATATATAACTTATTTTTTGTATTTGAATTTTAGATTAAATTTCAGTTCACTTTCAATATGAAAATTTACAGAATGCAAAATAAAAGTTTACATGCGTGTGTGCAAATGTCATTTTTTAAAAATGTTCTTTAGTAGTTACTGATTCAGAAGTTACATATACTTGAGAAAATTGCAATGCGGAAATTTATTTAATGACAGCGTATTTCTTATTTTGCGTCACAAAAGTATTATGTACTGCTTTTAAATTATTTAAAAAAATCATAGAACTAAAGAAAACGTGTAAATAATACATGAATAAACAGATTTTACTCACAAATTTACAGGTTTTCTTTCGTTTTCACGCCATTCAACATTTATGATTTACCAATAAATAATCTTTAATCATAGTGGGACATCAATCTTTAACCCCGGAATGCTCGCGCATTTCCGGGATATGAACGATTAACATTTTACCATCAATACATTCAAACAAAAATCGTCATTTTATTTAATCGTTGACATTGCTCACAAAAATAATTTGAAGACTACTTTTCGAAAATTAGTGGTGAGAAATGAAATAACCGTGCGAAGCCTGGGTATGACATACCGTGCGCGTGTAACCCCGGGTTAATCCGTTAAGACGACAACATTCATATTTTTTTTTTCCTTTCTGTTGTAGATAGGGTACACACTTTCGTTATAAGGCCTTTTACTGATACTTTATGTACTTTTGAGGAGTAAACTAGATATTAAAGTTATTGATAAAATTTTAAAAAAATCACCTGGTAGAATACCACTGGTACTTTGAATAACACAGATAAATGAGTATGTTACTGGTACAAATTAAAATGTACCATTGACGAACTAAATGCTAAAAATCAATAGCAACTGTTCTTAAATGCATTGCCTTATCCTAGATAATTCATTTTATACAATAAAAACGGAGAGAGTGGCCTGTATAAGTCCAAGAGGATTTTATCAAAAGCACTCAATGATAGAACGCCGGTGGCATGAGTTAACTCTGAAACTTTCTGATACATTTACGGGCTCAGTTTCAAAAGACAAAATGATTGCACGCTCAAGTCAGACTGTTGAAGTGATTTGTTTTATCTTTTTCCATTTTCTTTTATAAAAGAATTACTTATCGAGTTATAAGCGGTTTTTTTTTTTTTTTTTTTTTTTTTTTTTTTACTTTGAGCATGCTTATTGATTAAATAGCAAGGACGTTCATAAAATTATTTAAAATTTTATAATAATTATCCTGTATTATACTGAATATACTTCTTTTCGTAAATGTGCATTAAAAAAGTGTGAAATGTTCGTGAAGTTTTTTGTAAAAGGAGTGAAAAAATAAAAAGAGGATTCTTTATAATTTCTAATTTTAATACAGCAGGTATCCTTTGAAAGATAAAAATATTTTATCTTCTTCGGAGATTTGTTGAGTGAAATATTTAAACTATTAATACCTTTAAAGTTATGTTTGCAGTTTTTGCCATTTGAATAAAATTTAGATGAGAAATTTAATGAAATGTAAGCGAATAAATCCTCCTAATGTGTTTAAAGAGGAACGTTAATAAGTTTTATGAAGTTTTTTGTTTACATGTGAATTACAGGTTTAAAAAAGAAGATGCCACTTAAATTCTGTAAATTAGGACTTCAGTTTTATTGTGTAACACATATTAAATATTACAGTAATCAATTCTAGGACTTTTATTAAAAATACATAATTTTATCAACAAAAGTTTCATCTCAAATGCTTATTTTTTAAATTTTGTAAACATACTAAAATAAGCTTCTACTCTTCATCTCTGTTTTGAATAACTTTCTAGCTTTCGATATAAATTCAAGCTTTCGATATATCTTTAGTATTGCAACACTATATGACAAAAAATTTCGTTCAACATCTTTCTAATAATTTTAAAAACAATTCAGTATTATATTAAAAAGTAATAAGAAATTTAATCAATACATTTCAATGTCAATGTCTTTAGCTACTTTTTTTAGATGTAACAAAATTAATTAATTTAACTACTGATTAAAAAACGACAAATTTCTGGTTTCATATTTTATACAACACTATGGTTGTGAAAGCTCTATAACACGCGATATAGTCTATACATATCGGTGTACTATGGCGACGTTTCCCGAAAAATCACATTTCTAAAACGGAGATAACATTTCTGTAACTAACCCCCCACCCCCCCCACCCCACCCCCCCCCCAAAAAAAAAAGTTATTTCTACCTTTTAATAAATTATTTCAATAATTCTTACTTAAATACTTAAACTTAAAAACAAAATAATTTCACATGAATATCTAGTACTATATTAACAATTAGTAAGAGACTTACTTTTTATGTATTATATAACGTTTTTATCTCTTTAATTATATAAAAAATATATCGGGTTAGTAAAAAAACCGGATCCGATTTATTGATGTTACAAACTTACACATAATTAACAAAAAACTTATGTACCACTTTTATTCTTTGATTAAAAAAAAACAAAAAAAAAAGCAAAAAAAAAAAACATGTGTTACTAGGTAATTATCAAACTTTATCTCTTAAGTGGTAATCAATTATGCGTCAGATGTTATTGAATAATTATTGCTAAAACTCTCATTACTGATATTTTTTAATCTTCAATTCGGATAAATATAAGCTTTCCAGAGGCCAGTTTTAAGATAGATTTGAAACCTAATTTTTGTTATTTTATTTTTTATTTATTTATTTTTTTCGCATATTGAATAAAATTGTTTAATTAATCATTACTCTTAGACGTTGACAACATTAAACAAATAAAATAATTTAACGGAAACAGTTTATAACAGGAATTTTCCACAGAAATTTTAAAATGAATAAATATGAACAATTTAATTTAAATATAAAGTAAGCTTAATGGAATAATAAATACGGGTGTTTATATTTTTAAATTTGATGTTATTTTTTTTCATTTTTCAAAGGAATATTTTAGGTAATGGATTCTTTTTCTATAGAATATAACGGTTTCATTTTTAAAATGTAACACAAGAGTACACATATCTCTAAGTAATATTATTACACATATGTCTGAGCAATAATCAGTTGTAACACGAATGCCTAAGTAATAATTAGATTTACACAAATACCTGAGTAATAATAAGATTTTAAACAGATATCTGTGAAATATTCATAGAAGTATTTTAGTGTAATTCTCTGTTCTTAAGCGTAATTCTGCGTAGTGTGCAAAATGTGTTATTTACTACATCACTGCCAATCCGGATATATGCATAGAATTTTCCACAATTACAAACTTGTGGGAGTTTCTGAAAGGATAAAAAATTATTATCTATTAAGAAGATCTATAGAGCAAATTATTATCTATTAAGGATATCTATTAAGCAGATCTATAAAACAAATCTCTTAAGCAGATATAAACATAAATAGAGATAAATTTATACTATATGAGTGTAAATAATTTGACAAGAATATAATTTTACAAATTTCTACTTATAAGTATGTAAAAGTCATTGTAGCATTTAAAAAATCAGTGTAATAAGGCCTGACATAACTCCGGATCAATTCAATGTCATCAAAAATCTCTATTTTTTTTTAATTAAATTGTTCTGCATTTAATTTGTTTTCAAAAGAGATATCTGCATCTATATCATAGAATACGGAATAATTGCACTAATAATCAGTTAGAAAATATCATTAAAATGCAGACTCATAAAAAGAAATATAGTTTAGACTAAAAAACGATTTCTTTAAATCTCCAAAAAAATAGGGATACTTAAAAAATAATTGTCTGTTCTTTATAGTTAAATTCATTCAATTTTGCCATCGCTTTCATGGATGTGTGAGCTGGCTCATTTGTCTTTATTAAATAGCAGTTTTCTCTTACAGAACGTCTTCTGAGACTTTTTCTGTTGATTTCTTTGTTCAATCGATCAAAGAATGTCACATAATACTCTCTTGAGCGTATTTTTATTTCTAAAGATAGTAGATAAATATTATACCATCTACAGTAGAGCATCGATTATCCGAACTCCAGTTAACCGAACTTCCAATTATCCGAACAGCCAATTTCTCTCAAAAAATACTTTTTAACCGAACTTCAAATTTATCCGAACAGCTTATTTCTCTCGTTTTTTTTTAATGAACTACCAATTATTCAAACACCCTATTAGACCTGGATATCAGATTTTAAATCATGATGAGATTGTGGATGATATTCAAGACGAAAAAGAAATTGAAAACGAATGCTCTGAAAATGATCAAGGTCCATCACTTAACGAAGCCTTTGAATGTTTGGAAACAGCTATGAAATGGCTCGAACGGCAGAAGAATGCTGTTCCTATTCAACTAACGTATTTAAGAAGAGTCCGAGATATGGCAGCATTGAAAATAATGTCTTCTTTGAATCAAGCAACAATCGAAGTTCTGTTGATCAAATTATAATCTCTGGAGTTCACAAAATGATAATAAAAAGTAAACAAAAAATTAAAAAGACAAAAATCAATTTTTAAACATGCCAGCATTAACTAGTTCTGTCAGTCTAAAGCGTGGATAAAGTGTGAAGATTTCAGTATAGTCAGGAACATTCGTCAAATTGTCAGTCCATTTATCCGAACTTTTGCTTATCCGAACTAGGGTCGGTCCCGACTTGTTCGGATAATCGGCGCTCTACTGCACATCCAAAAGAATATCGTCTACGACTTTTGCAGCTGATTGTTGCGTCTTTGGTCGATTTCGGTTGCTTTATTGTAATAAAGTATAAATAATCGCTTGGAGTCGGTTTAGTTATTTTGCTTAAAAATTACCTGTCTAATCCAATTTAATTTTTAAGCACTGCATTCCTTTATAGAATATTTTGTAGGAAAATATTTCTATACGGGATGCTGCTTAATCAGTAGTTCATTCGATTAAGAGACATTTTTGTATACTTTGAATAACGTGAAAATAGTTTTTTTTCCTTTCGTTCTTAACCATTTAAATTATAAAATCTGTCAATTCAGAGACTTTAAGAAGCTCCATATAGTGTAATAATGTAATAACATAGGGGCACATGCAAATGAATATCAATCTTGGTTGAAATATTTACTTCCTTCATGCATCTGCAGCAAACCTATCAAACATGTGACCAGTATAAATGATTTTTTTTCTTTATTTCAATACACATTAGGATTATTATTTTGATTCACAGAACACACGTACATTTCACAAAATATTGAGGTCGGATCTCTATCTGCGGATTTAATGTATGTTTTCATATTTAAACTCCATATAAAGTGTGCATTATAGAAACTGAAAGACTATGATTTGTTACTTATATATTTCCGTTTTAGAATATATGAAATTGATAAGTGACATGTATGTAAAAAATGAGATTATTCATTAAATCATTCTATTATTATAAATAGATATTTTTTATTTCTAGAAATTAAAAGTGATAAGTTAGGCCAAGAGAAAAATCATTTTGCCCGTTAACCATTACTGTTTGTACGTATTTTATTTATAGTGCATTTAATCAAAATAAATGTGCATGTGTAGCCAGTAATGTTTTATACATTTTTTAAAAGTTTTTTAGTATATTTTACTAACCCTACTACTTGCAAAACATTTACATATAATCGTGTGTTAAATGCATTATGTTTATCGCATTTGCTTTGTTAGTGCACATAATCGTCTATTTTAAGAATTTCTACTTCATTCAGTAATTCCGAATCCACACTGGAAATCAGCGAAAGTAGAAATGTTATTTATGTAATCACAAAACACCCGCCATCATATAAAGCAAAGTATATTCAGAGACTCGATTCTACTATGATGAATGGATTTCTGAAAATAAAACGAAATTCCTTACATGCAGTCTTTGGATTTTTTTTTATAAACCTTTTAACTAATTTATGCCTTTTGTTTTCAAATATTACGCTATTTCAACAATAATAGTTACACACACAAAAAAAATGTAATTCAGATATAAAGACTAGAAAACTAGGATGAAAATTTTGGCGCCTACTTACACTTAAAATCGTAATTACCCTGAACCTAAATAAATTTGTATTTAAAGCATTTTTATATTTTTAATACAAAGTTGTATTTAGCTAATGCGAAATTTAGAAAATTTCAACAATATAATCACCTAAAAAAATAATTTTTTAAAACAATATAAAGGAAATTTCAGGTCCAGTTTATACAGACTAACATGAAACATATGTTTTGAAAATTTCTTGAAAAATATTCAGAAGTTTTTGAGATGTCGTGCGCGTTATGCCCAAAAAAGTCATTTGGAGTAAAATGACTTCAAAGTTTCTGAAATGCCGCTTCAGCTATTGAGCGGGTATAATTCTAAAAGTCATAACTTTTGTTCTAATGTGAATTTCAAGGAGACAATTGTATCAAAATGTTCAGAAAATATGAGTTTAACATCTAAAAAAATTTTAATTTCGAAAATTCTATAGCTTAAAGAGTCCTAAGACCCCTTAAGTACACACATATTTTCTATACATATTTTCTAAAAAATACAGATTTTCTAAAAATTACAGATATAAACTTAAAGAAATCTGTATGCTTACTAAAATTTTATCTGCACACTGTACAAAAAAAGATGTAACTCTACAAAACTAGTTCTTGTAAAGATACAGAAATCTGTAGCTTTACAAAATAATCTATTAAAATTACAGAAATCTTACTAAAATTTTATATGTAACCCGGGTTGCAGTTACATAACAAGTTGTAGACATCCCAGTTTCCTAAAAAAATCATAGTAACCTTACAGATTTTTTGATTTACAGTACAAACTTGTATCTGTTACATGAATTTTTTTTGTTGAGCTTACATGAAAAGTTCTAGGCATCCCAATTTCCTAAAAAATTCATTGTAACTTGATAGATTTTTTTTTTTTTTTACAGTGTAGATGCACAACTCCAAGACTAACTAATTTTAGAATACATTGTGGTGCTAATAAAATTTATATATCAGCTGGATTAGAAGGAATTAATTATGATTAATCATGAAAATGCATTTTTAAGGTTTCGTTCATCTGACGAAACCCTATTCTTCTCGCCCCTCTGTCTGACTGTCCGTCCGTCTTTCTGTCCTTCACAGAGCCCGTTCTCAGAAACTATACATGTTGGAGACTTGAAATTTTTCATACTTATAGCTGAACACCACACACCATACCACAAATCATAAAATTTTGAAAAAGTCGTACATTCAACCCTTTGGGCTCCCAAATGTGTATTTTAAACAATTCTTGCTAAGTGAGTCCCTAAATAGGTTGAATTCGTGAAATTTTGCGTATTTATAGCTGGACACCTTAGACAAAACGACAAATCATAAAATTTTGCAAAAGTCGTGCATTTAACCCTTTGAGCTCCCACAAGTGTATTTTAAACAATTCTTTCTAAATGAGCCTCTAATTAGGTTGGAGGCATGAAATTTTGCATACTTATAGCTGAACACCTCACATCAAACGGCAAATCATAAAATTTTGAAAAAGTCGTGCATTTAACCCTTTGGGCTCCCACATGCGTATTTTAAGCAATTCTTTCTAATTTAGCCCCTCTTTAAATTGGAGACTTGAAATTTTGCATACTTATAGCAGAACACCTGAGGGCAGGCGACAAATCATAAAACCTTGAAAAAGTCTTACGTTTAACCCTTTGAGCTACCACTTATGTATTTTAAGAAATTCTTTCTAAGAGAGCCCTTAATTAAGTTGGAGACATGAATTTTTGCATACGACCTCAGACTTTTCGACTCAATATCTCAGACTACACGACAAATCATAAAATTTTTGAAAAGTCTTACATTATTTACTCCTCCGGGCTCTAACTTGTGTATTTTAAGCAATTTTTCTAACCCCCTTCTTTTTCACCCGGGGAGCACTTTTCCAACTTTTACCGACACCCCTTTGACCATTCTTTCATATTATGCACCATAGCTTTACATATTTTTGTTCCACTTTTTACAACCAGGGGCGCCTACTTATCTCGGGTGCTATGAGGCGAATCCCCTCGACTAATATATCTACGGATAGTATGTAAAACGGAGTTTCGTTCGGATAGAGGTTTGTTTAGAATAGAGTGCGCCCCTGGTTGCGAAATGTGGAACTAACAGATTTTTCAAAAGGATAAAGTGTTTTGAAAGGAATATTAAACGAAATCCTCTGTGCGATCTGTGATCACACTTACCAACTTGTTTTAATTGCGTTACACGTTTTTTATCTCAACTCAAGTTGATGATACTATGAATTGTAAGCATAACATCATTAAATTTAAATACAGGACGCCGTAAAAAGTTTAGGATACATTTCCGCATATTAATAATTGGCGGAAATATATGTTCAGTTTTGAATGCTTTTTATAGTTGCATGATTCATACATAAAAAACTTTCGAAACATTTTCTTTTTAATACGTTAGCATCTATTTATGATAAATTCTGAAAACCTACTTATTCACCTATGTTGTGTAATCCATAAATTGTTTATTATTATATAGCATTTCATGATATATATATAAAAAAAAAAAAAAAAAAAAAAAAAAAAAAAATCCGATAGCATTTAAAAGTAATTAATCATCTATATGCCTACTATATGCTTTATGTTTGGTTTATTTTCATGCCATTATAACAAGTATAAATTGACAAACTAATCTTATTATTAATATGTATACTACATTAAATAAAAAGTGCACATTTCGTTGTCTTTTATTATTTGAAAATTTTTAATCAGCAGTATTTACAATAGCAATTTAGCACTATATTGAAATAAAAAGGCTATTGGGCTAAAATATGTCGCCCTGATTGACACATTCTTTATTTTATGTCACGGAATTGCGCTGCGTCTTTCATTTTCAACTTCGATTTTATCGTCTTTTTATTTTCTGCTATAACCTGTCAACTTCATAAAATTTGAAATTATGGCTTTTCATATTTCATTTTCTGTGAAAAGAAACTCCAACGCCCTTCCTTTAATATTTTTAAACACTTTAGAAGTTCTCAAAAAGTCCTACAATTTACTGTTTTGTTCAACATTTCGGCGTTTCTTAAGGGGTCTCAGGACTATTCATATTGGAAAAAATGAAAAAAAAAAGACTATTTTCAACATTTAATATCTTAAAATGTATTTGATTTTAAGACACAATTTTTTAAGTTGGATGAAAGATTATGTTCTTTCATTTCAAATGTGCATCGCAAAATTCAGAATTAGAGTTTACAGGGGGGCTCCAAACTGTCAAACATTTGACGAGCAGAAAATCGGCATAACAGATTACGCGTAGGATTACAAAATAAATTTTTCAACTAGAATGAAAATTTTGGCGCCTACTTATACTTAAAATCGCAATAATTACTTTACACCTAAATAAATTTGTATTTAAAGCATTTTTATATTTTTAATACAAAGTTGTATTTAGCTAATGCGAAATTTAGAAAATTTCAACAATATAATTATATTGTTGAAATTATATTTATTAATCACCTAAAAAAATATTTTTTAAAACAATATAAAGGAAATTTTAGGTCCAGTTTATACAGACTAAACTGAAACATATGTTTTAAAAACTTCTTGAAAAAATATTCAGAAGTTTTTGAGATATCGTGAGCTTTATGCCCAAAAAAGTCGTTTGGAGAAAAATGACTTCAAAGTTTCTGAAACGCCGCTTCAGCTATTGAGCGGGTATAATTCTAAAAGTCACATCTTTTGTTCTAATGTGAATTTTAAGAAGACAATTGTATCAAAATGTTCAGAAAATATGAGTTTAACATCTAAAAAATTTTAAATTTCGACAAATTTATAGCTTAAAGAGTCCTAAGACCCCAAGTACACACATATTTTCTACACATCTTTTCTAAAAAATAAGGCATCATACACATTTCAAGGAAAACTTTAGATGAAAACTTATATTACTTCAACAATTCACTGTCATTATCCTGCATAAAGATATATTGACATACATTTCCGTTGAAGCTTATAACGAAATGTAAATCATTTCAGAATAATGACCGTTCTAGAAATATGCAACAAAGATCAATAATGTCAACAATGTAGAATATTAAAAAAAAACTGTATTAAACGTTTCATAAAATATTTTTATGGGAAATTTATATAATTTTATGTAGTTACAAAGCGGCTTTAATTTTCCTGAACTAAAAACCTTCAAACCACCAGCCACGTTTAGACTACGGAATTATTTGAACTTGAAGAATACTGAAAATAATGCTTACATTTGCGTGTATAAATAAAAATCTATGTTTTTCTTATAAATCAAAATTCCACATATCGTTACATACATTTCGTTTATACATTTGTTTATTTTAGTTTGTATTTGCAACGAATTGTACATTATATGTTATTCAATAAATGTACTATGCTTTTAAATAAATCCATAATTAACTGCCATCAAATATGCAAAATTTCTATTATCGTACAATCTTCAATGAAGCCAAAACAGTATATTAAAAAGCAGAAAACCAACATTTAAAAATGTACAAATAATACTTGAAAAGCAGAAACAGCTGTTTCGAATCTACTAGCGAGTTTCTTCTTCAGTGTAAGATAGGGAAAAAGAACACTGTGCTTGAAAAAAGAAAAGCTGAGCAAACTGACAGAGAGGCGCCGGCTTATATACCCGATACGGGTAGCGAATGCGCCAAAAACAACTAATGCGACAAAGCAGGTGAAACGACTGAGTGGACAAGTAGAGACATCTACCGGAGAACGAGGAAAAAGAAACCAAAAAGAGGAAATTAAATTAATGTTTTCCAAATACTTCGAAAACCAGGAGCGCTAGATAAGTCACTGACTAAAGAGAGAGAATTTTTAATGATATGGTAAGCTTCCCAAAAATCAAGGTCAAGGTTAGTAGAACATTTCTGGATAATGATGGATGAGGAAAAATTGAACCTATGTTGAAAACACCAACAATATTGAGCAATAGAAGAACTTTTAAGCTCCTGATTTTTAACATAACCTTCATGCTCTTTTAAACGAAACGTGTTAAGAGCACGTTTAGTCTCCCAAATATAATATAGACCACACTAGCAAGAGATTTGGTAAATACCCCAGTTATCAGTTTTGCTTTTATCTAGCACGCTGTGTCTTGTTCTATCTTGCACTAAAGAAGAATCTCGCTATTAGATTTGAAACAGCTGTTTGCTGCTTTTCACGCATTATTTGTGCATTTTTAAACGTTGGTTTTCTGCTTTTTAATATACCTGCACAAAAGCTTTAATTGCTATTTCAAAACATTATATTTTTTAGTTTAAAAAAATAGAACTTAACTGTTATAGTTTGATGCATTTTAACACTTAAACATAGTTTTCGTTTACTTATAATTCATTTTTAGGACATTTGCAGAGAATAATCTATGTTAGATTATAAATGGTTTTAGAAAAAAAAATATGAAAACAAGTTGTAACTCTTTATAAAACATCCCTTTGCCAAAAGCAATAAGTATATTTTTAATATTTGTGAAAAACATTTAATAAAATAAAAAAGTATTTTACTGAATCAAAATTTTAAAGAAATTTTAGCATAATTAATATTAAGTTTTAGTATTTGAAGTTGAAACAAATAAAAAATTGAATATTCATTTGTTTTAAGTAATTTACAACTTCCGTGCATTCTACTGTAAATAGATGTTACAGCTGAGTGTGTTATGCAAATGCTTAAGTATAGCATTGTTGTATTTACTTAATATTGTGGTGTAGATTGCATGAAGATTCTGAACTGAAATCATTTTATAATTTATCATTATTTATAAATCAAATCATTATTTTATTACTTTCGACCTTTCAGTTTGTCTAAACTTGCATAATACTTAATACGTGACAGAAAAAAAAAAAAAAATCTTCTGTTTACTTTAAACTCATTTCTTCAAAAAATCATTAAAAATTAAATCTCTAAAAATAAATACTATTTACGAACTAAAATTGTTTTGAAGAGAAAACAACAGATAGCTTTCCCAATGCTTTTCTTTTAAAAAAAGAAATATAAGAATTAAATCAAAGAAAATCGTTGTTTTGTCATTTGTAATGTAAAAAAATAATAATTAAAATTCATAACATGATTAAGTTGAAATTCCCTTAACAACAGAAACTTTGGGAGACAATCAGTTATTCGTGTTTGAACTTTCAGTAAAACTGCTTTAAGCTTATTTAAAGGAATTTGTTAGACAACTATATCTAGATACCATTTAAGTAAAATATATACTATAGGTATATATGTATTATTAGAAGTATTGTTTTAGACTAAAGTAAGAATAAAAAGCAAAATATTTTATGTATTTTTAGTGAATATATATATATATATATATATATATTTTAATCCGATATTATTCTACTTATTACTTACTTATCGCAAAGCGTGAGTCATTTATTTCCCTACAAACGTTTCCTGCTTCGTTGATGTATTACAGTCGAAAATTGCATTATAGTATCGTGTTAAAATCGTAAACATAGTATGTTATAATATTAACCTTACAACGCAACAAATATTAACTGATTTAAGTGTTGTATTTAATAATAACGCAGTTTTAATACTTAATTATTTTACTCAATAAAAGCAAAAAATTACTATAATTTGATACTTAAATTCAGACATGTTTACCATCATATACCTCGCGAGAACTTATCTTAATAAAATATTTATTCATTGCAATTTAGCAACATAATTCTCCATTCTAACTAATTGCTTATTTACTGAGCAAGTTTGGAAATCCAGAAAGCTATGTGAGTTTTTGCGAAGATTTTGGAGAAATTCGAAATGATACAACCTTCAATAAATTAAAATTAAAATTCTAGTTTTATATTCACCTTGAGATAAATAATTAAAATACATACAAAGTAAAAATAATTGTACAAATATTACTTGCAGGTGCATAAATATAACATAAAGATATTTATAACATAAATTAAAAATATATTAAAATATATCAGAAAGGCCTTGTAATGGTTGTAAACGCTCTAAGTTTTTCTGATGTATTTTGAGATTTTTTTATTTATGTTCTTAAAATACACCAGAAAGGCCTTGTAATGGTTGAAAACGTTCTAGGTTTTTTTTATTTTTTTATTTATGTCCTTAAAATACATCAGAGAAGCCTTGTAATGGTTGAAATGTTCTAGATTTTTCTGATGTATGTTAAGATATTTTTAATTTATGTTATACATATATTTATATTATATTTATTCACCAGAAAGTAATTTTTGTACAATTATTTGTGCTTTGTATGTATTTTAATCATACAATCTTCAGTTTATTTTCGCATTCCTCGTGGTTGGTTAAACGCTCATTGTTACTGTAGAGCTCTATAAAAATATAAAGGTAATATGTTGAAAAATTTCCTAAATATATGGCATATAATAAAAATAATAATTTTATATAACATTCTCATAAAATGTAATTTTATTCTTCCTTAAATTATTTAAAAATTGCCACAAATTAAAAAAAAATTAAAAAATATATAGTGAATATAGTTTTATATTTACTATAATGAAATAATAGAATATAAAATATTCTACAATAAAAATGTTTATTTTGCAAGATAACTACATAATTGCTCAAAGTAAAAATTATAATTAAGAACTATTTTTATTTAATTGTAATTGTGTCTAACATAATGTTTTATAATAAACAAACGGGTGACTTATAATAGCATTACACTTTGATGTTTATAAACATTTTTGATTTTATAACTTCACGGAAAAACTTTACCTACTTTACATAAACTAGAGTTAAAGAATTGGAATACAAATGTTCTACTTCATCAATTTCTTCATATATTTGTGATTTCAAATTGATTATATATATATATATCCTTATAATATTATAAATGTCAATGTGTGTCCGAATGTTTGAATGATGTCAGCATCTAAACGAATGAATTAATGCTTTTGTATTTTTCTGATGTAGATGGATTACAACCCGGAAATGAACATAGGCTATAGTTTATTTAATTTATTCAAATAATTATCTTAATAATTCAAAATTTCAATTTTTTTCAAACAGAATCAATTGATATTTTCCCGATAAATTTAACCATCTTTCTTTCTTGTTGCCAAGAAAAACTGAATCTGGAATAATAATTTCTCCTGGACAATTAAAAATTAAAATAAAAAGAATTCAAAAGAAAATAAATATGACGTCATACTTGAAACAAAAAATGGGATATTTTTTATTATGCATGAAGGATGAATATCGGTTACGTTAATAAGGGGTTTTCTGCCAAAAATGGTGTCATAATTAGAAGGAAAAAGAATGAAAAAAATAATATTATTAATAAAGTTATTCGATTGGAAAAATATGACGTCAAATTTGAAATAAAACAGGTATTTCCAAATATTCGTTAAAAATACAATGGGCATCAATATCAGTAACTAATGAAAATAGATAAATAATGACGTCATATCAAAACGAATAACAGAAATATTTTTTACAAATGGACCCTATTCTCGCTTTTGATTCGAGGCTATAAAAACCGCTATTTTACCAATTGTGACGTCACAGGAATACTGTCCATACTGATTAAAAAGTTTGATTGTAAGTTGCATGAGAGCAAATAAGAGTTTTCTTTTCAAAATTCACGTTATGATTATCAGGAGAAGATATTTTTGGTGGAAAAAAGGGGAATTAAAACGGATTAATATATTTTTTGACGCTATTCCCTCATTAAAATTAAAAATAATTGAATTTCAATTAGTACAAATGGTGCAAAAACTTGATTAAATTAAATTTTCCAAAATTGAAAACATATTTACACACATCGAAACTTCATGAATGAATTTATTCCACAGAAACAAAAATCGTCTGTCGACATATTGACGCAACCAAGGAGTAAATATAACTTCTGTGCATTTAAGTTGATAGTTATTGCCCACTATTCATACGAATTAAAATTAAAATCAAGACTCCCTTATCAGGAGGCCTTGATTAAAATAATCATATACTATTTTAATTGATTAATTTTAAAAGATGGCAGTTAAAACATGTCACAAATGCGTTTTTAGTAAAAGCTTTTATCGGTTAAAAATGATGTAATATTTTTTCATGGAAAGCATTAATTTTAATACGAAGACATTAACATAGATTTATTTTAATTTCGTCAAAGCGATGTCGTCTTCATTACACCAGCTTCGAAAGCTAAAACGAAATCTTAAAATAACAATATACTTTTCAGAAATAAAATTTTGTATCAAAAGTCGCATTCTTTGAAAATGAAATTTTAGCTTACATTTTAAATACATTTTCTTACATGAAATTTAGTATATTTAATAAAAATAATTTTTCAATGTTTTTCTAAATGTACAATAATATTGGATTTCATTAATCGATTTCCCTTTTTTTTTAAATAAATTAAAATGCATAGTTTTAAATGATTCATGAAGTGTAAGAATATATATATATATTTATCTATTTCGACAAGTAACATTCCGTAGGAAAAACTAACCTAGTGTCGTCATATTTTAAATCATGAAACTAATGCCAGGCGGACGTCTTTTTACACGCTTTTTTCCTCACGTATATTCCGCTAGCATTGTGTAGGGATAATACGCAAGGAAAAAAGCGTGCAAAAGATGTTCGTCTGACATTAGTCTTAGCTGCTTTTCTTTCAGAAAATATTAACATTTTATAGCAGTTTTTATACAAAATGGCGTCATTTGCACAGAATTTTAAATCGCAAATATATAAGTTTAACATCCTTTTACAGTACAATCTCCCATAACACTGGTTTCAATAAAATTTAATAAATGGCACAGGAAAGTCAACTTAAAAAAGTTTAGCAAGTAATTTCAATTTGAGATTAGGCTTTACATGTGACATCATTTACGTGTACACAAGAGCCAAAACCTTAACTAAGCAATAAATTTGCCTTTCACTTCACATCCCTCTAATGTATAAAGGCAACGTGTTTATCGAAAAGCCCAAAGGAAGAAGGGAAATTTTCTTTAGATTTTAAATTATCGAAATCTATAGTTAAAAATCTCTCTGAAACACAATCTATCACTGTTCACCCATTGGAGCATATTCCTGCAAATTTCAAAGCTTTCATAAGCCAAAATTACAACACACAATAGATATGAAAATGTTTATTCATAATTGTGGTGCTTTTACATAAATCGATTTTTCCTCGAAAGCAATAAGTTAATTCTATTGCTTTAATAATAAGTATTTAGGCTCAAGAGTCTTTGGAGCGTGATAAACATTTTAATATTATTGGTAGATCTAGAGCTCATAAAAGTGTGGTACCGTGAAATTAAAATGTAATAAATATTTGAAAGTTAAAGATATTTCCCGTGCTCTTATTATTTATTTTTGAACTTTGATTATTTTTTTTACTTTGAACTTTGATTATTTTATCACTACGTTTGATTATTTTTTAGTACCATTTATTTTTTTTTCTCTTCCAAAATGGGATTCTTTGGAATATAACCTTATAATGGTGCATGTTGATTTTTCGCTTATTCTAATCCTACCAAAGTCATGTCTGAAGTGACCTACTAATAACCACTTTCCTTTAAAATTCTTTATTAATATATATCTTTAAATAATATTTTTTGTCTCGAAAACATAAAATAAATCAATATCCTTGAACGGAATAAATATAAAATAGAATAAATATAAATAATAAAATAGAATAACAAAGATGTAAATTTATTCCTCATTTAATCTTAGAAAAGGTGTATGAAATTTCATGCTCACAAAAGAAATTTAAATGGTCCTATATACATAAACAAAAATAAGCAAATTGGGATCATCAGAAGCGTTTCTACTATAAAATGTGATAAAAGGTTAATTATATATGCTTTTAAATATCGAAATTTTTTGCTTAATTGATGAATTTCTTCTTCTTTAAATGTTACGTGAACGCAGTCACGGGTAACAGCTAGTATATATATATATATATATATATGTGTGTGTGTGTATATATATATATATATATATAATTTAGGCTTCTTTAATATTTACATTAGAAATTAATCATATATAAATGTGAAAGGTTCATTTGAAAATCTATTTTTGCAAATTTAATTACATGTACCAGCTAGCAAAGTGCGTTTAATTTTAAAGTTCATAATTAAATAAATGTCTCTGCAACGAAAGAAAAAATACAGGAAGTGATCCGATTTTATGATTGGTAATTTCGAAAATAAAAACAAATTAGATAATTAAACCGAAAGAAACGGAATGATAAGAATTTCCGAAGGCAATTATTTATTTCTCCAGTGCGTTTTCAATAAAATTATCCCATGGAGTTTTAAAATTAAGGGTATAATTTAGTTTAAAATATTTGGTTCATTCTGTTCTTGAAAAAAGAAAATAAATAACAATAATGATGTATTTCAAATAATGTATTAGTTCAAAGTAAAACAAAAAGATTAAAGTTTATAATCTGGTATACTTAAACAAACTTTTATAACCATGATTAATTATTCCAATACGTGCCTAAGCGTCCTTTTTGAATAAAGATGTCGACATCATCAGTGTCTCAGTCCGTGTCAGTAAAGACAGACAGAAGAGAAACAGAATTATATCTTATTTAATATATCTTATTTAAACTATTTTATACGTTAAATTTTCATTGAATTTAAATGAATGTGCAAAGCAAAAATCAAATTTTCTTTGTTGATATCTTAGTATTTTTAAAAGAAAGTTCCCTTTGTGTATTTAAACTTTTCAGTTAGTCAAAGCAATATATACTTTTACACGACAAGTCAACTTCTGGCATTTCGAAGTTTCACTCTTTCATTTTTCATTTCTAGTGAAAAGAGCCTTCAAAATTCGGCAGTTAATGATCTGAAACATTGTGAAAGTTCTCAAAGAGCAGTCAACTCTCCTGTCTCGTTGAAATGCTTTGACGTACACTTTTGCCACAGATATTTTCTCCCTACTCCTACTTCAAGACAACCAGTACGACAAAAATGTTTCAGAAACTGCTTTTTGAAGAAAATTTATATTTATGCAGTTATTCACCATGCACTATTTGAAAAGTGATATTGAGATCGTTGCCTCTAAAATTCATAATGGGCGGTAAATCATTTAAGAATAATGGCTTTCTTGTTTGAGAAAGGTTTCAGATGTTATTTTAAATTTCTAGAATGTGGGAATTTTTTCTGCTCTTTGTATTGAAATATGAATAAATACTTTATTTAATTGCAGAAAAAAGCGGTACTTTTTATGGAAAATAAAGTGATTTAATACTGAAATGTGCGATATTTTTAATGAAAAAAATTGATTTTTTCTCTAACTCGCATTTGTTTTTGTTTTTTTACTTATGTTCCATTAATCCTTTATCATCAAATCTTTAAATTTCTTCTGGCAATCAATCCATGTCACTGAACAAATTACTGTTTTTCACTTAAATGTGTACCAGCTACAAGTGGAAATTGCATTTCCCATATTGCTTTCGTGTGTTAGCATTTTCTAATTTGCTGTCAGATGTCTAATAATTACAACACTATAAAAAAATTAAACATTTTCCTGATGAAGGCATTTTTGAAAGAACTTAATCTGAATATGTGTGATCTATCCAATCCTTAATCAGAATATCTTTGATCTGTCCAATTTCTAGCACGTTCATTCGAACTTTTTTATGTCTAAATATTGTCACTTTTTGCAGGACTTCATTTGTGAATGATAAAATTTTTAGTTAAGTTAATTATGTAATAAAATCAACAAACTGAAATCTATCATTATCCTTCATGGTAGGTAACATTGCTATAATGTTACAATGTGTTTTTGAAGAAAAGAAAACCAGTCCTGAACCATTTTTATTTAAAAAATGAATTAATTAGTACCATATATCAAAAGATCATTGTATTAAATAAAGTGCATTGTTCAAATTACGTTAATAACCTTAAAAAAAATTCGGAATATATGCAGCTATGCATAGTTATATAAAGAAGGAAGTGCTTTCGCGTGTTTGAATTTTCTAATTTGCTGTCAGATGTCTAATAATTACAACACTATAAAAAATTAAACCTTTTCCTGATGAACACATTTTGGAAAGAACTTAATCTAAATATCTTTGATCTATCCAATCCTTAATCAGAATATCTTTGATCTATCTAATTTCTAGCACATTTATTCGAACTTTTTTATATGTCTAAATATTGTCACATTTTGCAGGACTTCATTTGTGATTGATAAAATTTTTAATTAAATTAATTATGTAATAAAGTCAACAAACTGAAATCTATCATTATCCTTCATGGAAAGTAACATTGCTTATAATGTTACAAGGTGTTTTTGAAGAAAAGAAAACCAGTCCTGAACCATTTTTAGTTAAAAAAATAATTAATTAGTACCATATATTAAAAGATAATTTTATTAAATAAAGTGCATTGTTCAAATTACGTTAATAATCTTCAAAAAAGTTCGGAATATATGCAGCTATGCATAGGTATATAAAAAACGAAGTGAAATATTTTGATGCAACAAATATAGATAGAAATAATGATAGAAATAATGATTGATCTTACTGTAGATGTCTTCTACTGAAAATTGAGAGTGTAGAATATTTTGGTTGTATTATGATCTAAAAATGAAAAAAAAAGTTTGCTGTGTATTTTAATGAAGGTACACCATTTTATGAAATTGATGTGTAGTAGGGGAGAGTAGCCGAATTTGAAACCCTTCACTTATTTTCAGGTGTAACTCACTTAATTTTTGGAATATCTACGAAATATAATTACACAGGATCAATCGATTCATCTACTAACTAAATAAATATTTAGATCAATTTCTTTTTGAAAATCTTAAATTTTATTTTAATTTGAAAAATTTGTCAAAAGTGGTCCAAATTCAGCAACTGGTCGCCTAAGTTGGACCCCCAGTCTCCTAAATTGGATCAAATAATATCAGGTTGTTTCAATAACTAGGGAATATAACTAATTTTGTTAAAAGCAAAGTTTGCGATTAATGAAACAAACAAAATAGCAGCAATGAAATATAATGAAATCAAATATTTGAAAATAAGAGTAATTGTTTTAAATCAAAATGTATTAAAAATATAAATCAAAGTTATCAGTAATTAAGAATAGAAATTATGGAATTAATTGTCAATTACTTGAATATCATGTAAGGAGTGATGCAAAGCTTGTACATGAATTTTGTTTGTTGTTTTTGTTTTCCAGCACACACTACATGGAACCATATATGGCAATCTGTACACTGAATCATTTCTGCTATTTTAGTTTTCTTACAAATTAGGCAAAACCAATCATCACTGTCTAGATTTTCTTTTTAGATTCTGAATTATAATTCATTATTTTTGTTTGCTAGAGAATTTTCCTTTACATTATGTTTGTAGTTCTTCTAGCGATGATGTTAACACAACTATTTTTTGGCTCCCTCTGTACTTTGATTTAACTGAATTTAGCAAGGAAAATAACATTTCTGATGATTTTTTTTGTTTTTGGGGAGGATTTCTAACTGCAGCCTTGTTGCAGGTCAATTTCTTCACAACTTACTGTCTGCTTTTTGTTTCCTTTATCTTTAACAGCTTTTGCTGTCACGGATGTTTTCTTCCAGACAGTTTTTCTAAGTCATTTTCGACATTTTCATCAAGGTTTGAGATTTTATGCGTTTTAGTCTTCCATCACAAATATCCTGGATGAGGAAAATGTTTTAATTCAACTTTGTGAATCAAATATGTTGTAGGAATAAAGAATTCAAAGAATATAAGTACAAGATAAAAGACATTGCAAATAAAATTTATTGCATAGACATGTAAAAATATTTTTATGTTTATATAGGCCTAAACTGTATAAAAAAATAATCCAGATATACAAAAAAAAAACTTGCATGGAGATAGTAATCCATTATAAAATATATATATAAAAAAAATAGTGTACAAAGTGTACCGTCTTCAAAATTCATTACTTACTTTTCAAATTTATGTTCACATATCTGGTCCAATTTAAGCAACTTAAATTGTCCCAATTACGGCAATTGCGCCATTTTTTAAAACAGTTAATTTCAAGATTAAGAACAAAAACGAAATCAAACAAATCCGTGTGAAAAATATGCGCAATAAACAGATGAATTCGTGTATGTATATGATAATATAACACCTTACCTTAGTTTTAAAATATTCACTTAAGTTTAGTAGGAAAAAAATAGATCAAAACAGCTAATTTTAGGTTTTTTTTAATTGTCTGAAAACAGCCCGTGGTAGGTGGCTGCTTCTTCTAATCATGAGTGACATCATTCTGATGAGTAGGATTTCAGCGGTAGTTGGAGTTTCTTCCTGTAATTAACGGCATAATGGCAACGGTCCAATTAAAGCGGCGGTCCAAATATGGCTACTCTCCCCTTCTAAGGTATAGTGTAACATGTTTTCTATAAAATAAAGGGTGAGCAAGGTTTTTCGTTCATTTACAGGATTAAAGAGTGTGCAAGGTTTTTCGTTCATTTACAGGAACAAACAAAATAATTCGGTTAGAGTACTGTATATTTCAATTGCGTTTCAACTTTTAGTATGAGTTCTTTAGCTTATCTAAAGTTTATTCTAGTACGCAGGGAAGCAAGCGCTGAGACACAAATGGCTGATTTTCACGACTAAATCTTAGTAGTATTCTTTGCCTTATTAAATCTCAGAAATTCTGTCATTAAATAAGATTAGAAATACAACAAAAACGTAGTGGTAGCAATCCACCAATTGTGGCGCAGCGCTTTCATCCTTGAGTATGTGATGTGTATAAAGTTTTCTGATCATATGCAGTGCTAAAAAAAAGGGAATGCGAGCATTGGAACCTTTAAGAATGCACTGTTTAAAGTTTTTTTTTTTTAATAATTTATAAATTTTCCAACTAAATTGTATTTTAGTTTATCAAGTGGTGTTTTTAGAAAATAAGACAAATCAGACGTATGACAACGCAAATGAAACTGGACACATTGTTGAATATGAATGTTATTGATTGTATATGTGAAATTAGTTTTAGTTTGTATTTTCCAGGTGAATTATTGATTAAAATTTATGTTATAAATATGTATAGGGTGTTTACAGAGCTGTAGAAAAGAAATAAAACACCTTTTCATCTATGGGAGGTAATTGCTGAAATTTGAATTTTATAATGTATTACGTTCTTTATAATCTGTTTACTTCGATATCTGCTTTCAATGTAATAGAA
Organism: Maratus speciosus; assembly: GCA_963932465.1. Taxonomy (NCBI): domain Eukaryota; kingdom Metazoa; phylum Arthropoda; class Arachnida; order Araneae; family Salticidae; genus Maratus; species Maratus speciosus. The sequence continues at coordinate 419,795 of CAWVRF010001367.1, forward strand.
GATGAAATTCATTATAATATCAACAGAACTTTATAAAGTATTTCACAATCTATTCGTAACGCAGGCAATTCCATTCTTTTTTTTCGAATTTTATTACTTTAGAAAGGTATATAATTCAAAAGAAGAAAATATATTGTTTTTGTTGCGCTGAAAAATTATCTCGGTTTATTGCCATAGACCACTAAAAACCCAGACAGTTTATGAAAATTTTAAATTACGTAAAACCGATAGTATTCAAATAATTTTTTTAATAGATTTTTTATTTAGTTTTCAAAAATATTTGAGATATTAATTTTTTATTAATCCCCCAGATCTTTTCTACTACGATTCACCATTATAAACCAATAAAGAACGAACCACATTTTGAAAAAAAAAAAACAGTGATTTTCAACGTTATCTGAAATATGCCTAACAATATATTTTTTACGTTTTTATGCAATATTCATATAGATATGAGTCCAGAAAATAGCTATCATAAAAATCTTTTCTGGCGAGAAATGCTCTAGGCTGTCAATTTCCGTTTTTTGAATGAAAACCTTCCATAAAGTTATTATTTAAGGAATGTTGGTGCGATGAATGAGCACAAAGAGATAATGTTCTTCCCATTTTGAAGCAAAGAACGGTCTAATGCAACATGGAAAAAGTGAAGGAGAATTTTATATTATATTTCCTCATTTAGTGAAAGAGTTTTTAACTGCTTTTTGTGTGAAATAAAAAAAATAATAATGCTTCTTAATTTTCGGTTATTATTTTCGAATACAGCTCTATTTCAGGGAAAAAAGACTTTTAAAATTGAAAAAACTTTGAGATAATGTATTCCACGAAGATAGCTTGAATGATTAGAATAGTGAATTAGAATAGCGAAGAAATGATTTTGCTTTTAAAATAAATAACTTTCGCGTAATACATAAAATACATTTTTTATTTGCACATTAATCTGTAGACGTGTCGTCTGAACACTAAGCAATACCGAAATTGCATCTATGTTTTATGAAGTTCATTTGAAAAATAAAGCTTTTTAAATTCATATAGAAAAAGAAATCTTGCAATTTACAAATCAATGCGTAGTATCTATATTACAAAGGACAAATGTATCCATGCGTAAGGTTGATGCAATTTTGCGATCTACAATACTTGACGATGAAAATTCGGTTAAGCAATTTTTGATACTACCTTTTTTAAAATCTTTAAACATCCCACATTTTCAATTTTTACACCGTCATATAGAAAAAAAAATCTTCTTTCAAATGCAAATTATTTGAAAACTGTATCTTAGTTTAATGATTTATTATGGGTTTTAAAATAATTTTCAAGCATGATTTTTTTTTTTTAAATCTAATTTCATCGCATGCAGGCTTCAATGCGAAATAACCCATTTTGACCTAAAACAATATAAATAGTTCAGCATTTTTATATGGCTAATTTTTCATAACGAAATTAAAACTTTGTCAATCTATTATATCAAAATTTGACTGTTCGTTTTCATTGCACAGTTACTCCTCCTACAACATGGAATTGTACGCGATCAAATTAACGTCAGTTATCCGCATTGATCCGACAAATATATCCGTGCGTAAAATTGACGCAATTTTGCGATCGGCAACACTTAACGATGAAAATTCGGTTTAGCAATTTTTGATACTACATTTTTTTAAATCTTTAAACATCGCACATTTTCAATTTTTACACCGTCATATAGGAAAAAAAAATCTCCTTTCAAATGCAAATTATTGGAAAACTGTATCTTAGTTTAATGATTTATTAAGGCTTTTTTATACGTCTAATTTTTCAAAACGAAATTAAAACTTTGTCAATCTATTATATCAAAATTTGACTGTTCGTTTTCATTGCACAGCTACTCCTGCTACAACATGGAATGCTGAGCGATCAAATTAACGTCAGTTATTCGCATTGATCCGGGGATGTCAAATGTGGTCTTAGAATTTTTTTAATTTGAATTAGTTTTCAGGATATTAATTTTTTCCTAATTTTAATGACTTTTCTCTGATGATAGCAACTAAATTGTTCCTCGTTTGTGGATAAATGGGTGAAAAAGAAAAACGATAGGGATTAATAGATTTCTTTGCTTGGTATCATTTTCAAATTGACATTACTTTGTATTTGAACAGATATATTTTGATTGAATTGAATTTTTAAAGAAACGTTCAAGAAATACAAATTTATGTTCACATATTCAAGCTTCAGGATTCAGTTTATTTCAGAAAGCAATAAATATATTAAATTTAAAAAATCGAAAAACCCGACTGCATAAAAAGTGAACTAATTAATTATTTCTCATCAATACCTAACTATTTTTTATATTACTTACCTTTTTTTATTTACTTGTATTGATGACTTTTAAGTTGTGTTTAATTATTAGTTCCTATCTACAAACACTGTTTTGATGAGGCCTATAGATGTCTATTATGAAGGTTAGAGTTACAGCATAGGTAGAGATCCAAAGTACACAACTTCCAGGTTGTGTAATATTTAAACGGAGCTTCTGACTGCAAAATAGTCAATGAAACATCGACTTCATTTTGAAAGACCTATCCAATGCTATGCCACTTAATAGGGTACGTAAAATTTTTTTTTCGTCTCTACCGCCATTTTGAATTTATAAAAACAAAACCTATCCTATAACCATCGGACTGTTAAGACGTATCGATAGAGACTTCATTCCTTAAAATCCATCCAGCCGTTGGGATGTTTCAAGGGTATAAAGGGGGTTATTCAAGGGGGTAAATCCACATACACACATACGCCTGAAACACATGACCCTTCTTTTCAGTCGGGTAAAAAATTGTCTGTCGGTTGAAACTTCGAGATTAATTCCATTAACGTAAAATGAAACAAATCTTTTGTAATAAATTGTAAATATAATTTATTTTTTGAAATATTCTATTAAATAAAATGAATTATATAACTGTCCTCTAGATATACAACAAAGTTAGATTTCAGTTTCCTCAAAAGAATCCAATGAAATCACGCAATTCAAAAGCAACTCATCGGTTTGCCACGCATCTAGTGATAATAAAAGGAAGTTTTCTAATGTGTTTCTTCAGATTGAAAATACCATTATTTGATATAATCTATACATGTTTAATAAAATTTTACTTGTAATAACAAAAATATAAACTAGAAAACAGGAAATCTGCTTTTTCAGAATTTAGGGTCGCCCCCGATGAAAAAAATATATGTATATATAAATAGTACAAAACATATTTCAATTTTAAGACTTAAAGCACACACTTTTATTTTATATGAAATGACGTCATTCGCATCCGCTTAAGTATTCCACATTTACGATCCACTCTTAAGCATCTACAGTAAAGCATACATAGGAATATGATGTTTCTGTCTCAAAATAATACACAAATGCAGCAAAAAGATGCCGTCATTAAAGAAACTGGACAAAAAAACGGCTATCTAATGATTCATAGGCATTCATTTGTTTGTAACATTAATATAGACGATTTCAGTCCTGACGTCAGTCATGACGTTTTCGTTGGAAACTGGCTCCAAACAAACGATTGCTATGTTGTATTTTCTATTTTGTTTGTGTGTTGCAGCTATATCTTATATCTATATCTCACATCGAAGTGTTTTAATACTTGATATGTACTGGTAACATTTTCCACGATTTATATTTAAAAAGAAATGACGCATAGCAACCGTTTGTTTGAAATCTGTTTCCAACCAAAACGCCATGACTGACGTCACACTGAAAGGGTCTACATATACTTAAAATTAAACATAGTTTATAATAGCTCTATGTTTTATTACTCGTTTATATATTTTTTTCAAAATAGCACGTATTTTAATTACATTTTCTTTCGGTTGTTATAAGTAAATGGCAACAAAAGGATATAATTGCTATTTTTCAACTTTTTCCCCTTTACTTTCTATACAAGTGGAGTACTTGAGTTGCCAAAATTAAAGAAATGGGGCTAAAAACTACAAAAAATTAATATTTAAAAAATAAATGGAGACACAGTTTTTAAACAAATTGCATTTAAAACTACCTTTTTTTCCCCTCAGTATGACGGTATAAACATTGGAAATGTGCGATGCTTAGAAATAAAAAAAATTGCTATAGAGCATTTAATTGTGCAATGATACATTTGCTTTCTTTATTTCTAGCTTCTGTAAGGTAACGTTATTTTTTGGAGACAAAATAAGCTGGGAGAAAGAAATAGCATACCGTTCCGGTGGCTGAAAAAGTTTATCTATTATATCATGATTACCAAATCAAATTTTTTTGAATGAAGAAGGAATCGTCTTACGTGCTATCGCTTAGCTCTTCTGGTTTATAATTTGAAAATTGTAAATTAATATATATATATATATATATATATATATATATCTTTTTAGAGCAATTTAAATTTTATATTATTTTGAGGAAAGAAAACTGAGGCGGAAAGAAATAAAACAATATATTTTTAATTAAATTATTCTGTTTATTTTTAAATTATTCTGGAGAGACAAAGAATGACAAAAAGAAATAACCAATTATAATATTCTTAGATAAGTCTTCAAGTCTCTTCAAGAAATTCTTAAACGTTTGATTGAGAATACTTGAAATAATTAAGAGGATCAATTATTTTTAATTAAATAAAGATGGTATGCTTCCAATAATTACACGACAACATATAAAAAACGGACTGAATTTCAATGTCGCCGAAATATTAAGTTAACATTATTTGACTATCTTCAAATTCTTAAATTTGGAATTTATTTAGCATTTCTCATCTAAATGAGATATTTTCTAATTAAAGTCGTACAGTATACTTCAAGACTCTTCAGAAATTTTAGAACTCCTTATTAACTGTTAAATTTTTTTAGCAATTTAACAGCCAATAATTACGTTATTAGATAATGATATCATACTTTTGAAAGAATTAATTGATGAGATTTTTTAAAAGATTATTCAAATTTACTGTCTAAATAAAAAATAAAAAATCAATAAAAGTAGACGAAAGCATATCAATCAACACATATTTAAATATGATTTTATTTATGCTGCATTTTGAAAACAATTTTACGTTTTATTTGTGATGATATACTTTTTTAGCAAGTCTGCAAATTTATAAAAATAAATATTTTACTTTTAGATTATGCATACAGGGTGTTTCATAAAAGATGGGCAAAACCTTTTGTGATAATACGCATCCAAAGAAGCAGCTTTCATCAAAGAATCTATGGTCGGAATTAAAACGCTAAGGTGCTGTCACATTTGGAAATTCAGTCCATACAAACGTTAAATCTCGATTTTGGTTACGCGTTATCGGGAAAAGAGCTACACTTATAACATGCAAATGTAATATGAGGGAAATAAGAATATGCATGGGAATTTTTGCCTTGATTAACACATGAAAGCCGCTGATCCGAGTGCGCAACTGTCAATCACGGGAGGAACATATCAAAAGGTGTTGCCTTTTACTAATAGGAAAAATGCTGATATGCATTTTATCTACAGAATTCTCAAATGGAAATGACTCAGAGGCACTGCGATTGTACGAAGGGCTGTTTTCTAACCTTGGTTTTGTCATTAAATCGTTCTTTGTGTGTTTCTGCCTGAATTTGTTGTGTATAATAACATCACCTTTCTGCGCCCCCTAGCATCTTTGCGTTTTATTTCCGAACATGCCCTCTTTGATGAAAGTTGTTTGTTTTAATCTGTACTATCACCTTATAAAGTTTTGCCCATCTTTTATCAAACTCCCTGTATACATTTTTTTCCCAATTTTTATAAATGCCATATATTTATCGATTATTGACCGATCGCGTGTGTACTCCTGTTTTTATAAAGCAAGTATCATTGACTAATGGTTTATTCTGATTCTTTATACGCAATGTATTGCATACAATTGTGAATAGACGTTATGAGATATAATTTATTTATGCTATATGTAGACATATTTTGTTAGAATGTAAATCAGGGCCTAAAAGGAAGATCATGGCAAAGACTGATTTATTATTTAGCAATAAACCAAATACTGTACGATATTTACTAGTGTATAAACTAGAAAAACATATCTGTGCAACCAGCATATAAAAGACATTCACAAGAGGATTGGGCTTCAGTTCTTTTAAAACTCAGATTTCATATTAGACTGGAGGTCAACGAAGTGTTAATAAGTTAAATCGACAACATCGAACGTGTATTTAAATCTATATTGTATTAAATAAATGCACGTTTATCGCCAGTCGCATGAGTGAATCACTATGCCTGCATTCAGTATTTTACCAATGTACAATCATCAGAAATGTTTTAAATGGCATATAAATATTTGTTATGTTTTCTATGTGCGTGGAAATATATACAATACATTGCCTATTTGAGAAATATTCATTTTACATTAGAAACATATGAAATAAAACACATATTGGAAAAAAAAACATTGCTCCACATTGAAAATATTGTAAATGAAAGGACGAAATTCAAAAAACATAATCACTTAAATGTTGTGACATTACATGCTAATATTACCAGATGTTCTGGAATATAACCGAAATAAACAGTCATTAGGCCTCGACTATTTGCACGACAACGTTTGATTATCCAACAATCCAATAGACTGCAATCCAACAAAAACAGTGATTTTAAATATTTTGGATTGAATATTTTGATTAAATATTTTGTTGTAAATTGCATAACAAAAAATTTGATTAAAAATACTTTGAGGAAATTATTAGTAAAAATTTAAATCATGCCTAAATTACACGTATAGGAAGGCTGCCCGGTGAGAAAATAAATATTTAAATTGTAAATGTTTAAATAGATGGATATTTAAATATTTAGCCTTCCTTTCATACATGTTTTAATACCTACAATTCCTTTTGCATTTCCAATTCATTTTCTTGCCACTTTTACTTGATACAGAGTCCATATTATTTAGTTAATTTCTAATAGATGAAAAAGTAAGTTAATTTTTCTCTTTTTTCTTATATGTTTTGTAACATTTAAATACATTAGTTACAAATGTGATCTTTTTCAGGTAGGAAAACGAGTTTCATGCCATAATGTTAAAATTAATGAAGAAAAGTTACTGAAGCAGTCAAAATGGAAGTTTGCTTCTGATACTATACTGATACTACTGAAGATAAACAATGCTATTCAACAACAAATCCTTTTTTTAAGTTTTGCTAATTCTGGATAAACGAGAACCCATTATGTAAATATTTTTTATATTATAATCACTTATTACCCATTTCATTATTTAATGGAAAAGAAATAATTAACCATCTCTTTTTCCATACACATACGTATGTCATGCAAGAGATTTCGAATTTAGATGTATAACTTCATAAACGTAAACATCTATATTAATTAAAGAAAATTAATTTTTTGAGGAAATATTTTTAACTTAAGAAGAATCAATTATGTTTATTAGTTAATAAGAAACATATAAAGTAGCAAAATATTAATAAAGTTGTCCAATCCATAAAAACACTTAATGCAGTACTGAAGTGAAATATACTGCATTTTTAAAAAATATTAACAACATTTAAGGAAGATACTTTTGTACACCACTTTTGTATTTTATAAATCACCTAAACTCACTAATAGATTTTAAAAAATATATAAAAAAATATGTATCATATTAATAATATTCTACAAATCGATGATGAAAAAATAAAAGTACTGATTAAACTTTGTTGTGAAACATAAATTAAAAACCTATATGAAAGTACGAGTATTATTTGCGACTTAGATTTTTTGAAAAACATCCCTTGTCTGAACGTGAAATATCAAAGCATTTGAATAAAAATGCAGTAAGATATTTAAAAGAATATCGAGCAAAAGAATATAAAGCAATATTGATATCAAAACCGCTACTGTAGCTATAGATTTAATGAGTTTTTTGTTAAAAGGATTTTTCTCAATGCTAAAATTTCCTCTAACAAAATTATTTTTCCTCTATGTGTTGTTATATTTAAATCAAATAAATTTGTAAACTGCCGTATAGCATTGTTTTCTTTTTAAAAACTTACGATAAAGCCTAAGGAAATGAATTCATGTTGAATAACACGTATTCATTTATATTGTTTTCACTCATGAAATTTCTATTTTATTTATTTATTTACTTATTTATTTATTTAGTTTTAAATAGACGTTATTGGCTCATCCTATAGAATGGTTCTTATTCCATATTATCTGTTCATATGGTGGACTTTAGACGTTTAATTTCTTTTTAATTGATTTTATTGACACGTAAACACTACACAACACACTTACAAAAACATAAAACTTGACTAATTCGAATTGATTGTAAAGTATAATTAATATCCATCGACTACTTCTGGATGGAATTTTTGATACGTGTTGATGGTTTGACGATCAACGGCTTAATAACCATCTTTTCGCTAGGTGGAGCTGGTTATACTTTCGGGATGGAGCATGCCGCCCGGGGATGAAATATGAAATATTTCAGCAATATATAATATATAAGATAACATAATACAATAGATAAATAATTAACACTGCAAATGATACTAAAATACAAAATACTTAATATACAAAACAATCAGGGTTATTACTTTAAAATAACATATAAAAAATGCAATGATGCATAAAGATTATTTAATTGTTCTGAATGGGCAACAGTCATACTGTAGAAATGCCAAATACAGTTTTCACTTTGACTGAACGAACCATGTTGCCCTTGCCTAGAATTATTTCTATAATCCGGGCAAGAGCCCACTTATATGGTGAGGTATTTCTTCCTTTAATAACTCTACAGAGCCTAGCTTAATGTTTTCTTTTGTAAATTTCCATTTACCACCCTGCTGCAAGTGATTTATGTAGTCAATAGACCAAAGTTTTCAAATGCATTGAATATATTTGGTAATGAATTGCCAATGGGATAATCTATTGTCAGAAATATTCATAACATTAGGCTCTGGAATACTGTTAGTGGGTTTGGCAATTAAAAAATGCCCAGGCGTAAGCACTTCAAACTCATTTATGTCATGAGAAAGCGGAAATAAAGGCCGGGAATATAGGATCCCCTCAATTTGGACTACTAGAGTTTCAAAGTCCTCTAGAGTTATTTTATTATTACCTACGGCCCTAAGCAAATGATATTTGAAGGACTTAACACTAGCTTCTTAAAGACCGCCAAAATTAGGGGATTGCGAGGGATAAATTTCCAAGTTATGAATTCTTCGGCAAAGAAATCTGATAATTCATTATTAGGATTTTTCAACAATTTCTTAAAATTATTTAATTCTGTTGACGCACCTTTAAAATTAGTGGCATTGTCAGAAGTTAGCGTATTTTCTTTGCCCCTCATGGCTCAAAATGTTTTAAACGCAACGATGAATGCAGCAGCAGATAAATCGCTTACTATCTCTAGATGAATAGCTTTAATAGCTATGCATATAAATATGGCCACATAACTTTTAGAATGTGTGCCTTTTCTCGGATTTTTGTATTTGAGTTGGAAGGGACTACAAAAATCTACACCTGAATTGAAAAACGTGTGGTTAGGTGTTACGCGTTGCGATGGAAGGTCTCCCATTAATTGATCTAGTGCTTTGGGGTTATGCCAGAAACATGTGACACAAGAGTGCACTGTTTTTCGGGCAATGCTTTTAGCCTTTATAGGCCAGTGTTTCATCCTTATTTGATGAACTAATCCTTAAGCACCTATGCGAAAGTAATTTTTATGAAAGTACTCAAAAATTAATTTAGTGAGCCTATGATCACTGTGTAGAATTAATTGGTGCTTAGCATCAAAATGCAAGTCAGAATTGCTTAATCTACCACCTACTCGAGGTAATCCACAGTTGTCAATGAATGAGTGTAATCCCTTTAACTTACTTGACGAAGGAACAGTTTGCCATTTTCTGAGTGCTGCTAATTCAGGAGCGAACTTACCTTCCTGAGCTTTTTTTATTCATAAACGTGTGCTCATTTCTAATTTGATGCCCTTAAGTTTATTCTGGCATATGTTTCTGCGTCTGCAGTTGTTGGCGAACCTAAAAATAAAACTACATATTCTAATTAGTTTGAGAAAATTATTAGAAAAGTTATATAATACATTAAAAAAGTCATTAAAAGAGTTATTGTTCATAGTCAGTAAGGTATAATTAAATTTAAGTTCTTGTTCACACTCAGTGTCTATGAGAGTAGGAAATTGGTTGGGAACTATAATTTCTCTTTGAAGAAATTCTGGACCAAAACACCACAAATCATTATTTATCAGGTCCTTGGCTGTTCCACTTCTGGAGATGATATCTGTTGGATTGGATTTAGAGTATACGTGGTTCCAATGATAATTTTCAGAAATAGACTGGCATCGATGTTACTATGTTGGCAACGAAACTTTTAAGTTTGTGGGGTGGTGTATTAAGCTAAAATAGAACAATTGAAGAATCTTTTCATAGCCACAACATTTCAAAGCATAGCTGTAGGATAGGAATTATCCTTGGACCCAGTTTTGACAAAAATAGAGCTGCACACAACTGTAGTCGAGGAATGGTCATTGGCTTTAGGGGAGCCACACGGGATTTGCTGCACAGAAGATTGGAGCTGAACTGTCCAGTTGTGGAAAGAGGTCTTAGGTAGATGACTGCTCCATAGGCTTTTGCAGAAGCATCTGAAAATCCGTGTAAATCTAGAATTGCAATATTGTCTGACAAAACATATCGCGGAATTGTAAGATGATTTATTTCTAACATTTTAATCAGAAAATTTTGCCATTCCCGAAGAGAACTGGCAGGCAGATGTTGGTTCCAATTTATCTTTAATTCCCACAAATGTTGCATGAAAATTTTTGTTTTGGTTAGAATAGGGCAAATCAGGCCTAAGGGATCGTAAATTTTAGCAATTTATGCCAAGACTTCTTTTTTGGTATAAACATCTTCGGGTTCGATACTAATTTTAAAAGTAAAATGATCCGATTGAGGCTTCCAAATCTTCCCAAACGTTTCTACAGAAATTTGCTGAGAGTGTTCTTCAAATTCATATCCTGCTTCTTGTAGTAATTCAGGATCATTAGGGACCCACTTATGTAGGTCTGTCCCTCTCCTTTTTAAGATCAGAATTAATTGAGATTGCAAGTCTTGTGCGTCTTGTAAGGAACCTGTACCAGATAAACAATCATGAGCGTACATGTCATTATGTATCACGTCAGCAGCTATGGAAAATCTTTTCTTTCCACGATAAAGAGCTTTCAACGTTCGCGTGGCTAGAAAGGGAGTAATTATCATGCCGTAGGTAACCGCGTTAAGTTCAAATATTTTTATCGGAGCGTCTTTACTAGACTTCCAAAGAATTGTTTGCAAATTTCTTTGCAGTGGGTCGATCATTATCTGCCTGTACATTTTCTTAATGTCTACGCTGAATGCATATTTGTGGGTACGGAAACCAGTTATAATAGAAAATAAATCTTGCTGAACCGTTCCCTCATTTAATAAAATAGCACTAAGTGAATTACCACTAAATGCATTTGAAATTGCATTGAAGACAACTCTCAAGAGAGTGGATATTTTTCTCGGTTTACGCACAGTATGATGTGGAATGTAATAAGACAGCTTATTTTCTTTTTCATTTTTAATTTATGTCATATACCCCAAAGATTCGCATTCTTCAATAAAAGTTGTATATAAATCAGCAATTGTTTTATTTTTATCTAATTTGGACTAAAACTTTTTTAAATCTCCTAGCTGCAATTTCTCTAAAACTTCCTAACAATAATTCTGCATTTTCTTTCTTGGTAGCTTCATAGTAAATCTACCGGTATTATCGCGTTTATACGTGCTTCTAAAATGTTCCTCACAAACTATTTCTTCATCCCCTTTGACAGTTTCTTTATTATCCCCAGGTAGATATTCTATTTCAAAAAAAAAAAATCTTTAAGGTATTGTCTAAGATATTTTCAGTTAAAATGCAACAATATGACTTATTTTCAACTTGTGGAAATGAACCTGTGATTAAATATCAAATACTGTATTCTGTATATACAATTAGCATTTGCTAAACGAATTTGCTATATCTTTAAAATATCAAAAAATACCTCGCCAACAATTAATGCATCAATCTGACCAGGTATATGAACATTATTGTCTGCTAATTCTATGTAGTTAGGTATGCATAAATTTGAAATGTCTAATCTTTCAACCGGAATGTTGTTTGTTGTTTTTGATAGAACTGCAAACTCTAATGTGTTAGAAAATGTTTCCTGTTCATTTGATATTTCTGCATTGATAATTCGCTTTACTTCCTTATGATACTCGTTAATACCAGAAATAATGCCATTGAATGGTTTTGGTTTCTCGTTTAATTTCCTGCATGCGCTCTTACGTAAAGCGTTAATCGAGGGCCCATTGTCTAAAATACTTCTTAATCTAATTTTATTTCCAAACACATCAGTTACTAAAATTATAACTGTGTTTAATATTGTGCAATTTCTTCTATCCTCTACTAACAAATTAGCCTCGATTAATGGCGTTTCTTTATTCTCAGGTACAGAATTGCTTATTTGTTTTTAACAAACTCATTATTTTTATTTATTACCACCGTTTCTGACGTATCATTTACTTCACATAGTAGGGAATTGTGCAATGTTGAGCAATGCTTGCAGGTAAATTTAGAATTGCATTGACCTTGATGTAATCCTAAACAATTTGAACATAATTTATTTTTATTTACAATTATTATCCTTTCTCAAATACTCATGTTTAAAAAAGCAGAACATTTGAAAAGACGGTACCGAGAATTGCATAACACGCATGGCTTTACATTATTTTTATTATCGCTCATAAAATTTGATCTTGAATTATTTACTGCGTAATTAACTTTGGGGGATTTTGCTTTCGACTGAGCGGCGCCAGACGATAAATTTATGGATTCTAAAATCGTGCATCTTTTTTCCAAAAAAGACTTTAGGTCATCAAAAGTCGGACATTTGAGATTTCAAGAGATAATTCAAAATGCTTAAAATGAATGTTGTGTATTTCAATTGTTGCGTTGTTCAATTAAAATTAAATAATGAATTAAAATCATCATCAGGTGATTCTAAATGTTTAGCTTCATGTTTTAAAGAAGCTTTTAAATAAAATAGCTTATGACTATTATCTAATTGAACATTATTAATAATCAAATTAGTGAATTGCGTTTTAAAATTAGGAAAATCACAGTAAGCACCTCCGAATGAAGGTAATGGAATTTCTGGGAGGCGTACCTTTGTTTTGTTTCATTTGAATGATCATTAACATTTACACTATTACATTTATTTTCAATAGATGCTAATAAATCTTTCAAGCTTACCTCTACTTGTTCGAGCCTCTCATTAGCACTGTCGATACCCTTCTCTATTTCTTGCACTTGTTGCGCAGATGTTTCATGGATATCAATATACTGTTCTCTTTTTTTTTTACAATTTATTTTGAAAACCTTCCGTCTATTTTAATTTGACCTCTAATTCACTCACATTCGTTGTCTTTATGTCAATTGTATATGTTAAAAACTGCTTTAATCTGGTGATGGCAGCCTGTTCTGTGCCTTTTAATCTATTCAGTTTATTCACAGCAACACTCCGGCTCAACGGACCACAATGTTTGTATGGTGGACTGTAGTCGTTTAATTTCTTTTTAATTGATTTTATTGACACGTAAACACTGCACAACACACTTACAAAAAACATAAACTTGACTAATTTAAATTGATTGTAAAGTATAATTAATAACCATGGCGTAGTTTTGGATGGATTTTTGACACGTGTTGGTGTTTTGACGATCAACAGCTTAATGACCAACTTTTTTACAGACTGCGCGCTAGGGGGAGCTGGTTATACATCCGGGACGGACCAATAACTTTTGGACATCTCTCGTTATCCATTTATTTATCGGCTCGTACTATATGAACCTTTCTTTGTAGATTCCACTAATAACGTATATGTCTATTTTCATACATTTATCACACTTATATGTTTTTTCTTTATTTTGCATTCTGTAGGTTTTTATCAGCTACACTCTGGTAGACATCTCTGCTGCAAAAAATGCTTTCTTTTTGATTGTTTTTATATCCCATGATTCGGCTCCATAGAACATGATATTATCTATAAAAGCTTTGAATAAACTTATTTTGCTTTTCTGATTGTATTTTGGAATAGAGTCTGTGATTTATATGAATTTTCATGTGTTTTTTGAGTCTCATAACTCAAATAAACACGATAATGTTTTCCAAAAATTAAAAATATTTGTTGTGTTATTAATATAACAATCTTCAAAAAGTATTTCTTTAATCAATGTTGGAAAATATTTGTTGTGTTATTAATATAACAATCTTCAAAAAGTATTTCTTTAATCAATGTTGGAAAAGGAGTAAGCAAAAGTTTCTTTATAAACCTAATGGAAAATTATGTCTGCTGAGATTACTTTTGGTTTATATTATTTGAAATACGTTTACTTTTTACCGCAAAATATAAGAACATTTAAAAGAAAAACGCAATTTTATTGAAAATGATATTTGATCATTTCAAATGTAACTATAAATTGAATTTTTTCAATAAGGTGAATTAGTTTACTGAAATAAAGTAGAATATATATACTGTTTCGCGAAAATCTATAAGACAGGATCATAGCAAGATTTCCCGAAACAACATCTGTACTTGCCGTTTTATGGTATTTCACAAGCTTGATATCCCTTAAGTTAGGTTTATAGTATTAAAGGACGGATAGCAATATCAAAATAAATAATTTATTAACAATCATAAAAATTCCGCATGAAAATTATTTATTTTTAATAAAAATGCAGATAAACAATGTATCAAAAATCTAACGTGATAAAATGAAAGTACAAATAAATTTCAGATTAAAGATAAAAAATATCATACATAAATATATCACACTTTATCTAACTTAAATGTTGTTCAATACATTCTTTTCTTAAAAATGAAATATCACAAATAGCGAATATCACCTTAATACAAACAGCATAAAGTTTCATATTAAATTCAAAGATAGTAGCGATTTTCAAAAAAAAATTATAATAAATGAGTTTACTGAATTATAATGGATTTATCATTTCATGGCCAAATATCTCAGTTGGTAAAACATTGAAATGATGAATAGCACAAGGTTTTACGACCAGGTTTCTGATCAATAGTTTCTGAAGAAAACACAAATATGAATAAAAAATGTATTGGCCACGTGTTCTAGGGTCTAGACCTGCGTTAAAAAAATCGAGAACCAGATATTTTTTCCTTTTTACTGTAAATAGTATAATTGTACTTAATTAAAAAAAAAACTTTGTTCGCTGTATGTACTAAAGTCGTGTTGTTTGAATTTAAAGCGTTCACAACATGTATTTATACAAGCAATTACTTCAAAAGTAGAAAGTAGTATCTCATGTAAATATGCGAATAAACATATTTGAAATAAGGACATACGAATCCCCTTGAAACACGAAGCTTGAAAGTTGATCCTGCAACTCTGTTACACGTATGTATTTACGGGAAAGGATTTAAATCTTTGTTGACTAATGATTTAATCTCGATAAATTTAATCCGCTTTACTATATCAATTTCACAAACGAACAAGCATATGTTTATGTAAATATAAAAAAAATATATATATATTAACAGTTTTAATGTAATACGATGATTTAAAGGTGCATTAATGTAGAATTATATTAGTATCAAGAATCTTTGTTTACAATTATGAAACGGATTTAAGAAAAATATTTCCCAGAAATTTACGCAATACACTCAAACCTCCATTTATGCATTCAATGTAACATTTTTTTCATTAATTTAGAGAAAGAGTTAAAACAAGAAACTAATTATGGGTCGAGGGAATTAAGTTGCTCATTCATCGTTTAAATAAATGCCAAAGCAGAGCAATTACTAAATTTGTTATTTTTGCTATTATATTACGAATCTTTATAATAAAAGAAATGTAATAAAAAATATAATCTAATGCTTATATGATTTTGAAATTTTAATCATAGTTTTATTATTGTAAAAATTCATGTTCAAATATATAATTTAAAAAAAATATATATATTTTTATTTTTAGGCAACAAACATTCTTTAAGCTCTCAAATATATTAGGTGCTTTAAGGAGTAAAAAAAAAACCAACCAAATACGAGGTGTTTTCGATAATTAAAGATACACTTTAGACAGCGGGAAAGAAAAGTGTTAATGATCCCGTTGACAACACATATTTTAAATTTGAGCATTTGGCTTTTTCCTCGCCGTCTGTCGTTATTTGTTCGGTGAGTCTGTTTCTAGTAACACGTGCTTATAATTTATGTATCAGTTTAATGTGAAATACGTTCCGTCATATGTTTTCTGCATGCAAAAGGTGAGAGTCTAGCTGATATACACAAATAAATCGTTTTCATCAACAAGAACATTATAAATAGATAAAATGTATTGAAATATCGTCTTGCTTTCTCTGGAGGTAGGACCAATGTTCACGAAGAACACAGCAAAGGCTGGCTATCTGGGATCTATGAACATTTCACCCACATACTACCACTCATATGCCTTTACCTGCAGAAAAATGTTCCAATGCAAAATTTTCACCACGATGATGATTTCAAAATAGAAGTTTAAATGATTTCTTGACAACTGGCTGTAAACTTCTATGAATGAGGGATGTAAAACTTTTACCCAGACTTAGCAAAGGCTCAGACAATGATGACAACTATGTCTAAAAATAAGACATATACCAATAAGTAATAAATAAGTAGTAAATAAGTTATTGGACTTTTTAACAATTAAAATTCTTTTGAATGAGTATGTGGCATTGTATCTTTGCTTTTGAAAAATCATTCATATTGAATTTATATCTAAATAAAACCGTTTAACAGTTTTTGAAAATGTAGTACAATGATAGAACATTAAGAAAATGCGCATATATTTCAAAAAATTGCATACTTATCACAAAACATAACTGGATTTCATCTTATTTTTTTTCTCCAGTAGAGAGGCTTTAGGATAAAGATTTAACCTGCGTCCCACAGGCCCCGGACCTACCACTATTGTCTACCAAAATTAATTTATTAACTAGCAGGAAATTTGCTCTAAAATAGCACCAAGATCTTTATTCAGAAAAGTGGTGGGAAAGATTATTCTGACGAAATGTTTATACAGGGCTTTCGGTGAACTAATCTCCTCATCCCGGAATACCATTTTACCGGCACTGGTAAAATTTCATTTTATAAACACTGCTCCTCTCTTGTATATTATATTTACTAAATAAGCATACATGATATGTAGGAATAGCTGCTTCGAGAATCGGGTATGCGTTGGAAATTTTAATCATTGCCGATATCGGACAATATTCGACATTAGTACAGATAGTTGTCGGTAGATCAGTATCTAGTCTTTATCAGTGTTGTCAGTACCGGGATATTCCGTAGTACAATGGATAACGTTCTTTATGCAGTCGGCAGAGTATCATGCAGTAAAATCTTTCGCCGATAACGAACCGACTAACATCTGTCAGTCATTAGTCGTGCGTGATGTGTAAAAAATAAGGAGTTGGTACCGATAGCCAGTATCGTTCCGATACCGCCGTAGAAGGCAAGCATCTTTAGGTCGATTAGCAATTGTTTGATTCGGCTGTGTTTGCTGTGATTATACATAAGTGAATTTAAATAGTGTAGTATGACAAACTGTCTTTCTTCTTAAGCTTTTTCTTAACAGACTCTTTTGATTATTTTTTACTATATAACAAAGAACTGACATAATTAGCATTATTTTTCATTTGAGATAAATGAAGCACGTCAATTGTTTAGAAAGTGAATTAATGAACAAATCTCACGCTTAAGAGTAACTCGTATTTCACATTATTGAGTTGTATATAATTGAAACAAGTACTTTAAAAATTACGGCACTTAAATGAATACTTAACACTCATCTGCTCTTACAACCGTTTTATTTAGAAAATTAAATTGCTGATTACTTGTATTAAAATTTATAAATATATTTTACGGTAATATTTCTTAGAACTAGTGCTTATTTTACTATTAAATTTCAAAATTTTATATTCATAGTTGTTTAAACCGGAAATTTTGAAGAAGCATAAATGATTGTTATTCCTACTAGGATTTAAATTGTTTTTTGATCAATACAGGATCAATACATGAAATTGGCTTGATCATATTAAATCTGTGTCTTTTAGATTGAATTAAATTTAGTCAAATTAAATCTGTGTATTTTTAAATATATATATATATAAATTGAGATATGTGTCCATTCTCAATTTACAGACATTAAAAAAATATTTTTTGAGATATATATACATACTAGGGGGCTCTGCCCCCTGCAAGCTACGCTCGCCAACCCTTGTTCAGACACTGTAGAATCTAAAAGCACGCTAATCTGATCGGTTTTAAAAAGATTAGAGAAGATTGAATTATACAGACAAAACATGTAGCGATCTCCCTGTAAACGGGTTTCCATTCAATTCCCTTTCATTGCAACAATTTAACGTAGAATCAGTTGCTATTAAAACATCCAATGGTTGTTTTCGTGTTTGGTTAAAGAAGATCAGTTAAACATTTGAAAACAAGCTAAAAGAAAATGAATTAAGTAAACAGAGTCTTTGTCTCTCGGTATTTTTTAATAGCGTTATAAAACGATTGAGATAATACAATTATTAAAATTTGCTGCTTTAACCACTTCAAGGCCGGTGTTTCATTTTTGGACCACTTAATTTTAATTCTTAAATGCCACATTAACATCAGAATATTGGGATGGAAATTTCCCTTTTATTAAGTAAGTGAACAAAAGCATTTTTGTATTTCGAAATGTGTTTGTAAATTCTGGTACCATTCACTGATTTCAAGATTTTACGAATAGAAGTGCCTTGTCCGTGAAAGGGTTAAACGCATATTGATGTATTTATTATTTTAAAGTTTCCTTTCCCTTTTAATATTCACGTGTAAATACAATTTTCAGGACATAATTTTCAATACTTTCCTGCCTTTAAAACGTATTCATTTAATAGTAATTTAAAGTTTTTTTTTCTGTTTTTAATAGTCACGTGAAAATAAATTTTTAGTCATTAGGAAATATTATTCTTTGCGCTGTTTTTAAAATTGAAAACAATCTCTATAATAATAGCCGAAGTCATGTGACTATCATCAACAGCTACAGGCGGATCCCTTCGCTTTTTATATTCCAGGCGGCCATTTTGGTACTTTAATGTTAGCCAGCCACAGGTGTGATAAGTCGCCGAATATTATTCTAGCCCCATTATTTCGTTTATATTATAATAGTCCAAACCATGTAACTGCCATAAACGACGGCCTGATTCCTTCGCTTTTCATAAGAATGATTTCCATTTTGATTAAAGAATCAAAATTATTTTTTCGAATAAAACTACATAAAAGTTGCCATGATCACAAAGAATTCCTGGTACTTTTATGTTAGCCGGTTGAAAATCTCGCCAATAGCTTTTTTTTAACTCGCCAGTTAGCATTTTTTTATTTTTCTAGTAGTAAATTAAAACGGTGCTACTTGGTTATCCCATCGACCAAAAAGCTATCGCCAAACTATAAGATTAAACGCCAATAATGGTTGATCGTAAATGTCACATTCACTTGACTTTAAGGAAGTTACACATGTTCACGCCATCAAGTGATTTTTATTTCGACGTTTTATTTGTATTTTTTTAATGTTATACTAATTTATTTGTTCTTTTCAAATACCTGTTACATATGTATTTTTAAATTATTTTCTGTTATTTTTAAAATGAAATAAAAATAAACGAAAAAAAAATTAATTAATAACTGTAGAATAAAACAATTTTTAACATTTTTTGTAAATAAAAAGAAAATAAATTCAAATAAACATTTATTAATAAATAAGCAACAATAGCCGGGTTACCATGTCAGGAAAAATAACGCCATTTTGGCGCCAATTAGGTACCCGCTTGCGTATATGACATCTGTGTCTAATATTTTTCGTTTCGTTTCGTTTAAAAAAAAAAGAATGGAGTAAAAGCCATTTATTTTAAAGGTTTCAATTTGAATTGAAAGTTTTGACATAAAATGATAATGAAATGCAAATTGAATTCTGAATAAAAGTAACACGATGCATTTCTTAGCATACATTTAAGGGAGACCAAACTCGTCGCCAAATTAATTTAAAGTAACCTTTTCTAAAATATGAAAAAAAATATCTGTTATGATTAAAATTTGAGGTGCCATCATTAGAAAAAAAGTATTTAAAATTAGAAAAAAATTAATATTCGAAAACTAATTCTAATTTTAAAATTCTAATACCAGTTTTGAGATCTGTGGATCAATACGGATTTTTGGTGTTAATTATCGTAAAGTATTCCATATTTTAAGAGAAATCGCCGTGAAACGTCGTCAGTTGTTTAATCAGTCATTTCATAGAATCGTTACATAAATTCGTTTCAATTCGATTCATTAGGAATTTTTATATGTAGTGTAGATATTTTTTTTCATTTATTATTCCATTAGTTCGAATTATCGTTACTGGGATTACAATTGTACAATGCATTGATATGATCTTACATTCACGGAGTTCTCTGAGGGCAAACGAACCTGGTACCCTTTAGATATAACTTGATTTTACCTCATACAAATAAGTATGTGTGTACCATAATAACATATTTGCTAGTTGTTTGAAAAAGTCTTATGATCTACATTAATCTCATAGTATAGTTGTTGTTTTTATGTTGTTTTCATGACGGCCAATTATCAACACGAGGGATATAGGCCCGAATGGGGGAGTGCACTCCGTGGGGGGTCTTTCTAAGTGAACTTAAATCGTATTTACGAAAGGAAATCCAAGAATCTAAAAAACCCACAGAAAATTCCGAACGATTAGGCCGACGAGCGAGATTGGATTTGAACCAAGCACCTCCTATCTCACAGCATCAAGAGCAGAACCTCTAGGCCGCTAGTGGGACTCTCATAGTATAGATTATGCGATAACTTCAAATGGATATGATACTGTCTTATAATAGTAAGTCCATTTTTTATATCACAAAATACTTATTGTTTTAGATAAAGTTCACTTTATATTAAAATAAAATAAATGTTTATATTTTGTACGGCATTGTTTTCTCTTTCAAAACTTACGATAAAGCGTAAGTAATTGTATTTAAAATGAAAACTTTGACAAATATTTATTTTATCCACACGTTCTAAGCGTCGTTAATGCGACGAAAGAAATCTGATGTGAAAGCAATAGAAGATTTAAAAAAAAGACGCTAATGTATAAAATATGTAAAAATATCCACTTGAACAGCGACTCATAAATACGATTTTTTTTATAAATATTTATTTTGGTTGTTTGGTTTATTTATTTGTATTCAAATTAATAGATAATTATAAAACAATACATAAGCACTGTTATAAAATATTATTTTTTTTATCTTAATTTATATTTTAGAAAGAACAACAATTTTTAAGACGCACAAATGCTTTCAATCAGAGCTTGTAAAGATACTAAAGTAGGAATTTAAAGGTTTTCTTCATTAAAATTAGAAAAAATAACGATTTCATTAAAATAGGATTAAGATCAGTTCAATATATACTATTTCATTAAAGTGATCTCTTTACATGAAGCAAATGATCTCCTTGATATAATACAAAGACGTCTTAAGACACTTCGCATTATTAGCAAAATAATTTAACAATATTTTAAAAAAACTTTGAAAATAAGTAAAGTCAGGAAGTTAAGTGTCAGGAATATTTAACATTAGAAAAATAATATTAAAATATTCAGTACGGTTTACAAATGATATACTATCATAAAAGGTACGATATGATATTAAATATATTCAATGGCCATAAAGCATCATAAATAAAAAGTCTTTAGAAATGCAGCGAAGTTAATTCTCTTTAAAACATTTAATAGTATCTAGAATTCATTTTTGACCTTAACATTATTCGTTCATTCCAAATGCTTCCATAAAATACTCAGTATACCAGCTTTATGACATTTTTAGCATTATAAAGCTTTTTAATTGAGCTCAGAACCAATGGTGTTGGCAAGGGCCATGTGTTTTTAAATCTCACATGTAACGAAAGTAATTTTTTCCTCCTGCCCGTTATTTTGCTAACAAGAACATTTTTTCTCTTCGCGCGCTTTTAGGGTTAATGTAAATATGACGTAAGAGGGTAGAGGTATTTTATTATTCGGACAGACATGTAGTTTCTGAGCTAGTGAAGAGTGATACTAGGTTTTTTGCTGCGAAAATGCGGAGATTTAAGAAAGGAAAAAGGGTTCGGTTCGGATTTTTAAGGTTTTGACCGATAACACTTAAAATTGTTTCTTGCGTTAATCACCCTTGAAATATTTGCTGCGAATAAGACTATAAAAATGCACATAGGGCATAAGTTATATTGTGTGCGTGTGTGCAAAGTTTATGTTCTAAAAGTTTTACAGATGAGATCCTCTGCCCACAGGATAAATAGTAATTAAAATTAAGGGGTGCAATTATAGCTACGTCACATTTGTAGAAAGTGAGTCCTCTTTTGCGTTTAAGTGAGTTATTTGCGATTTATAGTATGATTATTTCTGAAAATGTTATTTCTATGTATATAGTGTATGATAAGTATGTGTTTGTTCTAAATTTAATTGTGTAAATATTCTATATTCTAAATTTAAGCGCATTGCGCATAGTCAAAATGTTAAGCAGTGTGTTATGTTTTTATGTTTAAGAATTGTATATACAAATGTTTCATTAAAGTTAAGATTTATTAATTTGTTTTGGTTTAAATTTGAAGTTTAGTGTGTATTTTTTTTTAAGAGTAAGTATAGCCGCCCTGCGGGCGTGTCATCGCAGTTTAGCGGCACATTTCTATGTCATTGTTTTACGTTATTATTTTGAGTTTCTGACATAGAAAGTGGCGAGCCAGCCAGGATTGCGAGTTTGATTATAATTTTTGATTTTGAATTTGAGAAGTAATCATACTATTGGTTAGTTCCATATACGTTAGGAGTAACAATAACTGATGCCGCATATTTAATTTATAATATATTTTCGTTTTCATACTCATCGGGCGGTGAATTTTTATTTATTGTATTATAATTATAATGTTGTGATTGTTGAGTTTAGAATTTATGAGAATTTATGAGTCATTGTTAGAAATATTGATAAGATTTGTATTTGAGATTTTGAGTATATTTTCATTTATATAAAAAATGAATGTTGATACATTGAAGAAAAAACGTGCAACGGCACGTAGCTCTTATACTAGAACAGCTAAGGTTCTAAAGGACGAACTAGAAAAAGAGCAACCGGATAAATCCATTTTAGAGGATAAATTTCTTAAATTACAAACAATAATTAGTGAATTAAAATCTTATGACTGAGAAATGTTAGATTTAATGATAGCAGCTAAGGCTACTGATGATAATTTAGAAACGGAAGTTATAAGTTGGGAGGAATATTCCGATGAATTTATAACGCTCAGCCGCCGATTAAAAGAAAAAACGGATAATTCAGACTTTAAAATTAATATGAGCTCTAATGTTGAGAATAGTGTAAATACATGTAATGAAAAACGGTACAAATTGCCGAAAATTCAATTTAAAAAATTTGATGGTCAGCTGTTAAGTTATCTTTCGTCTGGGGCCAATTTAAAAAAAATCCACGAGGATAAGAGTCTGGATGATGTTGACAAATTTCATTATTTAGCTCAATCAATGTTACCGGGGACTCGAGCTTATGAGTTAATTGAGAGTTATCCCTTGACTTCGGACAATTATCCGAAAGTCATTTCTGCGTTTGAAGAGCGTTTTGGTAATAAAGAAATTTTAACTGAGATATATGTGAGGGAATTATTAAAATTAATTATCCAAAACGTACGTTCACAAGGTAAAGATAAATTACGCCTGGTGTCATTGTTTGACAAAATTGAGTCCTATCTCAGAGCACTTGAATCTTTAGGTGTACACCAAGACTCCAATACTGCGTGGCTATATCCTATGGTTGAATCATGTTTATCGGCTGAAATGATTAGGGTGTGGCAGAGAAGCGTTCTATTTAATAACAAGGGACCACGTCTCTCAAATCTTTTAGAATTTTTGCGAAAAGAAGTTGAAGGGGAACAGAGGGTCAAACTTGCACGGTCGAGGTTTGAAATTTCACCTCCCTCACGTGAAGAACGCCCTAGAGAAGTCAAATTAAAAAATAAAAAACCACCCATGAGTGCTGCAAGTTTGGTAGCAACCAAGGAGCAAAAGTGTGTATTTTGCGGAAAAAATCATGAGAGCAAAGAGTGTTTTTTGGCTAGGTCTTTGCCCCTAAAAGAAAAGTTAGATAAATTAAGAGAGTTAAAGTGCTGCCTACGCTGCCTTAAGCCTGGACATTTTGCTAGAGATTGTAAATTATTTATACAATGTCATGTATGCAAGCGATCTCATCCCATTATTTTGTGTCCCGAGATTCAGGAAAAAAAGAGTGAGACTGTAGGGAGTGCAAAGGGGTCGACTACGGTACAAGCTACTATGTCTACACCTTCGTGTATGAAAGAAGTCCTACTTATGACATTAATGGTTGAAGTAGTGTTAGGGGGCATGAGGAAAAAAGTCAGATGTCTTTTAGATTGCGGATCTCAAAGGTCGTATGTGCTGAAATCTACGGCCGAAGCTTTAAATTTAGAAAGCCTTTCATCTGAGAATTTAGCGCATACTCTGTTTGGGGGAACAAGAACTGAGTCTAAAAATCATAAACGATATTCTATGAGATTAAGTCCTGCAGGGAGACGTACTGAATATCAATTCTCCTTTCTAGATCAGGAAAAAATTTGTGGAGGGATACCACGCGTCTCTAAAGGTCCTTTATTGAAGAAATTAAAAAAAGCATAGAATTTGGATTTAAGATGTGGGTGACGGTTACCCTGAAATAGAAATTTTGATAGGTAGTGATATTTATGGACAAATTCTTACGGGTGATGTAATTCAACTTAATGAGGGTTTGACAGCCATTAATACTAAATTGGGTTGGACTTTGTGCGGAGAAGCAATAGGATTAAATATTCAAAATTTTGAGGGTGTCCAATCCATGTTAGTAACCAATCTTCATGTTCAAAACATGAAAGTTTCTGATATGTGGAGTTTGGAAACAATTGGCATTGCCGATGAAGCGCAAACGTTTTCCAAAGTGGTGGAGGATCAATTAGCGCAGGAACAATTTTTGAAGGGGCTTCATAGAAACGAAGATGGGAGAAATTGCGTAAGCTTGCCTTGGGTTCAAAAATTTCCCCCTAACATTTCCTCTAATCGGCATATTGCAGAAAAAAGGCTTTTTGCCACTACTCGTAAATTAAAGAAATTAAATAACTTTGACGAATACGATAAGATATTTAAAGAATGGCTGTCGGAAGACGTAATAGAAAAAATCCCGGAATCTGAAAAGAATGAAAAGGGACATTACTTGCCACATCATCCAGTTATCAAATTAGATAGTTTAACTAGCAAAATTAGGCCCGTTTTCGATGCCTCGTGCAAATCAGATAATTCGTTGTCGCTAAATGATTGTTTGATAAAAGGTCCGAATCTCGTAGAAGAAATCCCAGCGATTTAAATGAGGTTTAGAGAAAAGGCGATTGGCGTAACTTCTGATATTAGACGAGCGTTTTTACAGATTGGCATAAAGCGGGAAGACCAAAATTATCTGAAATTTCTTTGGTGGGAAAATAACAAAATTTGTGAATTCCGCCATAAAAGGGTTGTTTTTGGGGTTACCAGTAGCCCATACCTGTTGGCAGCGGTGATCTCATTCCATCTTAAAAATATTCCTAAAGAATTCGAAGTTGTTGCCCAAAAACTTTCAAGTTCCTATTATGTTGATAACTGCGTAACCTCAGTGGATACGAGAACAGAGCTTGAAGAATTTAAGAACCAAGCAACTGACATTATGGCAGAAGCCAAAATCGAATTACGTATGTGGACCTTTGGTCCCGAAAATGAAACGTTACCTTCACAGAACACTGATACTGTCTCTCCCGTTTTAGTTCTTCAGTGGGACCGTATAAATGATGAGTTTATAATTCCCTTCAAACATGAGCAAATCGCATCAGACTTATCAAAAAGAAAACTTTTATCTATAATTCATGCGATATTTGATCCACTAGGCTTAATTGTGTATGGCAATTGTGTATGGCAATAATGGTACCTGCAAAATTAATACTTCAAGAAGCATGGGCAACTAAGGCAAATTGGGACTTACCTTTGCCAGATGAATTAAAAACTCGGTTCTTAACATGGTACCAAGGATTGTCTAGTATTTCCCAGCTTAGGTTTCCTCGTCGCATAGGTTATGGAAAAACAGATACTTGGTCATTACATGTCTTTTGTGACGCCAGTAGAAGCGCTTATGCCACGGTTATATTTTTAAGAAGTGAAGACGACGGAAAGGTTCATGTGAGGTTTGTGGCAGCAAAATCTCGTGTATCTCCATTGAAGAAGGTGACAATTCCGCGCCTCGAGTTACTTGCGTGTGTTTTAGGCGCACGTCTAGCCAAATACATCTCTGACGCTGCGTTCTTGGAAGAAGTTCCAATCTACTACTGGACGGATGCGACTGTAGCTCTTTGCTGGATACAGCGAGAAGAAAACTGGGGTGTATTCGTAAATAATAGAGTCAAGGAGATTCGAAATCTGTCGAAGAAAGAATGCTTTAGACACATCCCAGGAAAATTGAATCCTGCTGATATAGCCTCTCGTGGCTGCACGTCCCAGCATCTGCTGCGATGCGGTTGGTGGGAGGGGCCTGAATTTCTGAAAGCAACTCCCAAGGAATGGCCTGAATTTAAATTTTCTCCAGATGAAGAATTAATCGCATCAGAGTTAAAAAGAACAAAAGTTATTAACCTAAACGTGAAAATAGAGAAGCCTGAGTGGTACGAACGTTTATCCAGTTTTTCTAAAATAGTGAGAGTTTTCTGCTGGATGTTGCGGTTTGTGAATAAACTGAGAAAGAAGTCTTCTTATAATACTAACACCCTAACAGTGGAAGAAAAAGCTAAAGCTGAGATGATTCTGTGGGGTATAGAGCAGAAAAAGTATTTTCACGAGAAAGAAAATTCCGTCCATGGTCTGCTGGTGGTGCGAGGTGATGACGATGTTCTTCGAGTTAAGACTAAAATCATTGAACGAGATGATGAACTGTCCTTTTTATATCCAGTTCTTCTTCCGTCCAAACATTACCTAACTGATTGCTTGATATGGGAATATCATATACAGTATTGTCATGCGGGTGTGCAGATATTGGCTGCCAAATTAAGGCAGCAGTACTGGATCATTTCTTCAAAAAGAAATATAAGATCTTGCGTCAACCGTTGTGTCATATGCAAAAGATTCACAGCTAAAGCTTTAACTGCTCCACCAATACAGTTATCCCTTGACAGAGTAAGGGATTCTGCGGTCATTGAAACAACAGGAATTGATCTGTGTGGCCCTCTACTTTTAAAGCCAAAAGGAAAAACCTGGATCGTATTATACACTTGTGCAGTGTATAGGGCAATTCACCTTGAGCCCCTCACGGCACTCAGCACGGAATCCTTCCTACAGGCTTTCCGAAGATTCATCGCTAGGCGAGGACGTCCGTCAACTGTGTATTCCGATAACGGAACCAACTACAGAGGAACGGACAATGCATTGAAGAGGCTTGATTGGCAGAAAATCTCTGAAAACGAGTGTTATCCAATCAAGTGGAAGTTCAATCCCCCTACTGCAGCCTGGTGGGGGGGATGGTGGGAGCGTCTTATTCGGTCAATTAAGGCTCTACTCGTGCAAATTTTAGGAAGATCCTCTGTGAATTTTGAAGAGCTTCTAACGATCCTTTATGATGTGGAAGCCACAATAAACAGCCGTTTCATTTTTTGAACATTTGAAACATTTCCGATGATTCTGATGAGCTCATACCTTTGACACCCTCCATGTTTCTGCAAGACATAAAACAAATAGGAGTGCCTGATCTAGATTCCATCGATTCCAACAAACTGAATGTGCGTGTGAGCTATTGCAACACTTTGCAGCAAGAACTGAGAAATCGTTTCCGCAGAGAATATTTGGGTCAACTTGTTCAGAAGGCTAGTGATAAATGCCAAGAACTTAAAGTGGGAGACGTTGTCCTCATCGAACTTGAGAATAAAAAACGTGTGTTGTGGCCCATGGGCAAAATTGTGAAAATCTACCATAGTAGAGATGGTGCTTCCAGGGTAGTACAGGTGAAAACTAACAACGGTTGTTTGACACGACCAATTCAGAAACGTTATCCATTAGAAGTTTCAACTGCTGGAGATCCTGTGCTCACCCTTGGAGCGGAAAATAGATCCAGGTATGGAAGGTTGCTCAAACCACGTAAGAAATAATGTGTAAGACTGTAAATAATGACTTTTATTTCATTAATTTAGTTATTGAGAACTGTAATTTATCATGTCATGTCATTTTTATATTGTATTGTGTTTAATTAGTTATTATTTTGTTTTTTATGTCATTTTATTTAATTTAGTAATGCTCAGTTTAACTTTAATTTCTAATATTAAGAATTTTTTGTGAATTATAAAATAGTTGATTTTAAGAAAATCAAGGTGGGAGGATGTTGGCAAGGGCCATGTGTTTTTAAATCTCACATGTAACGAAAGTATTTTTTTCCTCCTGCCCGTTATTTTGCTAACAAGAACATTTTTTCTCTTCGCGCGCTTTTAGGGTTAATGTAATAATATGACGTAAGAGGCTAGAGGTATTTTATTATTCGGACAGACATGTAGTTTCTGAGCTAGTGAAGAGTGATACTAAGTTTTTTGCTGCGAAAATGCGGAGTTTTAAGAAAGGAAAAAGGGTTCGGTTCGGATTTTTAAGGTTTTGACCGATAACACTTAAAATTGTTTGTTGCGTTAATCACCCTTGAAATATTTGCTGCGAATAAGAGTATAAAAATGCACATAGGGCATAAGTTATATTGTGTGCGTGTGTGCAAAGTTTATGTTCTAAAAGTTTTACAGATGAGATCCTCTGCCCACAGGATAAATAGTAATTAAAATTAAGGGATGCAATTATAACTGCGTCACATTTGTAAAAAGTGAGTCCTCTTTTGCGTTTAAGTGAGTTATTTGCGATTTATAGTATGATTATTTCTGAAAATGTTATTTCTATGTATATAGTGTATGATAAGTATGTGTTTGTTCTAAATTTAATTGTGTAAATATTCTATATTCTAAATTTAAGCGCATTGCGCATAGTCAAAATGTTAAGCAGTGTGTTATGTTTTTATGTTTAAGAATTGTATATACAAATGTTTCATTAAAGTTAAGATTTATTAATTTGTTTTGGTTTAAATTTGAAGTTTAGTGTGTATTTTTTTTAAGAGTAAGTATAGCCGCCCTGCGGGCGTGTCATCGCAGTTTAGCGGCACATTTCTATGTCATTGTTTTACGTTGTTATTTTGAGTTTCTGACAAATGGGATCAAGCTCCTCGCATAAAGGGAGATATATGTCAATCTTGATAAATCTGTAAGTATTCATATAAGTAATAAAGCCTACATTAATATTTTTTATTGAATATAAGCAACCAAAATGTGCATCAAAATGAATTTTATAAGTGTATTACGGATTTAGATGTATTTACGGGGAAAATATAATCAAAATATTTAATGCACGTGTACGTACTAGTGCCGTATGTAGAAATACGTGCTTTGTAGAATTCCTGCGTTTGAGTGCCGCCTTTTGCGAACAATAATATTGGCGTTTTTTAATAAGATAAATTCTACAATTATTTAAGTCGAGATTATCATCTGGAAATCATGGCATATAATTTCAAGAAACGTTCGAAGCCTGTGTACACGATGAAACACCCGGTATGCAAGTTGAAATGAAGCGCATTCTAGTAATAAACTTTTAAATTCAAGAATTTACAATTATTTTGTTAACATGAATCTTTACACTTCCCAGTTTAAGTTTTAAAGTTTTATTACAAAATCTACGCAAATAAAAACAAAAGATGATTCCTTTATTTCAATGGTTAAAACGGTATATTGGAGCATATTTTAATATATTTCTAAATAACTGTACATTATCTCCAGGCAAAAAGAAACGGTTATATTAAAGTAACTTATATTTATACATAACGGATTACGACAAAAATGCGGAAAAATAATGAATTAATTAAAATAACTATTGGAGATAATATTAAAAGAAAATTAAAATTTTAATTACACAATCTCAGTTACGCATTTAATTAAAGGACATGTAAATGAACTCCGGTATAACCGTCTAAAACTTTTCTGGCAGACACAGAAAAAAGAAATTAACCAAGCTTATGTAATATAAATCATACAGGATTTTGTATTAAACAGTAAAATTACTTTCTATGATAGCACTCATATTACTTTTCACTCGTATACGACAATGGGAAATCGTACTGCTGAGAACTTCTTAAATCTTAATCAAGATTATTTACTTCTAAGTTCTTTGTTAATTTAGGTTTTCAAAAAAAAAAAAAAAAAAAAAAAAAAAAAAAAAAAAAAAAAAAAACTACAATACATTGGATTTCTTATACGAAATCTAACGAGACATTTTAAAGTTAATTTGGGAATTAATAAAAGACTGTGCCTTTCAGGTCTTTCGTGTACATAATTGAAATACTAAAAATATAGTACACTGGCAAGATAAATTAAATTTTAAATTACGTACTCATTCAGTAATAAAGAAGTCCATTTTTTAAAGTTATTTCATAGAAGTGATGTTGTTATGATTTAAACGTTTTCTGTATATAAATATACTTAGCATGTTATCAACGGCATCAAATAATTGTGATTACGGAATAAGCAGTAAAATTTGAATTTGTAATTACCTTCTTATCCATTTTTTTTTTTAAACAGAAGTATCATAGTTATTTTACGCGCTGGTGAGCGTTTTTTAATTCCTAAAAACAGATAATTTATTCTTTCAGGAATAATTACTTTCTTTAAAAATAAAAGGCGTGTAAATAAAATTCTTTGGAGATCTCTTATGGAATTTAATAGCATAATATTAACTTTCGTTTAAAAAAATGCATTAAATATCATTCACATATAAAGCTAAAATAATCAAGAAAAATAAATATGCTTAAACTATGATATAAACGTTAATTGCAGTTTCTGTTTGTAATAAATGATGTACATTTTATTTTTAAGTTATTTTCTATTTGATATATAGGAACATTGTATATCATTAGATTCTAGGAAAAATCAATAACTGAAGCTAAATTGTTAATCAGAAAACATTTTTTTTCTTTTAATAAGATGTTTTAACGCCTCCCATTTAATTTTAAAATATGCTCTTTTTTTAAACTTTACAGTGATTTTTGTTATTAAAACAAAACAAAAATAAAAGCAATCATCATTGATATTTATGTTGTTGTTAGAAATGTAACGGATCGACAAAAAAGTTGTTCTAAGAACAATCACAGTTAGCCTGCTTCATAGAGAAGGGTGCAGTATTCCGAATTCTGAGACTAAAACTGTTTTTTTACAAGATTTCTATACAGACAAAATAATAATAATGATAAATTTCGAATCACAATTAAAAATACATCAACTGCTGTTCAAATGTGGGCACACACACACAAAAAAAACCACATGTTATATTTAGAAATATTTTGGACGTGAGGAATTACAGCTCTAATTCCAGTATACAGGTAAATACGAAACTTTGTTTTCTACTCTACTAACAAGGAAGGTCTCCTTACTGGGCATACTCAGGATATTTTAAAAAAAATACCAATTAAACTACTTATGTATGTAATAAAGGATCAGTCAAAGTTAGCAGCGGAATTACAGTAGAAAGTCTGTAAAAAAATAAAATACTTTCGAGTATTTGGCGTGAAAAGACGAAAGCTTCACGCGATTTGGCGAGCGGTACTTTTCCTCGCCAAAAGCAAACGATTTTAATGCACCTGAAAATTGTTTGTTAATTGATTTTTAGAATGCGTGTAAAAAGTATTTAATGAATTTAAACATAACTAGTCGGATGTACCAATCCCAAAACTTTCTTCTATCTCATACATGTTAATACTTCAAAATTCGCTATCACACTGCCAAAATTAAATGGCAATCTATGCATCTCATGAGGATTCTAAAGATATGCAATTCCGTGCATTAGTCCTTGAGATATGACTATCGCTGAAATCGTCTAAATCCAGCAAAATGCTGCCTAGCAGCGCCACCTATTTGGTGATTTATACCAAATCCTAATCAGTAACAATTTATGTCAATGTCTGACTGAATCTGAAGTTTGGAGAAAATCCGTGCATTAGATTATGAGATAGAGCTATAGCGAAAATCATGAAAATTCCTGCATAGCAGCGCCACCTATTGGGTGATTAACACCAAAACCTAATTACCAACAACTTGTGTCAACATACAACTAAATCTGAAGTTAGATGAAAATTCGTCCATTAGTTCTATAGATAGAGCTATTGAGGCAATCGTGAAAAAGGCGGCACAGAGGCGCCACCTGTTGGGCGATTTACACCAACACATAATAAGTAGCAAGTCATATCAAGGACTAACTGAATCTGAAGTTTGATGAAAATCCGTGCGTTAATTCTTAAGATAGAGCTATTTGGGAAATCGTGTAAATCCTGCAAAATTCACCATAACAGCGCCACCTGTTAGGCGATTTACACCAAAACGTAATCAGCATCAATTCATATCAAGGACAAACTAAATCTGAAGTTTGATCAAAATCCGTGCATTAGTTCGTGAGATAGAGCTATTGCGAAAATCGTGAAAAATGCAACATAGCAGCGCCACCTGTTGAGCGCTTTACACCAAAAACTAATCAGCATCAATTTGTATTAGGGACTCACTGAATATGAATTTTTATTAAATTCCGTGCATTAGTTCTTGAGATAGAGCGCCCACAAAATTTGTGTCACATACACACAGACAGACAGACAGACAGACTCACAGAGTCACAGACAGACATTTTGTAAAAACATGTTTTTTGGAATCTCTGACCCCTAAAACGTGTAAATCCGTCGAAAACCGGAATTCGAAAATTTTCATGAATCCAATACTTTCTTCTTGTAAAGATAGAAGAAAGTAAAAAAATGAGAGAGTCTAATAAATACATTTTTTTCGTATTACATATTTATGTAGCTTGTTATTTAATTTCATTACTTTAAACACAATTTCATATATAAAAATTCTTTCGTATATTTAAGCATATTCCAAAATAAAGGCAAGATTCATTTATCAGTTATTCATTTCAATGACAAAGAATTCGTCGTTTCCATAGCAACAAAATTGCTTCGACAGTACTCAATTGGACTTAATTTTGAGATTGAAATTTTTTTAATTAATTTAAATTTTGTTTTAATTCATAAAAATTGACAATTAATTTTCATTATAAATATATATATATACTAGGGGTCTCTGCCCCCTACGAGCTACGCTCGCCAACCCACATTCAGGGACACCAAAATCCAAAAAGCACGCTAATTTGATCGGCTTTAAAAATATTGAATTAAAATTTAAAAAAAAAAAAAAAAAAAAAAAACAGTAGCGATCTCTCTGTAAACGGGTCTCGATTCGTTTTTCTTGGATTGGGGATTTTTAAGACCATATCTGCTGCTGTTAAAAGATCCAATGGCTGTTTTCGTATTTAATTAAAAAAATTAGTTAAACATTCGAAAATAAGCTAATGTAAAATGAATTAAGTAAAGAGTGTCATTGTCTCCCGGTATTTTTTAACAACGCTATAAAATAGTTCTTTTAAATAATTCATTTTAAATGTATCGTTTTAAATCTGACGTAATTTACACCAAAGTTTTATTTCTCTTATTAATATTCACGTGAAAATACTTTTGTTGTTAGAAGGAAATATTATTTGCGCTGTCTTCGAATTCACGATAATAGTTGAAAATATTATCTCAAAATATCAAGTAAATGTCTCGCGCAGATATATTTTTTAATTTAAATTGTTTTGCCATATTTTTTGGCCATTTTAAATATGACGTAATTTCCTCCATTTACAGGTTTTAACGCATAGTAATGATTTTTTTATTTTACAATATCCTTTCTCTTTTAAAATTCACGTTAAATATAGTTCTTATGAAGTAATTTTCAATAAGTTCCTGCTTTTTATACGCAGTTATTTAATTTTAATTTGAAAGTATCTTTTGTGTTTATAATAGTCACGTGTAAATAAATTTTTAATTTGAAGTAAACATTATTGTTTGCGCTGTTTATAAAGTTGGCAACAGTTTAAATTAATAACATTTTTTAAATTTGTAAAAAATATCTCTCGAAATACTGAAAATTTGAATTTAAAATAGAAATAAAACCTCAAAAAATAGTAAAAAAAAAAATGTAATCAGCACACCGGCAACTTATAACCTATAAAATGATCTAAAAATGATTAAATTCTCATGTATAGTTTTTCGATTTCCATATTTTTGTATACGACAGTTTTTTTATTATTAACGAAGAAAAGCCATGCTCAAGGCATACTTAGATATACTACTACAGGCAGACTGATTTGCGTTTAATGTATGAAGTCGCTCGCCAGAGGACTCTGATACCCTGCCCAAAATTGAAATTTGACTCTGACCGTAACTGAAACAACCTGGGAAGGGTAGATATGTAAACAAACACCAAAATTACGTCATGTCGCCATGGTTACGTTTACAATTCTGCTGACATTCCAATCAAGCTTAGAAATGACAGCTAATTCGAATACAGCTGTTAAGGGTTATTATAATTTGTCCATATCAATGTAAATGTAAAGTTCTATTTATTTAAGTGACTAATATAATGTGTTTCTCTTTAAAACTGTTAAACCAACACACATAAAAATATATAAATAAAAAAACACATGCTTAATCTAAAACATCAATGTCACAAATTTATTTGGTACCACATAGTTATCCCGTCGACCAATTTCGTCAAATTATATAAATCGCTAAAACACACGCCAAATTATACAAATTGACATAATTTTTATTTTAAATAACGAAAGAACAAATAAATTAGTATAACATTAATAAATATACAAATAAAATGTCGAAATAAAAATCACTTGATGACATAAACACGTGTAACTTGCTTACAGTCAAGTGAATATGACATTTACGATCAAGCATTATTGGCATTTAATCTTATAGTTTGGCGATAGATTTTTGGTCGACGGGATAACTAAGTACCATTTATTTACTATTTTCACTGCTGAAACAATAAAACTGATGGAATTTTTTTTAAATATATTAAAATACTCATAAAATGCCTTGTAATAATTAATAAATGTAATTTACTAAGTAACAAATACCCTTACATGATTTAATCAAAATTTCTTGGATAACATAGAATATTGCAAAGATATTTAAATCCTTGATCACCATTTCTTTCTCTGATAAAAAATAAGAATATTTAATGTTTAAGGAAGATCGGTTTTTTTTTTCTTCTTCTTCTTGGTTCGGGCGATATCAAAAACAAATATTTTACCGGTAACAGTAAATTAATCAAAAATAGCTGCTTCAAGCCAGTTATGAGAACTGTAGTTTGATAAAAATCAAATTTTAATTTTAAAACGTGCATATGAAACCAAGCTATTTTTATATATGTACGGGACATTCAAAAAAGAATAACAGAACCGGCATTTTTCATGAATGAACCAAACGATCAAGGTAAACAATAAATAATTTATCTAATCTTAAAAGTATGTGTAACACTAAAATGCTACAATTTGTGTAAAATAGCCTTTTAAATCGAAGGAAATTGAGGAATATAAATATTTAATTTATTACATGAAATTACGATCAATGGTTCTGAAACCTCGACGATGAGAAACAAGCTTCTCTCTGGGCAGGGTATAAATGTAAACAAAGAACACGTTGTGAAGTTTTGGTTCAGGGTTTGAAGTTGGATCCGACTT
The DNA here is from genome assembly GCA_963932465.1 of Maratus speciosus. NCBI lineage: Eukaryota > Metazoa > Arthropoda > Arachnida > Araneae > Salticidae > Maratus > Maratus speciosus. The sequence goes on from CAWVRF010001367.1 coordinate 455,666, forward strand.
CACTTTTTCGGCGAAATGCGCGGGCCGTTATATATCATAGTAGGCTATGGCCATGCTTAAGCCAAGACTCCCTTATCATAAAACATACTTGACAATCCGGAGAAAGTCTATGAGTGAAAATGTCGCCGATAATTGCCAACTTAATAGCTGACTTTCTCCCGTAAGTTACGCCACCTGGTGTATACTCCTGGTAATACTCCATAAACAAATGCATAGTAAAAAATTGAAAATGTTGTGTTATTGGCAAAATTGTATTAAAATGTTTTTCGAATTCCAGTAAAATAAAGGCGTAAAAAAAATATTTCGCACAATTATGTTCTGGCTTTAAAAAATGAAACATATCAAAAATGAAGATTTAAATATAAGATTTATTGATATTTTTTCAGGGTACTTGTTAGTTATCCCGCCCACCAATTTCGCCAAATTATATAAATCGACAAACTACTCGCCAAGTTCTACAAATTGACACAATTTTTTATTTTAAATAACGAAAAAACAAATAAATTAGTATAACATTAATAAAAATACAAATAAAACGTCGAAATATTGGTTTTATTGGCCATTATTGGCATTTAATCTTAAAATTAATTACTTTATGGCAAACCATTATTAGCATTTAGTCTTACAATTTGGCGACAGTAATTTGGTCGACGGGATAACTAACAAGTACCATTTTCAGTATATAGGACTTTTCGGGTTATTTTTTTTTAAATCTTGGCACAATATGGGCTTCGGAAAGAGCGATTTGTAGCCGATTGATATAAACAGTCATGAAAACAAAACTTATGAACTGCCAGCTTGTTTTGTAAGAATTTACGGCACAGATGTCATATACGCCCCATATTGGCGCGATTTTTTTCCGACGCCAGTTTTGCGAAAACCTCGTTACCATATCATCTATATCCGGATAACCATATCAAGCAAAATAACGACACTTTGGTGCCAGTTAAGTATCCGGTGCGTATATGACATTGGCGCCAGAAAAAAAACGCGCCAATATGCCATCTGTGCGAAATTTACATGTATAAATTTAGTTTCAAGATATTATTATTGTTTTTTATATACGATTTGTTTATATTTGTATATAAAATAGATAAATGCCTTTTTTATATTAAATAAATTGTACAAATATTGGAAAATATTGCTTCTTTATGTGAAACAGTGAATATGCTTCCAGAAATTACGTTGCCAATTTTTTTTCTCTCGCCAAGGCCCCTATAGTTGAAAAATACCGATTTATTATTATATAATGTAGTATTAGCTAATGTTCTCTAATCTGTTCCACAGTCAAAGTTGACTGCAAAAACGCGATGCTGGAATAATGTGGTATCAAGTATACGGTTTAAAAATAAAATTAATTTTGCGCCAAACTACACTTACGCCAATTGACTCTAGGTCTGATTAAGGAAGAATACTCAAATTAAGATTTACAAACACCAAAATCGTAGCACGACAAGAATACGGTATTTGCGGAAAGTTGAGGGACATGTATAAATTTAAGTGATTATTAAACTTTATTTTTCCAATTTTTTATGACTTCAGTCTGTTTTTTTGTGTATCTATGCGTGTTTTAACTTTCCTAAAATACTTTGATACATTTTAGTAAAACTTACATAACGTATGTGAGTTAAAACAAGGAAATTAATTACGCACCAAACTATGCCCGCCAAGATATGCCAATTGGCTGTGGAGCCAATTATGAAACATTCCATAGATTAATACATACAAACTTTATATGAAAAAACAACGAAGCTTTCATCTAAAGTATGTTAAACTGAAATGATCCCCCATATCTTCAAAAATAAAACAAATGATAGGCCAATAAATAAATAAATGAGACTGTGCATTGAAACAAATTGAAGGAGCGATGTTAAATTAATACTGTAAGGTGAAATTAATTGTGAAAAAAAAAAGAAATAGCAGAAATAAAATAAATCACATATTTGAAAATATAAAAGAGAAAATGAAATATTTTACATTTTCCGGATCTAGATGCTATCCATTTATTTCAATAACTAATATCACTGAGAAATTCATGGTAAAATAATTTTCTTTCCTGATTATTATTATTATCATCATTTATTTACATAACGGAATACAGCAGTAAACATTTTTTGTTTAACAGTAAAATAAGTTCATTTTTTAAATAAAATGTCTAGAACATATGAAAATTTTAAGATTAACAACTATCATTCGCAAACTACAAAGCACATCGTAAAGAAAATGGTAAAAGACAAATGGAAAACAAATTAAAAAATATTTCTGCTTCTCACGTTAGATGGCGCTAGTCACGGGAAACCATGTGGTTTCTAACCACGTGTACAGCGGACAAAGGAAACTTAGCGATTGCGAGATCTGTTATTTCGATAAGGAGGCCTTGGCTTAAGCATTTAAATTGGATGAGTTCTACCCGGAATATCTACGCAGATTTTCATTGGTCCATTTCCAAATCAAAACTTTTTTTTTATATATAGAAGGATATATATATATATATATATATATATATATATATATATATATATATATATATATATGACAAAACTATAGTTAAATTAAACTAAAACTGACAAAACTAAAGTTATTTACATTAAATTTATTTAAACAAGTTCAATATGAGACATTTTTATCTTAAAGAGTATTCGACATAAAAAAGTAATTTTCGAAATATCATTTCATCGCCAACCGATGATAAATCGCCAAATAAACGAAATTATTATTATTTTTGTACGAACGTTCTATCGAGGTTCCGCCAAAAAATTTTTTATAAACATATATATCCAAATGAGAAGATAATTTTTTCAGATTTTTCTGAATATGCCCGTATGGAGACCTTCCTTGTAAGTAATAAATTTTATCCGAAATAAGATTACGCTGAACGTAATATATTTCTGTAAAATGTGCCATATTGTTCATTTTAGCACGGGTCATCGGATAACTTCGCTCTATAAAATTTGAGTTATATATAAATAAATGCCATCAATAATGCATTTTCTAATAATTTTGTATATACTTATTTTCTCTAAACTATTACTTTATACCTAGATATTTTTTATCTAATATATAATTATATGATCATCTATATACTGACTTTAAAAATGCTTGCAATATTCATTATTGTGATGCACTTCTTAAATTATCCATCGAAGCAAAATGAATTTCGCAGAAAGCAAATAAAAGAAAAAATAATGTTTATGTTTGGCGGCTAAATAAACATTAGTGCATACACGTCGCTTAGAGCAAACATATTGGTATTAGTAATTAAAAAATTCTTTAGTTTTCTTCGTCCAGACAGTTTTTGAAATTATATATTGTACGAGACCGAGATGAACTTAAGAAAATTTTACTTCCGTAACATTTAAATCATGACTATTTTGACGGAAATGAATATTCATGTAAGGAAAAAAAAAAACTTTAAACATTTGGTAAATGCAAGAATGCATCTAAAACTTTACGGATAAGGAATTAGCCATTGGGCAACAATAAGAAGGGACACACAGGGTAGATATTTCTTCATGTTCATTTCATTAATACACTCTACCTCGTTATAACAACCGCCAATTAAAATGACTGTTCCATTATAACGACAGATGAAAAAGTCCCGAAAAACACATTTTTTATACTATGTTATTTTTACTTTCATGTTATAAACGGCCAGCATTTTATTTCCTAACACAGTCACAGAATTGATCTTTTTTCCCGATTCTTTTTCCAATAAAAAGTGACTCTTTTCTTTCCCCAAGCACTCATTGCCAAGTTCACAAGTAAGGTCTGAAGTTAACAGAAAGAATGGATATCTTCCCCGGGTGAAATTTAATAATGACTTGGTTTGACCTGATTCTCCTTGCCTTAACCCACTTTTGCCTAGCGTCCCATTTTTGGGACGTTTCAAATTTTAGTGCATTTGTATAATTTTCTTCTTCTTTATAACATGGAAATTGCATGAAATCATTATTTATAAATGTCTTTATATATAACCGAGACATGGCAGCACAAGGTGAATATTTATTTTCTTAAATTAAGGCTTTTTTCGGTGTTTATAGATTTTTAATTTTTCAAGAGGGCGAAATGTAAAAAGTAAGTTTATTTGTATTTTTTTCTGTCATGGACCCAAAATCGCAAGTTATAATCTTAGCTTGCGGACTTTTTTAAATACGTATTTTTTTTAAATTGCGAAATTAAATGTTCAAGCCTATTTTTTATGCATTTTTGTAATGTACAAAATATAGGGTTCTAGGCACAAATGGGCACATATTTTTGCTAGAAATTTAGGAGACAGTTATTTATGCAATCTCCTTTCGGAAATATTTATGAAATAAATTGTTATTAAGTCTGCAATACGATTATTCTTATTTTATTAATATTAATAGTTATAACGTTATTAGTCTCTGCAAAAAAATAAATATATATATATTTTTTTTTGTAGTTCATTAATATACTAATTATAGTACATAATATACAATTAAAAAACATTTTAAATATAAATATAGGCAAAATATATAATTATGCATATTATTCTACTAGAAATACTCATATTTAGTTCTTTTTCATTTTATCAAATAAATACAAAAAAAATTAAGCTTAATTTTTTTTTAGTATTTTTCCAGTTCATTTTGCAACATTTTAAAGTGATTTTACCAAAAAATTTGAAAAAACAAAAATTCAGGCACAAATGGGTTGCATATGCGTATCCGCGTACTCGCTCGCATGCACATTCAGTTTGTTGCATTTGGGCGTTTTCTCAAGATGGTTGTGTTTCAAACAAAAGAAATGCGATTCCTTTGGGTAAAAAATTAAATGTTTTGATGTACAATTTGATGAACAATTGATTCTATATCTGAAATTCCTAAAATATTTAATATTCCAAAAAGCAATTTATTTACAATGATTAAAAACCTTGAATCGATTTGAGACACGGGGAAATTAGAGTCCCTGCTTCTCGTAACCTATCGCGACAAGAAAATTTCAGCAAATTAAAGAACGCATTGCATGAGAGGATAAAACTTTGCAGTTCGGGCAAAGCTCTCGTTTATTGAGATTTTTAAATCCAAATTACTTACAGAAAAAAATAAACATTGATGAAGAACACTTAAAACCTCAGATAGAGGGAAGTCAGACATTGTGTTTGTCCTTTGTAATCTTACCGTATCTTTGCTGGGTAAAGTGGCTCTATGAAATAACAAACGGTTTATGCATGTATGGATACCAAACTGAAAACAATAATCGAATTGTATGGCCAAGAAAGCAATTTTCATGACGATGGTGTCGGATTGCTTTTTGTGATAACACCTGGCAGATCTTTAGTTTTCAATAACGAGTCTAATAGTGGATAAATGAAAGCTAAGCAATGAATTACAGTTCTCCTAAGTGCCAATATGTCGGTGCCTGAAAAACTCCCAAATTTAAATGTTGGCTAAATTAAAAAATATATAAATTCTTCATAGGGGTGAAACCTGTACCACAGAGGTTACTATTCTTATGTGATTGGTTCAAGTGATTATCGTTTGGGAACCTAACGAAACTTTCAAATTCAAAACGACTTGACTTTTTTTTTAACTTTACAATCAATGCAACAACTATATCCTAAAGATTGTCATAGATAATTGTTATAATTTTATGAAATGTGTGTTTATTTTTTAACTTTACATCATTCTTTATACACCATATAGTAAACTCGTGACTTTTTACTTTCATGTTAATATTGAATTTCTTTATTGTGTAAATGTTCATGGATAACAGCATGTATTTTTGAGGAATGATAGTGTCTTTTGCAAAAGCAAATAGCAAATAAATGCAGGGAAATCGCCCTAGACAACTGTACTGCTCATCTTCAGAATAACGGTTTTAAGCATATAACAGTGAAATATTTTCACCAAAAGTCACGTCTGTTATTCAGCCTCTCAAACAGTGCACAGTCTTAAGTTTCAAACGCAGTTACAGACAATTAAAATTGGGAAGAATTGTTTCTGCACTAGGCGAAGACAAAATTTATAGAATTGACATACTTTCAGCATTACACCTTTCTACAACAGCATGAAAACTATTTACCACTATAAACTCTATTCGTCATGTTTGTTTTGAATTGCAATCGCAACCAATAAAATCGTCCGATGTAATGTATTAGAGAACGAATATCAGAGAACAAGAAATAATCAGAGAACGAATGAAAAAAAATAAACAAACTAGAAAACAGGAATTTTGCTTTCTCGAATTTTGTGTCGCCCCGATGAAAAAAAATGTATATATGTACATAAATATACACTCTTAATTCAAAAGAATGATTTACTAATTCAATAAAGAAATGAAGTATTTTATGCGTTTTTTTTTCTTTCTCAATATGAGTTTTATCAAAAAGAGACATTTTGCACAAAAAACTGGTTTGCTAAATTTGTCTTTTAGGAGCAGATTCCGAAATCACTCCTATTTCAGAACGGGACAGAAAAATGTCTTTTTAAAGAGTGATTTAAGAGCTTTCCCATTGTTTGTAATCATGTTACGAAATATTTAGTTTGGAAAGGCAGGATCCGGTTTGAAAAGCTTGTTTGTTGTTTCAGGTTTCAAAGCTTAGCGTTACATGATTAAACACTATTATAGTATTAAAATTTAATTTAAACATGGGGTTTATTATGTCCACGAAAGCAGGGGGGGGATGATCATAGAAAACTGAAGAAATTTTGTTTTTTGTTTCTCTGTTACAATCAAGATGGCTACCGGCAATTCTTGGATAACATTTTTCACCTGACTGAAAATTCTAAGGTAAAGTATGTTGTTTTACTCTCTCTTTCTTGTAATTCCTTCGTCATTCCTTATTGTATTTTCACATTGTATGTATAATTTTGCGTTATTTAACGTTATTACTTTTAAACCAAAAACATCAATTTCTTAAATTATCTTTATTTCTTTTTTTTTAACAGCTGTTCCTTAATTTTTATAATCAATAAAATGCGCTTGGACATGTAGCTTTCTCGTATTCAATCTGTGTAAAATTACACTAATTGATATTTACATTATTAATGAAATATCATTTGGGGTATATCATTGATTATTAATATATTTTTCTCATGACACTCAGAAATATTTGTGAAACACAAAACCCATGATGATAATAATTATTAAATCATTATTAAAAAATCATATATATGTTCTTTTTTAAAAAAAAGTGTTTCAGTACGTACAAGTATTTAATAAATTATGTTCACTTAGATAATTGTTGACATCTACACTTTATTTATTATTTTTTTAATTGACACAGTATTATGTAAGTAGTATGAAATGTAAAAGATAATTAAAAAAAAGTATAAGAAAATAATAGATCAGTAAAAAATACTATTAATATATTTTATGGCACAACTACTTGAAAAATTTTTTTCAATTTTTATTTTCTTAATTTTGAATTTTTTGTTATAATTCGCCCTGTTCATATAAAAAAGTTTAACTAAAAAATAAAAAGAGTTTGCCTTTATCACAAATAAATTCTGTGTTCTATAATTATTTATCTGTTTCATAAGCAACACACATAAAGATGTATAAATAATATGTGAAATAATTAAAGAATTCCACATTTCTAGATTAAAATTAATAGCGTTAAAATTTATATATACAATGTGAAGATAACAAACAAAAAATAAAAAAAATCATTAGGAAGATAAAGTAAACACAACAGCCTTCAGAATATTGACAAGGAGAAAAATATTTTCTTGGTATCGTGCTAACCATCTTTTTATTATTATTATTATTTACTTTTTTTTTTGTCTATCTTTAGAAAATGAAACACAAAATTTATTACATATCTGGATTATATTAAAACAAAATGGAGTTTTTAAAAATAATATATTTTGCAAACTGGGGAGGTAATATATTTAAGAAAAATAAAAATAATAATAATTTCTGAAAATAAGAAAGAGATAACTTGTTTTCCTATTAATTTTTCAAAAAAAAAAAAAAGAGTTTTAAAATGATTTTTCAATAAAGGTGCAGTCACTCTTTTGCCTATTAATTTAGTTGAAAAAAGGAGTGAAAATGACTTGTCAAAAAGGAATGAAAATAACCACTCAGCAAGATGGATGAAATTCACTCCCATAGAATGAGTGCATTTTCAATACTTGAAAGGAGTGAAAATACACTCAGTCGGAGTCAAAATCGCTGAATTTTTTAAGAGAGCAGATAGTACAAAACATATTTCAGTTTTGAGACGTAAAAAACACTCTTTTATTTTATATAAAATGACGTCATTCGCATTCGATGCGAGGCTAACGAAAGAGACAGGCTACCGCGGTGTATTTCACGTGTCTTACAGACCGCTGGAGTCACGTGATGCTCGAATGCACCAATGCAGGCGTACGAAAAGAGCATCGCGCCACTCTAGCGGTCTGTAAAAAAAGACACTTGGATACACCGCGGTAGCCTGTCTTTTTCGTTAGCCTCGCATTCGATGAATTTGCGATCATTTACGATCCAGTCTTAAAACACATCTACAGGAACGTAAGCATAGGACGTCATTATCGCTGAATAATACACAAATCCAAAAAAAAAAAAAAAAAAAAACCGTCATTCAAGAAACTCTAGAAAAAAAAAATCGGCTCTTTAATGATTCATATGCCTTCATTTTTTTGTAATATTAATATAAATAATTAAAATTAAATATAATTTATAATAGCTCCATGTTTTATCAGAAATCATTCATTTATATTTTTTCAAAATAGTACTTATTTGAATTACATTTTTTCTTTCATTTGCAATAGAAAATGGCTATGAAAAGATATAATTACTATTTTCCAACTATTTTCCCTTTACTTTCTACAGAAATGGAGTACTTCAGTTTCCACAATTAAACAAATGACGTGAAAAACTACAAAAAATAAAAAATTAATATCTGAAAAATAAATTGAGATGCACTTTTCAAACAAATTGCATTTAAAAGTACTTTTCTTCCCTAATAAGACGGTACAAAAATTGAAAATGTGCGCTATTTCGAAGTTTAAAAAATTGCAGTAGAGTATTTAACCGAACAATGATACATTTGCTTTGTTTTACGGTTGGCTTATAAAACGGAAGTTTATTTTTTAGAGACGACTCTTTAATTGCTGGCCGAAAGAAATAGCATATCGGGGATAATATGGAGGAAGAAAGGATATTACAAGAAACCTCTGAGAAAATGAATATCAATGAAAAAAGGAACTGCTAATGATTATGTTATGATTCATTCGGATATAGACTGTGTGGAAAATTTCATGGAAAATTATAGTATTTCAAATGAAAATCGGATTTCAAAGTAATTGCTTAAGAGGCGCAAAGGCCAACATAGTGAAATAGATTCCATACCGGGACTCGAACCGGGGCCATCAGTATAGCGCACTGACGTTCTACCAAGTAAACCACATGGAACAATACCCAGCCTGGAAAATTTCTCACTATTAAATGTTAGCAAGGCTACAATGTTAGCAAGGCAGCAGAAGATGGAAAAATTTATCGTGAGCCACCGACATGGGGCAAACACGAAGCTCAATAAAATTGTTCCCTCTTGTGCTGCGTTTATAGCCTTGCCAACATTTAATAGTGAGAAATTTTCCAGGCTGGATACCGTTCCATGTGGTTTAGTCGGTAGAACGTCAGTGTGCTATACTGATGGCCCGGGTTCGAGTCCCGGCATGGAATCTTTTTCAATATGTTGGTCTTTGCGCCTCTTAAGCAATTACTTTACTTTGAAATTTCATTTTCATTTCAAATATTGTATCCAAGGCGAATGTTTCTCTCTGTAATAATTTCCATGTATTAAGAAAATTACAGTATTTCTCACTATTCTATACAAGGAGAAATAGAGTCATTGGATGATGAAAGTATGCGGTTACCGCCAATGTCTAATGTAAAAAGTAATTCAAATGCTATTGATATTTTAAACATTTTCGAAAGACAAGATAATACAGAAATTTACTTATCAGCTCTAACTGAGATGGAAAAGTTTGTTTCAGAAAATATTAAATTCACAAAAAACAAACAAAACTTTCGATTTATTTTTGTATAACATATATCTTAATACGTAAGTAACTATTGTTTTGTGATTTAACATTTACGTTAAGTTTTATTTTAAAAATAGGTAATTATTCTCCTAAATTTATTATTTTTATTTTAAATTCTCAATGATTATCTAATAAGAAATTAAACCAAAATTTGTAATAATAATGTATCATAGTATTTCATTTGAAACCTTAATTGTCCTGTTCCTGATTAAAGTTTTTTCTCTTCACTTCCGTTATTTAAACCATTTTCTTTCTCATGGGATGAGACGTTATAACGAGCGTCCAATATAACATTTTCAATAACTTAATTCCTTTTATTCTTAATCTTATCAAACACACAAAAAAATTTTTTACTCTTGCCAACTTACCCATTGTCTCTTCTATGCAGAAATATTCACCTACATAATGAGCAGATAATGGAGTTATCAGACTTCCTTTTAGATTTTTGTCTAAATAAGTAGCAATAAAATCTATCATATATCAAAATCAACATATTTAAATAAAACCTGTTTTTTATACAATTTTTTTTTTTTTTACACACTTGATCTTTATACATTACACACTTTACACATCTTTAAAAATTGTTTGCCATAAACTTTCCGACAAAATTGAGCAGCATTGGCTAGCCGCAATGTTAGTATTGTGTAGTAAAGTGTTAATTCTCGAGTTGACTAAATAAAATTAATCTGAAAATTTGTAAATTTCCGGATATCCTATCATTGAAAAACTCTTTAATGCACACATCAAAAACTTGTTCTTATAAAATCTGATTCTGGGATTTTGAATGTAAAATTTTGTAACTCAAAATTTTGTAAAAATAAAATAACCTTGATTTCACGTACCAAGCATTTTACGTTTAAAAACATTCTTTCTTGTAATTTATAAAATAAACAAATAAAGAGTATATATTTTACAAAGGCCATTCATCTATCTGGAGTTGAATAACCTTTCATGCCAGAAAAAAAATTCCATTTATGATTTTTATGTTTAATACTAATATGTAATTATGCATTGAGACAAAAGAAAAAACGAATGAAAAACTTTATATTTGAAATAATATATAATTGGCTAGTGCAGTTTTACATATTTACATCATACATTACTTTAGATTTTAAAAGTCCATAAAGTAAGAATGCATAATTTTAGCAATAAAAAATAAATGCATAATCTTTAAAACTTACAGATAATTTCATAAAAGGTGTTAAAAACATATAAAGATATTATTTAATATAACCCTGACATATTTCGAACGCACAAGCGTTCATTTTCAAAGGGAAAAGATGACAGACTGGAAATAGAAATCATACGTAAAAAGAAAACAATGTACTACGCATGCGCAAGCGATGTTAAGTCCACTGTTTTAAAGAGGGGTTAAAAGATCAAGTCATATTTTCAGGAGTTCTTCAAATACCCAGAATATTAAACCAAATCGGGGGAATATTATAAAAAAGGACATTGTTACAAACAGTATCACTCCTAAGTAAAATCTCAGTGGATTCACGGATTATTGAAGAGTAATTGTTAGATGTTGAAATGATTATATTAGCTTTTTCAAAATTTATCTTAATATTTTCTTTTTGATGCAATCTGGATAAAGCTGTACTTGGTTTATTAAACTTCATATCAGATAAATGCCCTTTTAAAGCCTTTCCTTAAATTTTCGAGATGTGATACCAATATAGAATAAACTTTTATGATGTTCTGTGCAGAATGGGATTATGTAATTCCTGTTTTTTCATAATCTGGAATTGGATCAATTTTGCTGTGAATCAATTATTTCAATTTTGTTGGAGGTTTAGCTATTAAATTAATATTATAATTTAGTAATGCACATCTCAATCTCTCATAAATATGTGGAATGTGTTCAAACATGCAATAAGTAAGCTTGCTCAAACTTAATTAATTCTTCTGTTTTAATTGATCGACTAATATATTAATGCATTGAGAAAAGAAACCATTCTCAATAGTAATCTGTTTAATTAAACTATACCCGTTTTCTAGCTATTTATCAGTACAAACTTCGAAGGCAGTTTAACCCCTTGAGGGGCACCGGTAAATATTATATACTACCTACGATTAATGAAGTTTTACACCAGAAAAATTTTATTAAATTTTACTTTTCTAGCTTTGGTGGAAAAAAGCCATAAAACTGCCTTTACTTATTTTGAAATAGAATTTTTCAAAGATTCCGGTGGGAATTCAGCATTTCACAAACGTAATTGCTTGCCCCTCAAGAGGTTAATGTAAAACCTGTAGGCAGCGATTTTATATGAAAATGGGAAGTTACAATGAAAATAAATAGTGTTGTTAGACATTTTCATTGCAACACACCGCTTTCATATCAATATATCAAAAAACGTCCATTTCCTATGTATGTTTTTACACATTAGATTTAATATTTAAAAATAGTCTTACACCATATTTTACACCTTATTTTCGGGATGATGTTAGACAAAACATTATTTCTCCAGCTTGCTTAGCAGTTAATTATACGGGAAATTAGAGAATTTCTAATAAATTGATCTAGACATTTAAAAGTTCATTTGTACACACGTAAAAAATGATTCCCTTAAACCTCTAAAATTATGAATTTTAAAAATTATAAATCTAAACACAAATTATAATACTCTTATTTTAAGTATCATCCAGTATTAGTTAAGAACATTCTTACGTGTAATTAGTAAAATGTACAAATAAAATGTATTTTATTTTTAATTGCGCTTTATATATCTAGGGTTTTACAGTATTTTATGCTAAAAGAATATTTTCAATTATAAATTTTATGTATGTTGAAAGATACATGTAAAAATACACTCAGACAAAAAGGAAAACGACTGCAAAACCTTTTATTTCATAATAAAGACTAAAATTATAATTGAATGCAATAAAAAGAAATAGTAACACAATGCTTCGAATTTTTAAAGTCAATAAAACAAGAATGAAAAAGGGTTGCAATAAAAATAAATTCAAAAATAAAAAAAGAAACAAATTCTGATATTAAATGTTTCTAAGTTAAAGTAAGACCTAATGTCTAAATTGCCTTGTTTTTAAAGCTAATAGCAAACGAAGAGACTGTCTTTTTTCCCAGAACTATGAAACACATTTTTTTAATCTGAAACAGACTTTATTATCAAGTAAAAAAATATATTCCCTAAATTTGTACATTTTAAATTACTCATTGCAATTATTTTAAATTAATGGTTTAGTAAAATTAACTCATAAAAACGTGAAACATAAATTCCCTATAAATGACATATACATTTAAATGAAATAAATACAGAATAAGAAATGCTCATTCTATAATAATTTCTTACGTTTCTCTCATATATAAGAAACAGTAATAATATAAAGTTTAATGGATATTTCTGTACTTCACAGATTTGTCATTATTTTAATGAATTTGATAGTGAATAAAATAATGTCTTTGTTTCTCGTCTTAATATGTTTATCCATTTAATGAATATTAATTAAAAAAAACATGTAAGTGGATTTAATTTTTTACACATTTAATAAAATATACTTTATGTAGTACACAAAAAATTTTTCGTAAATTCCAGATTTAAGAATAAATACTCACTATAAATTATTTAAGCTAGGGTTTAGTTTTTAGAATAATTCTTTTCAAGATGTCATTATAATGATTGCAAAAACTATTATTATTATTTTTCTAATTACGACACTAACATCTTAATAGAAATTTGATTGTAGATGTTAGATTAATTTTTCTCGTTAAAAGTATGATAAAAATCTTTTAATTGTAAAATCGAATATATATTTCAATTATCTATAGTGTATTGTGGTAAAAAATAAACTGAAAACAAACCTTTTTGTGTTTAAGGGGGTCCGGGACACATTTTCAAAAAAAAAATATTTATAGAGTTAAAATTTGGAAATTTTTTGTGATGGTTAACCATATCATTTGTAAACAAAATCGCACGATAAAACTTCTCATAATTAAAAAAAAATAAATTTAAATTCTGTTAAAAAAGTGGGGTAGTTTAACATCATTATAAATCGAAATATTATTTATAGAATTTCAATTTTTTATCATTTAAATAAACAGAAATATGTAAGTTTTAATTTAGATTCAGCATTTTAATTTTTATATTAAATATATTATATACAAAATATTATTTTTTTTTAAAAAATTAAAAATATTTAAAGAAAAAATTAGAAAAAAATGATGTAACTTCTTTTTTTATCATATTTTCAAAAGTAATATATATATATATATATATATATATATATATATATATATATATATATATATATTTGCTGAATCTAAATTAAAGTAATACTATTGAAAAAGACATATTCCAAGTTTAAACCCTTTATCTGTAGCGGTTCATGATTTATAACAATTTAAATATGAGTAATGGTGAAAAATCCATCATGAAGAAAAACCCAATTTCACAAGAAGTCGTTTCCTTGACAACCATAGCTTGAAAGGTAGATTTTAAAAACAAACCAAAACGAAAAAAATTATATTTCCTGTTCTAATTACGATAGAAACATGATTTAAACGTGATTTTAAGCAAAAAAAGGAAGAGAAATTTTTAATCCAATAAAAATTCAATATTTTTTTTTTTTTTTTTTTTTGAAAATTTGATGATTTTTGTGTCCCGGACGCCCTTAATTTACATATTTTAACCACTTTTTATTTTCGTATTAAATCTTCTAGTATCATATAGATAATTTTTAGTATGTCATTTTCCGTATTAATTGTACGAAAAATATTTTCTTTTGTATAGTATACTTATTAAATGATTTAATGCTATGGAAAAATAGTAAATTTTAAGATTTGATTCATTTTCACAGCATTTTTCTGGTAAAAGTACCATTTTCCCTTTCACAATTTACGACTCAATTTCCGTTTTTTTTTTTTTTTTTTTTTTTTTTTTTTTTTTTTTTTTTTTTTTTTTTTTCTAATTAGCCTTCTACTTGTTTATATTTAACTTGTCACAAAGAAAACTTTGGTAAAGTCAGTTTTTTCTTACTTTATTTTTTAATTTTAAAATGAACTGAAACTAGTGAAGCATGGCACCAGTTTCTAGTAAGTATGTCTAATAGTCTGTTAATTATCCTATTTCGAAATAAAATGAAAGCAAAAGCTGCATATTTCTTCATATGTTTATAGTGTTCTTGTTTGACGTACTTTTACTTCATGCGCCACATGATGATTAAAAGAAAAAATAACCTATTCAAAACTACACTAGATTATCTGCTTAAATGTTAACTTCTTGAATTTACCTTTCTGTTAGGCATGGCATTGTATTAATTAAAGATGCTGATAGGAATTAACCCTCTCGCTGCGCAGCCCGAGCTTTTCTTGGGGATGCATTTTTCCGTCTAATTAATCCTCTTTGATGATTCCCACCAGTTATTATTATTATTATTATTTATTTTTTTTTTTGTAAATTTTGCCTTATTTAAACGGAGCATTTTATCTATTAAACTAGACAACAATTTTTGTTTTCAAAAACCGGTGACAAAAGAAGTATTTTAATTATTTTGAAGCTATTTTAATAAATTAATTACGTAGCGAGAGGGTTAATATTAAATATTGTAATTATAATCTACTTATCTAAACAATATTCGTTTGTCCTGATGAGTATTTGTAATTTTAATACACTCTGTACGATAAAAGAATATATTACAGATAGTAAAACTTTAATTGAAGGAAAACCATGCAAAATTTTATATTTTCTCTTAAAATTCTTGAAATACCTTAGCTTAAAATACCCCGCTAAATAATCTTATTATGTGACTAGCAAGATATGAAAAACATCATACTTGTGACAAGCAATTTTAATTCCAATAAATAATTTTATGCATTAAATTAGAAAAACAAAATGATACAATTGCGACAAGAAGGATAATTCCACTTTCGAAAAGGAGCTAGTGGTTGGATTGTTACGTAAATGAAACTTCAATTGTTTTTGTTTGTTCATATTAATCTTAAGAAAGTATTATTGCCTATTAAACTGCACCATGTTTGTATTACAAATGTTTCAATTAAAACTGTAGTATAGTAGCATTTCTTTATATCGCGCTTGCAGGAAGTCAAATGCGAAGAGCAATAAATCCAAAAAGGCGATATAACTACAGTAAATAAAAAAGGCAGAAAAATTGTGACAAACATGTAAATGGTAAATAAAAACTTATTTGGAAATCTAAATAACCAAAAATCAACGTTTAAGCACACAATAAATACATTAGATAATGAGAATGAAACCTGACGTATGTATGTTTCGAGAGTTCCAGGACTCACTTATAATCTCACTTCTCAAATATCGTAAAAGTTACTCCGCATTTAGTGCATTTGCATTGTCACTAATAAGTATCTGAAGTCACCAGGCCACCAAAATGTATAGAATATTTTATAAGTCTAATTTGAAAACTGGTCTCCTAATGAAACAGACTCTGTAGTCCTTGCCATCCATAAGGTTATTGTGTCTTCAAAGTTAAAAAAGAAAAAAAAAACTGTGAGCCGCTTTCGGGATGTTTTGCCACATTTAGGGAATATGGAGGCGCTTTATAAAGAACGATGTGTGTTTTAATGAGATTTTTGGTTTATGAAAACGTTTGAAATGCAGAAAAAATATTCGTTTTTTTTTCTTCTTTTTTTAAAAATCCAGATCGGATGCTTCATTATACAGCATTTATTTACGACTCTTGCTTTAATATTTTAAGTAAAAGACTATTGTCGCATTTAGGGATCATCACATTTTGGCACAATGACCGAAAATATATTTTTAAATGAAATAAAAACGATTTTTTAAGCTTAAAACTGATGTTCTATTTTAAATATTCATGTACGTATTTTTAAAAAAGGAGAAATACTTTTAATTACTTTCATATTTTGATAATAGATTGAACTAATTTAATAATAAAATATAAAAAAAAAATTCTGGATGATTTAAAAAAAAAAAAAAAAAGTTCCAACTGTTGTAATAATTTCCAGAAACTTGAAATATTATTCCTTTCAATAAAATAAAACTCAATGCAGCGTGTTTGAATTTATGTGGTGAAAATTGTAAAAAAGGTATTTATTAATTAATTTTAAGAAAACGGTTAAACACAAATAATTCCTCAGAGAAATGAATTACATGTAACTGTCACAAATCCCCAGTAATATATCCAGTCATTGGACCGTTTTTAATAATAACTGTTATTTGACCATATTATAAGTGCACATGTCATGTTGATCATATTTTGATCAGAATACAGTTGGGGGCATTCTCATAAACTTTTGACTTTCATGTCCCTGAATTATAATTTTTATTTTCATACACTTTTTTGTGGTTTTTTTTTATTCCATATACTAGGGATCATCCCATTGCATGATTGCATAACAATATTAACGAGATAAATAAGTTTGGGACGATGCTGGTGGTCCAAATACCAGGAAAACTCCTATACCGTCCCATGTCCCTGATGCTGATTTTTAAGTTTGGAGCTGTCCGTATAAAATTGTTTCAATAAAAGTAATTCGAGGTAATTTTTTTTCCAAAACTGGAACAATTGTTTTATATAAATATGTTGCAAAAAATTAACCTGCACACATTTTTACGGTTGATATTATTTTTCGAACTCTGCCCCTCGGTTTTTGATCCTTACCGTCTCTCTTGCTAAACTTATGCTTAAAATAACTTCAAATGCAGCCACAGAATTTTTTTCAAGTTTTTTTTTTTTTTTTTCTCATGCAGAAATATGCTAGAGAAATAATGTCTAACATTCATTGACAGGAAATTTATTGTAGAATTTAAATCAGCATTTAAATATCAATTTCAAGATCGTGGCTTTATTGGTAGTCTTACCGTCCCCAAGGTTTATTCCTGCACTTTTCGAGGTAAATTAAAACTAGTCGTTGGGGGCCACAGTAATACATACCCATCATGGATATAGATAATATAAAATATGAAAATAAAACATGTGAGATTTGCTAAGCATTGTACCATGCTACTTTTATTCATAATTTAATTTATTTGGATTTCCTTAAATATAATTAATATAACCCCTTCAGATAATATTACTTTTTCTTGCATTAAAATATCCCAATTTGTTGATTTACTCTAAGCAAGTAAACGCTATTGGTTTACAATGGAAGTCTATGGCAATTTCGCGAAATATTGGAGATACCGCCAATTTGGCGTCACTTTTGTGGACTCATTTTGGCCGCCAAATTTGGCGATATACCGCCACGTTGGCAACAAACTTGGCGGTATTTGGCGACAGAACAGGGTCCCACCTATGGTAAACCCCCTTATAGGTATGGAAAGGCATTAAATGCTTGACATTTACGATAAGCCATTATTGGCATTTAATCTTATAGTTTGGCGATAGTTTTTTGGTCAGCGGGATAATCGAGTAGTACCGAATTGCGTAAAAGAAACATCCTTATAACTCGAAAAATTATAATCCTATTAACTAGCAGTTTACTACGTCGGATTAAGCGTCACATTTCCAATAATAATATATCTTTGAATTGAAATTTGAATGAAATACAGGGTTATGAAAAATGAAGAATGTGAAAAATAGAATTACAAATATCTCGGCAACTAACAATCTGATCGAGTTCATTAATGACGCATAATTTATGTTTTTTTTTTAATTGTCTTTTATATTCACTTCTTCAAATAAACAATTTCGAAAATTTTTGTATACCTTTTATCAGAACAAATATTTCAAGAGTCCGAAATAAATAGTTCCGATTAATCGAGGTTACTGATATTCAATAGATTTTCTTCCCATTTTTACTACCTAAATACACACCGAATTTCAAGTATCTATCTCAATTTGTTCGGGAGATAGAGCGTTTACAGACACACACACATACAGACGGACGGATATTTTTTTTTTTTCTAAAACTATGCTTTTCGAAATCTCTAGTGTCTGAAATGTGTAAATCTGTCAAATTTTTTTTTTTCGATTTTTAAAACGATTACAAGATTTACCCTATACTACGTACGATGGGTAAGCAAAAAAAAATAATAATTTAATCCAATGTTAACAACTGTTTCTAAAATCAATGAACATTGTGGCTATCACTTAGTCTTAACATGATTTCCCTAAAATAGGTGGTAATTTTCCTTACCGTTCCACCCTTACCGTCTCTTTTTTTCTCATTTCGTCCCTTTTTTCCTATTCCGTCCCCCTTTTTTTTACCTTACCGTCCCTTCTTTAATACCCCTTTAAGACAATGTTATACCAAAATTTTGTACTAAAAATACTACATTGTCATTATTTCTTATTATGCAAATTCATTATAAGTAAAAATTTCGAAGAAAATAAAAAAATTTAGTGGTAAAATGGCAAGGAAAATTAAACTCGCAAAGTTTAATTTTCCATAACATAAGTTTAACATAAACCTCAGTTAAATAAAAAAATTTTCGCTGCTGACCATTTTTTCTTTATTTTGAATCATTAAGGCATTCGTATATCAGTTTAAAATGTTATATTAGTAAGTTTAATTTCGCCAGATTTTTTTCCCAAAAGTCAAAAGATTGTGAGAATGCCCCAGTTACATAGCGTCTATGTAACCGGTTATTATAAAATGGTCGAATTGCTTGACAGTTTCCTGCAAATTTTTGAGTAGTTGAGCACTGATGAAAATTCTTTCGGCGATAAACTCTCTTAATAATTATCACAGAACAATATCTAATTGAAAGTCACCGGTATCCGGCTCAATACCTTTGATAACCTATTATGAACATCTATATATATAAAAGCCGTTCTCTGTGTGTATGTCCTTTATACGAATCTTTATTTTTTGACCGATTTGCACGAAACTTCATGTACATAGGCTTTAGAACGTGAAATAGATCCCTGTCTGCTTTAAAAAAATTATCAGACCACTATTTATCCCTTTTTTCTACCACTTTCATAATTTAACATTATAGAAATATCTCTTTTTAAATCTTTTTTAATTTAAACGTTTCTTTCCTGTTGCCAAACCCTAAAAAATGACACAATAATGTGAAAAAATTAACGATAACGCGTTGCTATATTTTTGCATTTTTGAAATTGACGTCATTCTAAACAGAAAACGCACATTATTTATATATAAAATGAAAACTTCAACTATAAGAGTGGTAAAATGACGTAGCACCTTAATTTAATTGTTTTTTAAATTAAAATATCTATTTTAATACAAACTTTTCAATTAAAAAAATATTTTTTATGGGTTTTTTTTGCTAGATATCTTGACGTCATTTTCTATTAAATGCTATATTGCATCTATATCGTTTATCTATACATTATAGCTAAGTATTTTAATTGTTTAGGTGCAGTGGTAACATTTTCTACGATATATATATAAAAGAGAGAGTCAATTCTTTATTTTATTGACATTATTTTATCTTATTTTCATTGACGTAATAGTTAAAAGTATATAGAAAATGACATCACTTTCATTTAATCATTATAGATTTTATTATTAGTTACTTAAGATTCAGTTTGAAAGTAATGTTTTATTATGAGTAGACTCTATTTTCTGAAATTAAACTTTATTATTATCCATATAATCGAGGCTTTATTTTTAATGCTACGTCATTTGGGTGCATTTATTGCTTTCTCCACCGTATTGTCAAGGAAATCGTATATTTATGTTACACGCATCTAAGATAACATGCATTCTAATTTAAAATCTGAAACATTTTACTATAATTGCATATAAAAAACGCCAGTTTTTTCTAAAATTCAATTTCGCCCGTTCTAAAATTAAAACTGAAAAAAAAAGTGATTTTCAGAATCCAGATATGTTTTAAAATCGTGATTTGGCAAGAAAAGTTTTAATATCATAATCCTTTTCATTTCGAAAGATTTGTTTATCAAATTTCACTTTCTCATTTTTATATGATAGAATTAGGGAAATGTTTATTAATTAGTGGAAAAACTCATTCATTATTTATTTGAGATAAACAGGTAAGATAATTATCCTGCTTTTGTGAGAAAGTTTAAATGTCTTTTGAAAATAAACTTTTTTCATTGCTATAAATTTAGTAAACTGTACTTATATATAAAATGCCCCCTAAAAAGAGACAATGCATTGCACAAAAAAGTCAAGATGCAAAACGAAAAAAATTAAATAGATCTGCCGAAATGACTGATCAACGAGAGTCTAGATTGTTTGAAAATCGTTTTAGACGCTGTGATTTAAGGTCTAAGGAAACGCAAAACCAAAGAGATTTGCGGCTGGAAGATAAACGCTTAAGAACTCAGAAATCGAGATCGTCTAAATCTGAAAAACAAAGAGATGTACGACTGCAAAATGATCGGGAGAGATTTACGACAAAAATTCAAATGCTTAGACAGGTGGACTTAAGACTAGCAGCGTTCAACTATAATCCAAATTATAATTACACTTCACATCCAAAAATAACTAGTAAATCTGCAGATCAAGAGCCTCAACGTCATCTCTGCAACTTATTGTTTTTAGCAAATTTTGCTTAATATTAATCTTTCTACAAAAACAAAATTTAAACTTTTAAATTACACAAACATTTATAGAAGGAGAAAAAAATATTTCGATGGTTTCAGACATTAGAAGCGTTAAATTAAACACGTTGTTATGTAATGATATTCTGAAATTCTCACGAGCTACTTATTCTAGTAATTTTTATATAATAAAGCAAATTTCTTCAGGGGGTGCCCCCCCCCCCCTGAACCCCCCGTTGTGTAATTTATTTTGCATTTGTAATTTTCTATTGATTGAGTTAATGATTATCCTATATCTTAGATTCATTTTTACACTGCGATTTATAAGGATAAGCAACAATTTGGTCAAGCATTTTACGTTATCCTAATATCCATACAGCAGTATTTACTTGCCTGCTAACCACAAACATCTGTATCTAATGGATAAAGAACTTTTGGAAATGTAAACTGAGACATCTAATTTAGAAATCTAATAATAATTTTGATTACCATTCTGCAATATTTATATCTAAGATCTAATCTAAATATCTAAAAATGTACTCGATAGCATTAACTTACTAAAATCACCCTAAAGTAGGGGGAGTTCTAAACCTAACGGTTAATAATTCATCATCGTGTCCACTTCCAATTGACTAAATAGATAAACGTGATATGGCGCCGTTAAGTATTTTTTGTGATAGCCTTTTAATAGTATCCACATTTAATTTAAAATCTTGATGTTACAAACACCGTTGAAATTTGATGCACACCTGTGTTCAGGTCAAATTACGAAAGGTTAACTAACCTTTTATTTCCCTTAGCCGGGCATTTTGTTTCATTTTTCGTAATAGGGATTATTTTAATAATTTATTTTAAACTCTACAAGCTGTTACACGGGACGTTGTTCACGTAGCATTAAAATAGAGATAAATGCATTAAATAAAACATTTCACTCACCACCAGACATGGCAAGTCTCAGGCTTTTTGCACAACACTATTACCTTACAGAAAATGTTGTTCTTTTAAATCGCGCAAATGTTTCAATTAAATGAAGTAACATTTTTTGTATTAAAATACTGGTATCCAGAACGCCGGAGGCTTGGCAGCCCTGCTCCTCTTAATAGAAACATATATAGTTAACCAACACTTTATCACATTTTATAGGAAACAATACGGAATTTCTTATTTGTATGGCCTTACATATACCTCAGTCATAAAAATGTAAAATTTTGTGCCAATTAATATACGCAATTGCGAAAATGAAATCGCAACCAATGAGAAAAGGAAGGCCAAGTAAAATCGTGTAAATCGAGGAATCTTTCTTCGTAGTGTGGGAAAATACCACTACAAAAATTAATTTAGGTGGTATTTGGTGTGAAATGTTTATATGTATTCATTCCTGTCCTATTTATCTTTTTTATTATTTGTAATTTGCTGCATTTTCCCTTTGCACGTGAAAATCTTACAAATTAAAATGAACTCTTTGGGAGAAATTGTTATTCCCTTTTTTTTTTGGCCACAATAAAGTTTATAAAGTTTAATAGAATAATGTCAGTTTATTCTGTATGAAAATAACGAACTTTTTCCTTTATAATCAAAATAGTTGAATACATAAATAAAGATATTCTATGTAGTATATAAATACTATTTTCATTTCTGCGTTTAAATCAATTTATATGCAAATATCTATACAAAGGCATTCATTAATTCATTCCTTTTAACTTTGATTTGACTTTAAAAACCATACATACTTTCACATTTATGATATTTTTAGGTGAGATATAGTTGCTACGCAACGGTTAAAAGAAAAAAAAATGAAATATAAGTAAATTCATAAAATAAAACGTTTTATATTATTCGAACACATGTATAAAATTCCATCATAAGTTATACACCTAATTTAAAAGCTCTGACAAATGTTTTGACAAAATTGCAAGCTAATAGGAATAATTTACTACTCTTATTTAAAAATTTCAGCATCAAAAATTTACCATTTAAATCCATTTTTTATATGAGCCATTTCTTTCAACAAATGAAAATTTGAAAATCGTCTGACTTGCCATTGAAAAGCATTACAGAGCAAAATAAAATATTCTATATTTCCCGAACGAATGAACCAAATTTAACCAAAAACCATACAGCTAAGTCCGAGTACCTCATCAACATGCCACATTAATTTCAAGCCGATCGGATGCTTTTTGCGGCAGTTATCGCGGAACAGACGGACAGACAGACAGACAAACGGAAATCAAAACTTTTCGTGTCTCCACAGTAAGCCTTCACTGACGTTTCGGCAATTATCGGAAAAATGAATGTCTTATGTCAATACTGTCAATCAAAAAGTTTTATGAAAGAGCCTACTGGCATGTGTTGCTCAAATGGAAAGGTCGTACTTCCTCCATTGAAAGAACCACCTGAACCACTTCTTTGGAACATATCTGGAATTACTTCAGAATCTAAACATGTATTACACAATATACAAAAATACAATTCGTCTTTTCAAATGACATATTTCGGAGCAACAGGAAAAACAGACCAGTTGGGATTTATGCCGACCTTTAAAGTGCAAGGGCAGATTTATCACCGAGCTGGATCTTTGCTCCCATTACCAAATGAGGATTATCAATATCTACAAGTTTACTTCATGGGGGAAGAAAGCAGGGAAGTTGATCGACGATGTGAAGTTATTCCAGGTACACGACCAGAAATTATCATATATCTTCAAAGAATGTTACATACTAACAATAATTTAGTTAAAATTTTTAAAACAGCTCTAGAACAAATGCCAACAGACGGATACAAAATAGTTATTCGCGCGGACAAAACTCCATCTGGTGAACATGTACGAAGATTTGATGCTCCAACAGTTCATGACGTAGCAATTGTTATATTCGGAGAAAAATTCGAAAGCCGTGACATAATTATCCAAAAACGAAACAAGGGTTTGCAAAAAATTTCCGAAACACACAGATCATACGACACCCTGCAATATCCATTGATATTTTGGGAAGGAGAAGATGGTTATCATTTTAGCATAACTGAAACAAACCCAACCACTAGAGAGCCTTTTACTAAAAAGGTGTCTACCAGAAAATATTATGCTTATCGCATCATGGTCAGGAATGGATCAAGTAATCATATTTTAAAGTATAGACAACTTTTTCACCAATTTATTGTAGATATGTACGCTAAAATAGAAAGCGAGCGCCTTTTATATATCCGCCTTAACCAGAAACAACTGCGGGTTGATGAATACATTCATTTGAAAGATGCTGTTGCTAACGACCAAAATACAGCCGACATTGGAAGATTAGCAATTTTGCCAGCAACCTTCACAGGTAGCCCTAGACATTTGCATGAGTACGCTAAAGACGCCATGATATATGTTCGTTACTACGGTCGTCCTGAATTATTCATTATTTTTACGTGTAACCCTAATTGGGCTGAAATAAAGGAAGAGTTGTTTTTTGGTCAGAAACCTAGTGATCTACAGGATATAACGACAAGAGTTTTTAAACAAAAACTCACAAAATTCATTGATGTCATTACTAAAAGTCATATTTACGGATAAACTAGATGCTGGATGTACTCCATAGAGTGGCAAAAAGAGGACTTCCACACGCCCACATTCTAATATGGCTAAAGGACAAACTTCACCCAGCACAAATTGACAGCATCATATCGGCCGAGATACCTGATCCCCAAGTCGACTCCGTACTCCACGATATCGTCAACAAACACATGATTCACGGCATGTGTGGCGCATTCAACCCAAATTCACCGTGCATGGATGAGACAAAAAGATTCTGTCGTAAGAAATACCCTCGACTATATATCGAAGAAACTCAAATAGGAAACGACAGCTATCCACTCTACAGAAGAAGATCACCCGAAAACGGTGGATTTACAGCGTCTTTTGAGGTGAAAGTTAACAACATATTAAAATATATTACAGTAAACAACCAGTGGGTAGTTCCTTATTCCCCCATTCTCTCAAAGATGTTTGAAGCGCATATAAATGTAGAATATTGCAGCTCCGTTAAATCTATAAAATATGTTTGCAAATATATCTACAAAGGCAGCGATATGGCTGTTTTTGCACTGGAAAATCAAAATGAAATAGACGAAATCTCACAATATCAATTGGGAAGATATATCAGTACTAGCGAAGCTCTTTGGCGAGTTTTAAAATTTCAAATCCACGAACGCCATCCCACTGTTGTTCACCTCAGCGTGCATCTAAAAAATGGACAGAGGGTATATTTCAACAAAGCAAATGTGCAACAAAAAGCTACTCAACCCCAAAACACAACACTTACAGGATTTTTTCTTTTGTGCCAGACCGATAATTTTGCCAGCACTTTGTTGTATCCAGAAGTTCCAAAATATTATAAATGGGATACTAAAACAAAAAAAACTATCAGACGGGAAATGGGCGCCCCAGTCCCAGGACAGGCTGGCGTAAGAGCATCGGATGCACTCGGTTGGGTGTACACAGTGCACCCCAACAACACTAAATGTTACCATTTACGGTTACTATTGCACATAGTACGTGGACCAAAATCTTTCGATTATCTCAAGACCGTCGATGGAGAAGTATGCGAAACATTCCGAGAAGCTTGCCAAAAACTTTGTTTGTTGGAGAATAACCGACACTGGAATACAACTTTAGCAGAAGCATCCCTCTCACACTTTCCAGAACAATTAAGGACTTTATTTGCGATTATATTGACAACTTGCTTCCCTTCAAATCCCAAAAACCTTTGGCATACGCATAAAGAAAGCCTTAGCGAAGATATTTTGAGAAAATTACAAAGGCAAAACCTGACGCTCGAAGTAAATTATTCATAGCAAATATTCAACGAATCACTCATATTGATTGAAGAAAAATGCCTATCAATGAATGGCAAAAGGCTTAATCAACTAGGAATTGATTCCCCAACGCGAAATAGTTTAAAGGGGCTCGGAAAAGACATGATAAGGGAGACGAGTTACAATACTGATAATTTGGCTAAGTTTGCAAAAGAAAATGTCCCTCTCCTGGTTGATGATAAAAAAATAGCTTTTAACACAATTTTAGAAGCAATTGATAATGATAACGGAGGAATATTTTTCCTTGACGCACCGGGAGGTACAGAAAAGACCTTTCTTCTTAATGTGCTGCTTGCTGAAGTGCGGAAACAGAGAAAAATTGCTCTCGCGATCGTGTCGTCCGGTATCGCATCTACTCTCTTGAATGGCGGCCGGACTGCCCACTCGGCATTTAAATTGCCCCTGAATTTAGAACGTTCAGAAAATCCAGTATGTAACATTTCTAAGAGCTCAGATGAAGGTGAAGTATTTAAACAATGTTCACTCATTGTTTGGGATGAATGCGCGATGGCCCACAAAAGAGCTCTTGAAGCACTGAATCGGACATCGCAAGACATACGGGAAACTAATAAATTAATGGGAGAAATTGTGTTAGTATTAGCGGGTAATTTCCATCAAACGTTACCTGTCATCTCACGATCTATTCCAGCAGACGAAATAAATGCTTGCCTTAAAGCCTCAAGTATCTGGAGGCACGCTCAAAAATTGTCATTAAAAATAAATATGCGAGTTCGACTAAATAAGAATACAAGTGCGCGCGATTTCTCTGAACAGTTATTGCGTTTAGGAAATGGTAAGATTCCTATTGAGTCTGCTACAAATCTAATATCCTTGACAGCCAATTTTTGTCATTTGATGTCGTCTGTGGACGAACTAATAGATAATGTATTCCCCGAAATACAAGTTAATTTTCGTAACCACCATTGGTTATGCGAAAGAGCCATTCTGGCCCCCAAAAACGAAAATGTCAACAGCATCAACATTAACCTTCAGCTGAAGATTCCAGGGACTGTTGCAACGTACTCATCTATTGACACCGTTATGGATCCGGAACAGGCTGTATTGTATCCTACGGAGTTTCTAAATGCCTTGGAGCCTCCTGGAATGCCACCACATAAGCTGGAATTGAAAATTGGATCCCCAATTCTTCTACTGCGGAACATTGATACACCGAAACTGTGTAATGGAACCAGGCTATGCGTAAAGCAACTAATGCCAAATGTGATCCAAGCAACTATTATAACAGGAAATGCAAAGGGTACAGATGTATTTATACCACGCATCCCTATGATACCCAGTGACTCTGAAATACCTTTGGTTTTCAAACGATTGCAGTTCCCAGTAAGGATCGCATTCGATATTACAATTAATAAGGTGCAAGGACAGTCACTAAATGTAGCTGGTGTTAACTTGGAAACTCCATGCTTTTCGCACGGACAACTCTATGTTTCTTGCTCTAGAGTGGGTACCCCAAATAATTTGTATATTTATGCTCCAATTGGAAAAACATACGATATTGTATACCCGCAAGCATTACAATAAAGCTTAGTAATATACAAAATAAAATATTTTGTTTGCTCAGTCATGTCTCAAATGTATGTATTTATCTATCCATTTGTAACATAAAGTAAGAATATGTGTTCGCCAGTAACGTTAATGTCATATCAACGGTGGCAATGACCTGAGAAAATGAGATACTGAGCAACTAATTTTGGTATTACCCAAAAATTAAATAACTTATAAACATCGAATAACTTCAGTTTTCCCACCTTTGAATAGAAAAAAAAAATATTTTGAAAACTGTATCTGATTTTTTTGAGGGGGGGGGGTGTAATTTTGTAATCGTATTATTTCACAAGTATTCGCTTATAACTTGAATGACGCTTTATTGTTTTAAACATAGGTTCATTCCCTGAAGTTAAAGTTGCTTTTGTTAAAAAAACGACAATTAAAGTGTGGCCCGATTACGGAAGGTTAACCGAGTAAGTAAAAAGTTACGCTTAAAAAAGTAAAATTTGTTAATTTTTTTAATTTGTCTGATATCCCATAACAAAATTATAAGTTGCACCGGAAAAACAAACTAAATAAAACACAATGTCAATAGATATGTATTCGAACATTGCTTATCAGCTAAATATTAAAATAGAGTCTATAAAATTCCAATAAGTCTTCATCTCGAACTTCTTTCCCGCTAATTAAGTTTCTTAGTACGGATATTTAAGAAGCAGAGAAACAAACTCTCATGTTCTACTTCAAAACATGTTGGTTTAGGGGAGAAAATTAGAAGAAGTTTTTTCATATATTTTTTAGGACAAGAATTTTGACAGCCAAGTGCAATTAACACATTTTAACTCTATAAATACTTACGAATTAAAAAAAAAAGAAAAAGCATAATATGCACTTCATTTCATTACGAAATATCATATTAATGTATGAGAAATGAATAAACATTTATTTAAATTTCCCTGCATATTATCAGAAGAAATCCGAGCAACGCCGGGTAATACTGCTAGTATCATATAAATGTGAAATATGATGAAAAATAATATATTTAAGCGCAACTAGAATGTGTTCACATTAGATTTTAGCTTTTATTCGCTCAAATAAATATTTCATTTTGATGGTTAATAGAATTAAATGAATTCAAAATTAAAACGATCAAATTTTTCGAAGATTTTTGATTTCCAGTTTATATGAATTTGAATAAAAATTTAATACTGTTAGATATTGTAGAGAATGTATATAGATAATAATTTTTATTCTTGAAATGCAAGCAACATTAATATATCATTCATTTCACATTATTTTTTAACGATTCGTTCCTTATTTATGAAAATTTCTATCTAAAAATAAATTGTCTATAATATGTATTTTATCCTTTTCCTTAAAAATTAAATAAAAAAACCGTGTAGAGAAAGTTTTGGTAGTGGGGAATACCATTTAAATTTTTATTTGTACATCAAAAAATGATATCCATTAAAAGTTAGTAAATAACAAACATAGATTATTTCGTAACAGATTTTAAATTCGTTTAATATTCAAGATGGAAATCGATATCAGTACTTAGCTTTTAAAAACATTATACTTATCGGGTAATGTCAAACAGTCGGGTAGTAATTATTAGGGTTATAAAGAATATATATATATATATATATATATATAAAATAAAAAAGAACATGATTTAAAAGAATGACATGACAAAAATTATTTAATGATCTTAAACAAAACTTAGTACCTCATATATAAATCATCAGATTCATTCAAAAAATGCTTTAATTTTTAGACTTTTGTATATTTTTGAGACATTAGTATAGCTGATATTCCATATTACCCGAAAGACCCCATGTTTTAAAAATTACCCCTTTACATGTCAAGAAGTTAGCATGGAGGAAAATGGAGTAACAAAATCATAAATAAAACTATTCAGTTTCATACTGAACATGGTAAACATCACTTACAAAGATATTTATTAATTAATCAGAATCTTATAAAATTTATTCGAGAAAAACTGCAAAAATTGAGCATAAGAATTTATTTCACGCCGTCGCTCCAACAACAGGTATCCCTACAAAACTGAGAAAGTGCCGAAAGAGAGTTTTAGGATTTCGTATTGCAGTTATATGCTCGTATGCGCCATATATTGAAGTATTCCATACTGTCCCATAATTCCATAATGTAGAAAAATCACTGTCACCCCGCTGATAGTAAAAGATTTAGCAGCAATAGCCATATCATTTTTTAAGTGATTAAAATATTTTGTGCATTTCGACTTTTATGGGGAATTATTATTATTAAGATTCTCCATGTACCACATTATTTTAATGCAGAACTATTATAATGATTCATAGGGGTACTTTCTTTCTGATATTGCCCGCGTCTATTAATTGATACTCATATAGCGAGGATTTCATTTCGAAAATGTTGTTATTCTAATATAAGCACCTCTCCAAACACTGTTTTTACAAAATTATACATTTATTTGATATATTCTATAAATGACATCTGCATTTTTCATAATTTGGAATCGAAATAAATTATCCATTTCAAAAACGGTTTCATAAATAGGGTATATTTATTTAGAAATAAAAACCTTTAAAATCCACAGTAAAAAATTACATAAAAGTTCTCGGTTACTAATTTTATAATTTTTCCAATTATGAAAACACATATAAGAATGTATAAAATATGATTTTTTTTAAAGTACTTAAATAATAATGGTCGCATAATCCCCAATAATTGTTTCTGGAACTATGGTACGATAACTTTAGAACTTTCATAGCAAGTGTTGCACTTATATAATGATAAACACTATTCATATCATTCTCCATAATTGGAAATCAAAATAAATAGAAGGAGTTAGAAAGTAATTTCAAAAATGGAAATATTATTCCGCACCTGAAAACTTCATACAACTTTAAAATAAAGAAATTATTTTTTTCAATGAAGAAATGTTAACGGATTATACATAATAGTTCCATCTTTATAACAAAAGTAAATTAACCATATCAAAAAATCATTTAAGCTTAAATACATTTTTCAGAAATAAGTATCTTTAGTGGATATCTTAAAGAATCTTTCAAAATAATTCAACTGTAAAATTGTCTCCTTTTCTATGGGGATTAACTTCCTTAATGGGTTAACCCATTAAGGACTAGCGTTACCATATGGTCACAGTATAGCTGTCTACCCTTTTGCTGTTAGAATACCAGAAATTTAGAAGAAAAATTTCCATTTTCTTTAATGACAAAACTCTGCTATAAAATAAGATAAATATTGATTTTCTGTAAAACTGGTACGAAAGGCAATTTTTGTATTTTAAAAAGAAAAAATAATTCCGTCTTTAATGGGTTAATAAAGTGTACTTAATAATCCATAATATAGCTACAGAAATTATTTAAAGCTCTTGAATAATACTATCCCACTAATCTGTTTTAAGTATTTCTGAAGTATTGGTACGTGAAAAAGTACAGCATAAACAGTACACTACTATAGTACATTAATTTTTCAGACTCTATGAATCTTTTATATACTTTTATGTTTGAATGAGATAAAAAAAATTGACTGGTGTGTAAAACATTGTAATTCAATCTTTTATTCATCAAAAATTGATTATCTTTATCCTGATAAATATTTAAAAGTAGAAGAAATGGCATGCATGTCGTACTCAGATAATATAATCAATAGTAAATATTGATATATTTTAATAACAAACGAAACAAAACCCGTCAAATTTGACGAATGAAAATGTTTAAAAGAACCTGATTGACTGAATTTATTAAACAAGAAATGAAAATAATTCGTTAAGCATAAATTATGAAACCCTTTCCAACACTTCCTGAATGCTTTAAGAAAACTTCGGTATTTAGGCAAGTAAGGTATATAAGATAACTAAGGAAACATTTTAGAAAACGCATAAAACATTTGAAAAACTGATTTTAGCAGTTACCATTCATAGAAAATATGTATTCTAATTCTTTTGAACAGCTCTGTATTTGATCAGTAGGCATACATATATACTATATAATGGGGGAAATTTAGTTTAGCAAGAAAACGCGTAACAGGTTGAAATTTCTCTTTCAGCAAACTATACTAATAGATGGAAACATACGTGTATAATTTTGTGCAACCCTGTAGTTAACTTAGTACTTTTATTACACGCCACTATTTAGCTAAAATTTAATTAAAACTAAAACATTCTTAAAACTAATGAAATCACATTTCCAGAAATTACCATCTATAGACGGCATAGTATCCAATTCTTTGCGTGACCCTGTATAGCATTTTATCTATATTCTACAAACATTTCTTAGCAAACTAAATGCAGTTCAGCGTAAAAATGCATACCTCATTTAAAAACCACTTTTAAGAAATTTGCACTCATACCCAGTAACCATTACGAATTATTTTGCGTAGCCCTGTATATGAATTATAGCAATTAATAACACCATATACTATGCATAAATATAGTGAAACATAAAAGCGTATAACATAATTAAAAATGATTTCCAACAATCATCGCTACTGTACAGTACCCCCCCCCCCCCACCCCCTATCGGCTGCAATATAGTATCTGCAGTCTTTTGTGTGTCCCTGTAAATGCTATCCACTTCGTATTATACATGAAATAAGTTCTAGTAAACCTCAGCGACGTATTTCATTTTCATTATACATGAAGTAATTTAACATAATTAAAATACGCCGGAAACAATTCCCTCCACCCCTATATCATTATGTAACGGAATTCTTTTGTATGGCCCTGTAAATTAATAATAACTATTCTTTGCAAATCATATTCTACAGAGTGCATATTTTAGTGCACTTCATAAATGCATAGCAGTTTTCTTACGTTTGAAAGCATGTAACATCATTAATAATCATTTTAAACGATTTCTTCCCACAGGCCGTAATGTAACGGAAAAAATTGACTGTCCCTGTAAATGAACAAAGCATGCTGCAAACTTCATTTGAAATATTGAATGTGCCAAGGTAAACGTCAATGACATCCAAAAATTTAAGGGCAATCCCAGTATATTTACGGCAGTTAGAGCGCGAACAAACAGACAGACGGACCGACAAACCGAAGTCATAAACACTTTCAACTTTTTTGGAAAGTGTTAAAAATAAAAATTATCGCAATAATGAATCAAAATTAAATAAATATATTTCCAAATTTGATGGTAACTTTGCCAGTTACAATTTTGCGTGTAAACATTTGCGATCTTTACTTGAAGTTCTAATCTGAGTGCTACCGGAATCCATAAATGTCCTTTTTGGCGCACTCGCAGTAAAATATTTAGTCTATCAAAGAAAATACTCATTTCATTTTCTATATGACACGTATTTTCACCCACTCAAACCGTCTAAGATGATCGTTTCGATCTCAATCTCATTATCAGCGGAATGAGACAAAAACATTGAAATGTAAAATAATTGTAAGTAAAACTGCGTTATTTTATATAGTGATGTCATTTTCTGTTCAATTTTTTTTAAATTTATTTTTAATTGTAATACGGAATCGGCGTCCGTAACGTTATTTAATTCCTCATTGTTTCCCTTTTCTCTTCATTAATGCAACTAACCAGATTGCCACCAAAGTAAAGAAATTTCATAAAATCTTTTACAATTTAAATTAAAAAATATCTTGTGCGAACACATCTACAAATAAAGTACTTTCATTTTAAAGAAAAAAAAATATATATTGAAATCGATTCAGTAGAAAGTTCAGGCTTGAAAACTAAGAAAACAGTCTTATCTTTTAAATATATAGATTATAAGTAAATGGAAATGACGTAATTTTTTAAAATATATTCCTTTGTGTGTACCAAAGATCTTTATATAAATAGCAGAAGTTGAGTCTATTTAGATGCAGTAATAAATGTCAGTAAATAGGATAGTATCATTGACACAGTTATAATAACATATATTATATTCATGGAGCAAATTTTGTGTTTTCTGAATGACGCAGTTTTTCTCATCGGAAATATTTCGCTTTAGATAATACTTTTTAATCATAGATTATTTTATGTTATTTTATTTACATTGATTACTTAATATTATTTCTCAATACATAATTTGTTCTGCCGTGTTTAATACTTAACTACACGCACTCATTTCATTATAGTTAAGTTTTATAAAAACCATTATTATTAATTTTTTTTAAATACGATTAATTTTTTAATTCACTGATAAAACCACGCTTTTCATTGCTGGAATGTTATGAAACAAAATAAATTATATGATAGAGAAAAAAGCTTAACCTGATTGCCACCATTTTGAAGAAATATCATAAAAAGCTTTTAAAATTAAAATTATATATGTAATAGCGCTAAGTTTATAACAC
The DNA here is from genome assembly GCA_963932465.1 of Maratus speciosus. NCBI lineage: Eukaryota > Metazoa > Arthropoda > Arachnida > Araneae > Salticidae > Maratus > Maratus speciosus. Next base: position 489,809 of record CAWVRF010001367.1, read on the forward strand.
TTCTGGAGTAAAGTCATCCAGATCCCGAACACCGCTTCATAAAATTTACAAATTAATAAAAGTTACATTTTTAGAAAGATTATTCAAAATAAATTAACATTTGAGAGATTATCTACATTGAGTTATGTATATATTCTGAGATGAGTTCTGTTGAAATTAGATTGGAAGATCAATCTCTCCCTTCATGAAAGTAAGCAAGCAATTGATTCATTCATTGAACTTTTAAAATATGAAAACATGGAGTTAATGGTTCACAAAGCGAATCCGGGATGGAGCATGGCGATTTAACTCGGTGTTGAAAAAAAGTCGTATACGTTCTGAACATTTATGCTTTGTTAGCGCCGTCTATCGATAGTTAAAATAAATTTGAATTCTGAAGACTTTGGGAAAAATGAATATTTCTTATAAAATGCAATTAAAATATCAGGAATATATAATTTCGTGTACTACATTAGATATATGTAGTAGCTCTAAGTGTATAGCAAATTTGGATTACTCATCCTGATTTTTTATGTTCTGGCTGTTTTATTTTTTTTTTTCCACAGCCGTGAATGACTTTTGGGAATGACTCCATTGTTATTCCTATAAAATATATTCATTCGAATGGCATCACCAGTGAATGTTTACAGTTTAGATTTGATTTTTCAATCTTATAACGTCTGTTCTTTTTTACTATTAGCTAACAAATTTATTAGGAGCTGAAGTCTTACAGTTTTGTTTTATTTATAAGAAATTGAAGATTATATACTTTTAGTAACTTTACAAAAATGTTTAATTATTATTTTAATTACAGATATAGTAAGCTTTAACTCTGTTTCTTATTTACCCTATACCATGGGGTAAAATAGTACTAATTATTAGTAATAATTTGCATGTTTTTTGTGAAATAGTTCTTCAGATTTTGGGAGTGGAGTTCATTTGTATATTCTATGTCCTTATTTTACCAATTCAATTAAGAATTTTCTTGCAAATTAAGTCTGAATGAAAAATGGGCTTTTTTATAACTATTTTACCCTACCTGACTCTATTAATCAGATAAAATTAAATTTATTTCTTTAAAATTCTTTTTTATACGGCAATGCTATATCATTCTTTTCAAAATGCAAACACGTCATTCTGACGGGCTATCTTCTGGTGATATATAAAACTGGAAATATATTTATAAAAATAGCTAGTACGGGCACATATACAAATAGTCAACTTTCATTTTAAAAAAATATTTATCAAAATTGGTTCAGTAGAAAATTCAGGGCTGATGACTAAAAAAAATCCTGGTATTTTAATAATATACATAACGCTTTTCACTTAAGTCCAAGAAAATAAAATCTATCAGAAAAAATAAAAATATATATATACATAAACACAAGTTAACTGAAACTCATGTTTTACCAAATCTAGTGCTATTTAGAGGAAGCGACTACAATAGTTTTGTTTATACATTTCCTTAGAAAACATGAACATTTCGAAATTGGCATTTTTTAGATACTTTGTTATAAACCCGAGCATATATTGCAAAATATTTAATTCTTAATATTACATTGCAGGATAAAATTATTTTACTTTCTTTTTTTTCTCGATTTCATTTTCACAAAAACAAACTTTATTGTATAAATCTATTATAATGTATTTTTTTAAATATAAGTTTATGCATACACACACACAAAAAAAATCCTTTTAAATTCTTTGGATTTTCTGCCTTTAAACAGAAATTTTCTATTTTAAGGGGGTCCGGGAGACACATTTTCAAATAATTTTTATTTATTGAGTTAAAATTCTGAATTTTTTGTGATGGTTAACCATATGATTTGTAAACAAAATCACATGATAAAATTTCTTACATATATTTTTTAAATATTTAAAATTTAAAATTTGATAAAAAAGGGAGATAATTTAAAATCGTTATAACTCGAAATATTATTAATAGAATTTTATTTTTTTTTTCATTTAAATGAACAGAAATATATAAATTTTAATCTGGATTCAGCATTTTTAAAAATATTAATTTATAAAAAAATTAAAAATATTTAACGAAAAAATTTTTAAAAAAGTAGTGCAAGTTTTAAAAAAAAATCATATTTTCAAAAGTAAATCTTTTTTTTTTTCAAATGTGCTGAATCAAAATTAAAGTAAAACAATTGGAAAAGATGTGTTCTAAGTTTGAGTCCTTTATCTTTAACGGTTCTCGAGTTATAAGAATTTAAATACGAGAAATGGTGAAAAAACCTATCATGAAGAAAACCGCATTTTTACAAGAAGTCTTTTCCATGACAACCATTGCTTTAAAGCTAGATTTTGAAAACAAACCAAAACGGAAAAATTAATATTTTTTGTTCTAATTAAGATAGAAACATGATTTAAACGTCATTTTAAGCAGAAAAAAACAGAAAAAGTTTTAATAAAATAAAATGTTTTGCAAAATGTGAAGATTTTTGTGTCTCGAACACCCTTAAGTGGAAAACGTAAATTTTCTCGAATAAATGGATAATTTAATTTTCGTTCTTATTTTTTAATTCTTAAATACAGACAAAATTGTCAAATGTTCGCTGTAAAAACTGATATTTAAAATATTATTATTTGTAATATTCCTATAATAAAGTGTTAACAAAGTTTCAAAAAAAATAAATATCTTCAACCATTTTCAAGCATGCTTAGTAAATAAATGAATAAAAGAAATGACAGGATGAATTCATTTTCTGAGAACATTGTAACACAAAAAAAAAAGATACTTGTAATGATTAAAACTAATCATGCAAACATTGCTCACGTAGGCATTTATAGAAAATATTTTTAGTGACAGTTACGCAAATGTTTTTCCGCCTAAGATTTGTGTTTAAAAATTAAGTAAAATCACATATCTACAGCTAAATGTTAAATAATATTTGCTTCAGAGCTTCTTTTTTCATGTGATAGTCCGTAAAAATCTATTTAAAGATTTTTTTATTATAAAAGTTAAAAAATATATATACAATTTCAGAAAGTTACTTAAACTACGATTTTTGAAAATATTTACATTTTTTCTTTTGCTTTGTTTATTACACACATTATTTATTGTACACATTATTGTTAAATATAAAATTCGATTGATGAACATATGGCAATTTTTGAAAATCATATCTCATAAATGTAAAATCGTACTCCGGTTGCAGACTCTAAATCTTTATAGTTGTTATTTGCCTTATTTAATTCGTAAAATTTCTGCGAGTTCGTAAAGCTACAATGTCTCGGTGCTTGCAAACAACATACAATTTAGAAACTACGTGTCATGTCTTCCCAGACAACTGAATATTATTTCTTTCACAATAATTTGTTTTTCATTATATAATACGAAAGCAAACATCTAACGAACGCGCCTAGGAAGAGGGGGAAGTTCAGTTTAACTGGCCTAATAGATCTAAATAACTGACTAAAACGCAACGTTTCCCCCAAATTTTTATCATTAAGGAAAGAAGGGCGTGGGATATCACTCCCTATTCGGTAGCTCTCCCACTCCTACTTACCTTCGAGAATTAAAATTACCCTATCACAAATTGCACGCGCATATCAGGGAAATCCCTAAAAACCAACACTTTAACAAAACTTTAACATTTTATTTGAAATCGTAATAATGTTTTAATTACTCTTATGTTAAAACACCGTTTACACAAATCCAATATAATAAAAGGAACAGCATCAGCAAGAAAAATTAACATTAAATAATTTTAATGATTTTTCTCCAACTAAGAAACTATGACATGCACATTTTCTTTGTTTATTTGTAATATCTAATTATGTTATCACATAATATCTGCTTTTCATTTTCATTGTAAAACTGAATGTGTATTGTAATGCCCCCCAAACTATATAAAATTCTAAACAATTTTCGGAAGGTACTAATATATTATAAATATAGATTAATTAATAAAAATGTAAGTCTGACTAATGAAATTTTTTCCACCATTGTAATCCAGAACACTACTATTAATAATTCTACTTTTAACTAAAATAATTCTTTAGTTGATGATTAGAATTTGTTATTGAATTTTAAATGCAATGGCGTTGTTTCGTTGTTTGAAAGCAATATCCAGGTCTCTGGTTAAAAAAAAAAAAAAAAAAAAAAAAAAAAAAAAAAAAAACATATACATATACATTTATTTTACAGTATTTTTTTACATTTCGACATTGTTTAAGGGTATACATAAATATACATAACTTAATGTGTAACGCAGAGTGTATTTAAAAATCTTCAAAAATCAAATGAACAAAGTAAGAAAACAATTAGGAGAAACTTTAATTTACTGTACATATTGTACAACGTCAAATAAAATGAATGTAATACAAAAAATAACGATACGTCTTCCGTACATATCTAAGATTTTATATAAAAAATATGTTTAAAAATAACTTTTAACAAAATCAGCACCCGGTAATGACCTCTCGGGATTACTCTAACTATCTACTATTAACTTTTACTTAAAATTTAATCACTAACGATTACACGTAATTCGATTTCAAGGATGAAGGAGCTTAAGAGATCATTTACCAACGGATAATTATAAACGAAATCAATCAGCCGTGCGATGCTTCAGATCTTCGCTTAGGAAAATACGTTTGAAATGTAGACTAACAGTAATTGATTTGATTTCAAGCGGATAATCCTGTAAAAATATTTGAATGATAAGGGCTAAATTTATATTATAAACGATTACCAAGGAATTTGGAGAATATTTCACATTGACCGGAAATTCTGATTTATATTAAAAAAAAAAAAAAAAAAAAAACGGTAAGTGATGTTTACACAGTTTTTAGAAAAATTTAAGATTAAAAAACATTTATGATAGATTAAACCATATCTCCAAAATTGCAATTCTTCAGTACAGATATTTTCAGTCTCACTTTCACTCACTCTAACAATATTCTGTTTTATAGAAACAGAAAGATACGTCGGGTAATACCAATTTAAGCCACCGTCACCGCTGACTAAAGTTTCTGAATGCATGCATTATCTTGTGGAATTTTATTTAAATAGCTAACTTTTGTTTGCATATTGGAAGAGTCGTATTTATTCAGCAAATGCATTTGACATCAAATGTCCCTTCTTTGCATTTAGTCACTCGTGTTCTTTAATTCCCAACATAAATATAGGGTGATCCACCTGTTGATTCTTTTTTATTATGAAAAAAAAAACGCATTTTTTATTAGTGAAAATCGAAATTTTTATTGAACATGAAAGGTGTGTGTATGACATTTATGTATGGAATACAATATTGCACATGTAGTCACCGCGGATCCGATATTCACATGTGGTCACCGCGGATTTGCTTACATGTCATCACCTGAACACCAGAATTTTCGATGACTTTTCCCAGAATGAGCGGTTCCATGGCCAAAATTTCAGCCCGTATTTTACGTTTGAGATTTGAATTATGCGGCGGAATTGGCATACATTGTAATTTTCAGAAACCCGCAAAGAAAATAATCCATTGGTGTTAAATCGTACGATTTTGGCGGCTAATTCACATTAGAATTTCTGGAAATTACGCGATTTGGAAATTTCTCGTTCAATAAGTTGATGGCTTGGCGAACAGTGTGTGCCGTTGCACAGTCTAGTGATACAAATGACATACATAATTACAAATTGCATACATTTGACAGTTCATAAATGCATGATACATGGCATCTGATATAAATAACGTGTGAAATATTCATAGTTCAAAAAAGAACCAACATATAGACCACCTTATATTTGTGAATGTTATTTTGTAGAATTAATTACTAAAATCTCCAATCGATTAAATACTGCTTAAAATCTTTTTTTTATAACTTGTTAATGTGAAATTTCTATTTCATTTTTGAAGTCTTTATATCTGCGTTATTTTAACTGAAAATTTTTAACAATGAGAAATGAATAGGCACTGATTTTCTCTTAATTTAATACTATTTAATTCTCAAAATAGAGATAAACTTGTTATGATTTCCAAATTGGTGTATAACGTATAATTGTAATATAGTTATTATGAATCTATTAATTGATAAAATCATACGTTTTTAAATATTATACCCATTTTTTCTAACTCTTTTTTAACAATTTACAATATAGTTTAAATGTGTTTATGAAATCGGGTTGTTTTCCTGCTGTCTGACTATCTAACCGTGCTCTAATTCGGGTAAATATAATTTATTGCCGAAAATTGATATATGTTATTGTAGTTTTCTATAGCTTGCTCGCTAATAAAATGGAGTATGGGGCACGTATTGTTTAGTTCATTTACAGGTACACTCAAATCAAACCAGTTACATTATGGTAAATTGAGAAAAATCATTTGCGATGTATTTTAATAAAGCTACGCTCTTTCTAACATAATGAAATATATACTAATTAATGAAGTGCAGTTAAACATGATTTCTGTAAAATACGGTGTGCAAATCGTTTACAAATCATTTGCAGGGTCATTTGCAAGGATTCGGTTACACAATGGTTTATGGGTTAAATGTTTGAGGAGCATTTTAATTATGTTACATTATTTATGCCAAAAAGAAATTTATATACATTGCTGAGTTGAAGTTAAATACTCTTGCTGTAGAATATATCGTCCAGAACAGTAACTATTCATTTACATGGGCACACAAATGATTTCTATTACTGTACAGTCTATGAGCAAAAAAAAAAAAAAAAAAAAAAGCATCAAGTGAGATTCCCGATGTTGTATGCGATTGTATGTTTTACTATATTTCACCTTACTATGTAATGTGTATGAATTATACAGGTCATATACAGGGATACACAAATATATATATATGTATAAGCATGAAGTAGTAACAAAATTTTTAATTGGGGTACGGATATTCCAGCTGAATTCAGTTTAATATACTTACAGTGTTTTGAAAAATATAAATAAATTCATGTACCGGGCTATGCAACGAACCGCATGCGTATCCGTCGACGGAAAATAATATCTTAAAGTACGATTCCAGTTGTGTTATACATTATTTTCCCGAAATTTAAATTGAGTTTAATATGAGGAGCATGATAAAATCTACAGCTAAGATATAGTGCAGTACAAAACTATTCAACAGAATTTCCGGCTTCAGCTGAAAATTGCTCAAGGTCAATTTTCGTTTGTCTTTTACATTTTGTAACTAACAAGGAAGGTCTCCTTACTGGGCATACTCAGAATATTTTGAAAAAATACCAATTAAAGTACTTATGTATGTAATAAAGGATCAGTCAAATTTAATGGCGGAATTACAGTAGAAAGTCTGTAAAAAAATAAAATACTTTCGAGTATTTGGCGCGAAAAGTTGAAAGCATCACACGATTTGGCGAGTAGTACCTTTCCTCGCCAAAAGCAAACGATTTTAATGCACCTGAAAATTGTTTGTTAATTGATTTTTAGAATGCGTGTAAAAAGTATTTAATGAATTTAAACATAAAAAATGAGAGTTTAATAAATACATTTTTTCGTATTACATATTTATGTTGCTTGTTGTTTAATTTTATTACTTTAAAAACAATTTTATACATAAAAAATACTTTCGTATATTTAAGCGTACTTCAAAAGAAAGACAAGATTCATTTCAATATCAAAGAATTCGTCGTTTACATAGCAACAAAATTCGACAGTGCTTAATTGGACTTAATTTTGAGATATTGAAACATTTTTAATTTATTTTAATTTTGTTTTAATTCATAAAATTTGATATTTAACTTTCATTATAAATATATATATATATATATATACATGACAAAACTATAGTTAAGTCAAACTAAAACTGACAAAACTAACGTTATTTACATTAAATTTATTTAAACAAGTTCAATATGAAACATTTTTATCTTAAAGAGTATTCGACATAAAAAAGCATTTCTCGAAATTTCATTTCATCGCCAACCGATGATAAATCGCCAAATAAACGAAATTTTCATTATTTTTTTACGAACGTTCTATCAAGGTTCCGCCAAAATTTTTTTTTATAGACATATGTATGCACATGAGAAGAACACTCCGTAATTTTTTCAGATTTTTCTGAATATGCCCGTATGGAGACCTTCCTTGTAAGCTAATTTCCAGCACTCTATCTAGTGTATATTCAGATCTATAGATCATATAGGGTGTATAGAGGGATGCTCCAGTAACATTCCGACTATAGATGCATCTAGATTCTACTAATTACCGTGGCAACTAGTAGAATCTAGTATCACTATATTAAACGATAAAGTTGTGTTGCAGTATTCTGTAAGTGAGTGTAAGTGTTTCATAATCTTAGTTTGACGCATGATTTTTCTTTTTTATTTTGTTAGTGTTTGAAGTTGAATCAATAAAGTTAACACTATTTCGATAGCAATTTGGTGTATACCTATTTCGACCAAAAGGTGTTTTTTGACACCTTCTCATTTGAGATTTTATTGATTGAGATTTTAGAACGATTTTGTCGTTTTCTATTACCTATTCAAATAAAAATTCTTCTAAAAGTAAAGAACATCGTTGAATTTCGTAAAAAAAAAAAAATAAATAAATAAATAAAATAAAATAAAATGCGAGAATCATTTTACCCCATCCTCGACCGAAAACAACAACCATTTCAAAATAGTTAATAAAATAAAAATTGCTGGTTATCTTACCGACAGCTTCGAGAATTTCGCAAAGTTTGTATTTTTTCATAAACACACCTTCCTTGCTTTACCATTAAAATAATTTATTTAAGATTTCATCTTCAAATGCGTCGATATATTGCAAAAGAATATCTCTCAAGTAATAAATTGCTTAATTCTTCAAAAAATATCGTGTTATTGTTGCCATAGATACTTACAAATTAACATTTCGAAATGCTATACAAAAATCGTTGCGTTCGTAATTATAGAAAGGCGACTTTACAGAAATTTATAGAACTTTATAGAAAGGCGAAATAACACATTTTTAGATACATTTTTAAAAAGAAAAACATGAAACTTGTTGACGCGATATTTTTAGAGATTTATAAGCGACCTATGTTTTTACTTTTCGTTCTATTGATTAGAACTTGATTTATAAACAATTATTTTCTCAGTAGGACTATATTTTTCGTTTTTCAACACAATCGCTTCGAGAATTTTTTTTCAAAATGCCCACTTTGATATCATTTTTTTAAAAAGTATATTCTGCCTCTATCCAAAAATTGACCAATAAGGTACATTATATTTTCTGAAAAAGATAACATACCAAATGGATGCGTTTGAAAACAAAAATGAATTTAAAAATGAGTCAGAAAATAAGCAGTTTGGATTTCAGTGCTTGATATGATATTTTTTTTTCTTCAACCTCTATGTATTTTTAATTTGTTTTTTTCTATAAGATTTGGTCTTACCAAAAACTTGTAGATAATATTAAGAAGATGTATAATAAATTGATGTGGATTCGATATCTTGTGAATTGACGAAGTTATGGATTTTTTTCTTCTTCAACACCCTCTTTTTGTTTTCGTTTTAAATTTCTTCTGCGGTAAGAATTGGTCCTATCAAAAACTTGTCAATATAAAAGTTGTAGATAATATTAAGGCAATTTATAATAAATTTAATTGGATTTGGTATCTTGATAATTGACGAAGTTATGAATCTTGTTCTTCCCAAAACCCTTTTTTTTCCCCTTTGAGCCAATTTTTATCTTTATCAAAAATCTGTCATGCGTAAATTTTTGACCCATTTTTTAGAAGTAATAATAACTTTAAACTGAGTCGATATGTATTACAACTTAGAAGTTATGTTTTTTTTTTTTTCATTTTTCACAAAACTGCTCCCTTTTTCCACGTCCTTGGTCCGATTTTGCCCATTAATGAACTTGACAGAGATTTTATGCTCCTTGAATTTATGTATCAGTTTGGAAAAGATTTTTGCAGAATTATAGAAGTTATCATGTCTATAAAAAAGTTATGTATATATATATATATATATATAGATAGGTATATAAAGTTCTTTACTGTGTGTGGTTTTGGGTTCTAGGGATCGGTGTAAATCTGCAATTTTTTTTGAAAAAATAAAACAAAATTCAATTTTTTTAAACTTTTAAATTCAAATATATAAAATTCGATGCTCTATTTATTTATATATTGAAACTAAACGTTTATAAAAAATATTGGGATTTTCACTGATATGGAACGCGCATGAGGCATTTCGAAGATTTCTAAGATTTCTAAGTAAAATTCCATTTTTTTCTCAAAAAATCTCATTTTTTTCTATATATTTTTTGTGATAAATGCATGCCATAATGCATATAATGTACCCTTGATTTAAAGTGAAATTTACCAAAAAAAATAACTAAATAAATAAATAAATTTAAAAATGTTGACATTTATTCGAAAAAATTTCAAAATTTTTCAACACTTTTTTTTATTGTTAAATTCAAATATATAAAAATCGATGCTCTGTTTTATTTATATACAGGGTGATTATAATTAAATTTCGACTTTCAAAATGCTATAAAAAAGAACCACTGGTCAGAATGACTTCAAATTTGAAATGAATATACTGGGAGAATGGGGAAACGGTATGGCATAAGAGAAAAAAAGTTCCAAAGTGTCTCAATAGATGGCGCTGTAAGCGGCATAACGAAAGTGGATTCGGCGTCAACTGACATTTTTAATCTAAATACGACGGTTTTGTCATTAGTTGCACAGTAAACCAACCGTACTGTTCAATGTGCATGAGTGTTTCGGTTGTTTCACGGAAAAAATGGCTTCCAAATCAATCAACAGTTGTGGTATTGTTAGTGGAAAGTCCATTCATCACGGCAAGGTCGTACCACATTGGATGGGGAAAATCAGTTTTTAATTGTCCTTGGGCCAAAAACCGCATAAAAAGCGAATAATGATTCTGTTTTTAATCATTGCTAGATATGCGGCAGACAGGTTCCATATGCTGTCCACCACTGTCCGCCACAAGTTGAAACCGATAATCGTTATCGGTTGTCTCATCGCATGTCTATCAATAATTAAAAACAGAATCATTATTCGCTCTTTATGCGGTTTTTGTCCCAAGGAATATTAAAAACCGAATCATTAAGCGATTTTTATGCGTTTCTTGGCACAAGGACAATTAAAAACCGAATCATCATGTGCTTTTTATGCGGTTTTTGGCCAAAGGACAATTAAAAAAATCCCTGCCGCCCCGGCCTACAGGCAGAGGTAGATTTCGAAGTTAAGTATACTAATTTCACCAACAAAAACTAAATCATTATTAGATATAAATCCACTTTAACAGTTTTATCTGTCTGCTTTTGACGAGTTTTTATTTCCTTTTTATAAAATAGCTGGTTTTATCAGAATCATGTTAAGGCGATATTAAAAAAATATTTTTCCATACTCAACAACTCGAAATTTTCTGGCACATTTTCAGATTAAATTTTAATAAAAAAAAAAAATGAAACATGCCTGACATGATTTTTGAAAAGATTTATAAGCGACCTGTGTTTTTATTTTTCTTTCAATTAATTAAAACTTGATTAATAAACAATTATTTTCTCAGTAGGGCAATATTTTTCGTTTCTAACACAATCGTTTCGGGAAATTCTGTTCAAAATGCCCACTTTGACATCATTTCTTGAAATATATTCTGCCTCTATCAAAAAATCGATCATTACTGTACATTATATAGTTTCTGAATAAGAGAATCTAGCAATTGGATGCGTTTGAGAGCAAAAATGAACTTAAAAATGAGTAAGAAAATAGACAGTTTGAATTTGAATGCACCCATAATAAGATGATTTTTTTCTTCAACCGGTGTGTATTTTTAATTTGTTTTTGTTTTAAGAATTGGTCCTATCAAAAACTTGTCTATAGAAATGTTGAAGACAATATTAAGAAGATATATGATAAATTCATGGAGATTTTATATCTTGTGAATTGACGCAGTTATGAAAATTTTTCTACTTCAACCCACCTTTTTTGTTTTCGTTTTTAATTTTTTTGCGGTACGAATTGGTCCTATCAAAAACTTGTGAATATAAAAGTTGTAGATAATATTAAGGAGATGTATAATAAATTATTGGATTTGATATTTTGAGAATTCACGAAGTAAGGAATTTTTTTCTCCCAAAAAGCCTATTTTTTTCGCCCCTTGAGCCTATTTTAAATTTTATCAAAAATCTGTGATGCATGAATTTTTGGCGCTATTTTTAGAAGTAATAAAAACTTTAAACTGATTTGATATGTACAAAAATTAAGAAGTTATGGGGTTTTTCGGTTTTCACAAACCCCTCCCTATTTCCATCCCCTTTGTCTGCTTTTGCCCATTAACGAACTTGACCGAGATTTTATGTCCCTTGATTTTATATATCAGTTTGGAATAGATTTGTGCAGAATTGCGGAAGTTATCGTGTCCAGAAGAAAGTGATAACATAATTGCTTCGGGAAATTCCGTTCAAAATGCCCACTTTGACATAATTTCTTGAAATATATTCTGCCTCTATCAAAAAATCGATCATTTCGGTACATTATATAGTTTCTGAATAAGCGAATCTACCAATTAAATGCGTTTGAGAGCAAAAATCAATTTAAAAATGAGTCAGAAAATAAGCAGTTTGGATTTGAGTGCATCCTTAATGCAATGATTTTTCCAACACAATCCGCTTCGGGAAATTCGGTTCAAAATGCCCACTTTAACAGCATTTTTTTAAACATATTCTGTCTCTATCAAAAAATCGACCATTACAGTACATTATATAGTTTCTGAGTAAGAAAACGTACCAATTGGAAGCCTTTGAGAGCAAAAATGAATTGTAAAATGAGTCAGAAAATATGCAGTTTGGATTTGAATACACCCTTACTTAGATGATTTTTTTCTTCAACCGCTATGTATTTTTAATTTGTTTTTGTTGTAAGAATTGGTCCTATACAAAACTTGTCTATATAGATGTTGTAGACAATATTAAGAAGATATATGATAAATTCATGGGGAAATTTTTTGAAATGACGGAGTTATGGATTTTTTACTTCTTCAAACCCCCTTTTTGTTTTCGTTTTTAATTTTTTTTGCGGTACGAATTGGTCCTATCAAAAACTTGTGAGTATAAAAATTGTAGATAATATTAAGGAGATTTATAATAAAATTCATTGGAATTGATATCTTGAGAATTGACGAAGTTATGAATTTTTTTCTCCCCAAAACCCTATTTTTTGCGCCCCTTGAGCCCATTTTTAACTTTATCAAAAATCTGTGATACATAAAATTTTGGCCCTATTTTTAGAAGTAATAAAAACTTTAAACTGATTTGATATGTACAAAAATTAAGATGTTATGGGGGATTTTCGGTTTTCACAAAACCCCTCCCTATTTCCATCCCCTCGGTCCGATTTTGCCCATTAACGAACTTGACCGAGATTTTATGCCCCTTGATTTTATGTATCAGTTTGGAAGAGATTTGTGCAGAATTGCGGAAGTTATCGCGTCCAGAAGAAAGTGATAACACAATTGCTTCGGGAAATTCCGTTCAAAATGCCCACTTTGACATATTTTTTTTTAAATATATTCTGCCTCTATCAAAAAATCGATCATTGCGGTACATTATATAGTTTCTGAATAAGCGACTTTACCAATTAAATGCGTTTGAGAGCAAAAATGAATTTAAAAATGAGTCAGAAAATAAGCAGTTTGGATTTGAGTTCATCCTTAATGCAATTATTTTTCCAACACAATCCGCTTCGGGAAATTCGGTTCAAAATGCCCACTTTAACAGCATTTTTAAAAATATATTCTGCCTCTATCAAAATATCGACCATTACGGTACATTATATAGTTTCTGAGTAAGAAAACGTACCAATTGGAAGCCTTTGAGAGCAAAAATGAATCGTAAAATGAGTCAGAAAATACGCAGTTTGGATTTGAATACACCCTTACTTAGATGATTTTTTTCTTCAACCGCTATGTATTTATAATTTGTTTTTGCTGTAAGAATTGGTCCTATCCAAAACTTGTCTATATAGATGTTGTAGACAATATTAAGAAGATATATGATAAATTCATGGGGATTTTATATCTTTTGAATTGAAGGAGTTATGGATTTTTTACTTCTTCAAACCCCCTTTTTGTTTTCGTTTTTAATTTTTTTTTGCGGTACGAATTGGTCCTATCAAAAACATGTGAATATGAAAGTTGTAGATAATATTAAGGAGATGTATAATAAAATTAATTGGAATTAATATCTTGAGAATTGACGAAGTTATGAATTTTTTTCTCCCAAAAACCCTATTTTTTGCGCCCCTTGAGCCCATTTTTAACTTTATCAAAAATCTATGATACATAAATTTTTGGCGCTATTTTTAGAAGTAATAAAAACTTTAAACTGATTTGATATGTACAAAAATTAAGAAGTTATGGGGGGTTTTCGGTTTTCACAAAACCCCTCCCTATTTCCATCCCCTTGGTCCGATTTTGCCCATTAACGAACTTGACCGAGATTTTATGCCCTTTGATTTTATGTATCAGTTTGGAAGAGATTGGTGCAGAATTACGAATGTTATCGTGTCCAGAAGAAAGTGATATATATATATAGATAGATAGATAGATAGATAGATAGATATATAAAGTTTTTTACTGAGGGTGGTTTTGGGTTCTAGGAGTCATGATCGGTGTAGATCTGCAAAAAAATTTCAGAAATTCCAACATAGGAACGATCCCAATAGGTAGTATTTCATACGAAATCTACCTAAAAAGGAATCATTATTATCTTTTTATGCGGTTTTTGGACCAAGGACAACAATTAAAAACGGATTTTTCCCATCCAATGAGGTACGACCTCACCGTGGTGGATGGACTTTCCACTAACAGTACCACAACTGTTGACTGATTTGGAAGTCATTTTTTCCGTAAAACAACCGAAACACTCATGCACATTGAACAGTAAGTTTGGTTTACTGAGCAACTCATGACAAAACCTTCATATTTCGATTAAAAATGTCAGTTGACGCCGAATCCACTTTCGTTATGCCGCTTACAGCGCCATCTATTGAGACACTTTGGAACTTTTTTTCTTATGCTATACCGTTTCCCCCTTCCAGTATATTCATTTCAAATTTGAAGTCATTCTGACCAGTGGTTCTTTTTTTACAGCATTTTGAAAGTTGGACATTAATTATAATCACCCAGTATATAAACCAAGCTTTTATAAAAAATATTGGGGATTTTCAATGATATGGAACGGGGGCATTTCGAAGATTTCTAAGACGAAG
The DNA here is from genome assembly GCA_963932465.1 of Maratus speciosus. Lineage (NCBI taxonomy): Eukaryota > Metazoa > Arthropoda > Arachnida > Araneae > Salticidae > Maratus > Maratus speciosus. The sequence continues at coordinate 504,983 of CAWVRF010001367.1, forward strand.
ATTCGATGAGACAAAATTCGAAGATTTCTAGAAAATTCCATTTTTTTTTCTCAAAAATAATTTTTTTTTAATTTTTTTTGTGATAAATGTATGCCATAATGCAGATAATGTACTCTTGAATAATATTTAAAGTGAAATTTATAAAAAAAAAACATTTTTTAAAGGATTTCAAGGTTCCTTGTCCCTTTAAATGTAGAAACGATATACAGGGTTATTACAAATGATGCACCCTGTTTATTGTTGAAAACTGAGACCATAATAAGAGGTAAGAGGTCGTTGCGAATTCCTCTGGATTGAAAATGTGAATTGAACGGAGTAGAGAATAATGTTGCTGTGAAGTAAGATGGCGACCACGGTGTTCACTCATCGTATTGTGATATAAATAAATAGTGATACAGTACAAAAAAAAATTGTGTTTAATGAGTAAAGTTCAAACATTTTGTGGTCCATCGATCCGGAGTATCCCTATGGATAAGTAATTTTCGTCACTATATCATGTTCATAAAAATTTAGCTTCGAACATTTTGTATCTATGTTTTGTGAACATTATTAAGAAAAAAAACTAAGTGTTGTTAACATCGACCTTGGATACGATGAAAAGGGGTAAGTTCTGACCTCTTTATTGCTGCCCCACCAGTGGCTGAGAGGTTCTGCTCTCGAAGCTGGTAGACGGGAGGTGCTGGGTTCGAACCCAATCGCGCCCGTCGGCCTAATCGTTCGGAGTTTTCGTGGTTTTCTTCGAGCCGTGGATTTCCATGCGTTAATACGGATTAGGTTCCCTTAGAAAGACCTCCACGGAAGGCACTCACCCTAGGGCCTATATCCCTTGTGTAGATAATTGGCCGTCAACAATCAACCCCAACCCTCTTTATTGCTTGATTATAATTAGTATTTGTTCTGGAAATATTATTTAAATATAGAAGCTATTTTAAAAGAAAAAAAAAATTGAAATCCAATGTAACGAAGGCTACAAATGAGCTCACGAATAAAAGTGGTTTGGATGAAATTTGAGTTTGAAATTTACGAGAAAAAATCGTCTGCATTTGAAAAAGAATCTGCAGAGATAATTAGGAAATTTTTTCGCTTATCGTATTGTGATATAAATAAATAGTGATACAGTACAAAAATATTTTGTGTTTAATGAGTAAAGCTCAAACATTTTGTGGTCCGTCGAGTCGGAGGATCCCTATGGATAAGTAGTTTATTTCGTCAATATAACATGTTCATAAAAATTCAGCTTGGAACATTTCATTTCTATGTTTTGTGAACATTATTATAATAGGAACTAAGTGCTGTCAATATCGGCCTTGGATACGATGAAAAGGGGTAAGTTCTGACCTCTTTATTGCTTGATTATAATTAGTATTTGTTCTGAAAATATTATTTAAATATGGAAGCTATTTTAAAAGAAAAAAAAATATTAAAATTAAATGAAACGAAGGCTACAAATGACCTCACGAATAAAGGTGGTTTGGATAAATTTGAGTTGGAACTTTACGAGAAAAAATCGTCTGCATTTGAAAAAAAAATCTGCAGAGATATTTAGGAAAATTTTTCGACTTTGTGACGATAACGATGATGATAAATATATTGCTGAGCAACAATTTGTTCAAGAGAATATAGACAAAATATATTTAATTGTAAAAAGAAAATTAAATGAATTAGCACCAGTTTTAACGAAACGGGAAGGAAATGTTAGCGAAACAATCTGCTTTCCTAAATTAAATCTTCCAGAATTTAACGGGCAATTACATGAGTGGTTATCATTTAGAGACATTTTCATTTCTAGTATTCATAATAATTCAGCTTTATCAGTTCCTATTTGAAAGTATCACTGCATGCTGATCCTTTAAAGATAATTCAATCGATACCAATTACAGATACTAATTAAGCGATAGCATGGAATCTTTTAGAAGATAGATTTTCGAATAAACGAAATCAAGTATTTGCACATTTGAAGCGTTTTATGTCTTTTTCCTCCATTCCAATTGACAAAACGTCTTTTATTTTAAAATTAGTGGACAATGCAACTGAATCCATTAGGTCATTACAAGTTCTCGAGCAAAAAATAGAGGGATTTTCAGACACCATATTTGGATTCGTGTTAATTCAGAAGATAGATTCTTCTTGTAAGCTTTGGTGGGAACGAGAATCCAAAAAAGATGAATTGTCGAAAATCTCAGAGTTGATGTCCCATTTAAAAAATCATGCTCGAACTTTAGAATCTTCTAAAACAAACATTAACACCGTTAGTCAAAAAAAGGGAGCAAAGGAAAAAGTGACATCGTTTTACACTAGTGCGAAGAATTCAAAGTGCATTTGCTGCAAAAATTATTCGCATTCATTATTCAGATGCAATGTAATTCAGACGAGGTATGTTAATGACTGCATTGAATTCGTTAAACAAAATATGTTTCGACTGTTTATCAGCTTCAAACCAATCTGAGAGAAACTGTACATCTAATTATTCGTGTATGTATTGCTCTAAACGTCACTCATCTCTCCTTCACATAAAAAAAAGAAACAAAAATAATTCTCCACCAGTGGAATTCAGTCAGCCGTCAGGAGGGTCAGATATGATTGCGAATTCACCTGCTCTCACCTAGGATGGAAAATACAGCTTAAATCCCGAAGCTAAGTGTTTTGAAAATAGGAACGGTGATTTCGTAGTCACTTCTGTAAATAATTCATGTCAAAGGAGAAAAAACCACTATTTTATTTACAGCCTTAATTAATATTGAGAATGTGTTTGATAAATTTATACTTGCACGTGCATTAATAGATGCCGGCTCAAATTTCTCATATATTTCTTATAACTTTGCCAAAACTATTAGGAATTAGAAGGGAGAAAATTAATGTTTCTGTTTCACGTTTGAAAGAAGTTCTGTTTCATGTTTGAAAGAAGTTCTGTTTCATATTTGAAAGAAGTTCTGTTTCATGTTTGAAATGGAAAATTAGTGCCACTGTTTCGAATAAGGCTGATTATAAGAGAACAATAGATTTTTTCATCGTTCGAAAATTAACAAAATTTATACCAGGGCATAATTTTAGATTTTTATTTTCTTAGCTGCCTAAAGATGTGAGATTGGCATATCCAAAATTAAATGAACAGAATAAAATAGATGTTTTTTCAGGGACTGAGTGTTTCTACTAATTATGCCAACTGGTCAGATTCCCTTAAGAAGTTCTAACGCCATTTTTCAGAATGCCGTATTTGGGTACGTGGTGGGAGGTTGTATCTCTGATTCGAATACTGATAATAATTATAATTATTCTGGATTAATTTGCAATGTAGAAGAAGAATTAAGCATTTTTTTTCGATTTAGAATCGATTGGAATTAGAGATGATCCTTACTGTAATGATGAAGATAAGGCATTGGAAATTTTTACAGAAACAGTTTCCTGTAAAGATAATCGTTACGAAGTAGTCCTTCCATTGAAATAGGATTGGATAAATTTGAACGACAACTATGAAGTCTCTGAGACACGCTTTAAATATTTAATTAATAAAATGCGAAACGATGATAATATGTTTTCTAAGATTTTGAAAGAATATCTTGATTGTGATAGTGTTGAAAAAGAGTTAGATTCAACAAGACCAGACAGACCCATATTCTATTTGCCGCATCGAGCAGTATTTAGAAAAGATAGTGTCCAAACGAATACACGCATTGTGTTTAATGCTAATTCTCACGATGCAGGTCAACTTTCCTTAAAAGATAGTCTGAGGCCTGGTATCAATTTAAATCCTAGTATTTTTCAGTTGCTCGTTAATTTTAGATTGAATAAGATAGGAATTTTAGCGGATGTGGAGAAAGCATTTCTCAAAATTTCATTATCAGAAAAGGACAGAGATACTGTCAGATATCTCTTTGTGGAAGTCACCGAAGATCTGCCAAATAAATTGTCTGACAATTTGAAAATTCATGTGTATCGGTTTAAACGTTTACTTTTTGGATTAAATGCTGGCGCATTTCTCCTAGCTGTCACACTAAAAGAGCATATACGAAAATTTAAGGATCAATATCCAGAAACTTTTGAAATCCTTAATACTTATCATTATATCTATTATCTGGTGAATGGTACCGATAATATTGAAGAAGCTTTGAATATTTCATATGAGACTAAGATAATCATGAATCAAGCTAGTTTCAATTTGAGGAAATGGTTAACAAATGACAAATCGTTACTAGAACGGTGGAAGAAAGAACTGTTCGGGATTTATCCATTTGATCAAAATCAAAGAATTATAAATTCATTGAAAGTATTAGGAATATAGTGGGATGTTGAACAAGATTTTATTTTCATAGACATTTCGAGTTTAATAGAATTTTTGAAGAATAAAAAAAACACTAAGCGGTTTGTTTTACAGACTTCTGGAAGAATTTATGACTCTACTGGTATTCTGTCTCCATTTACTATAAGACTTAAATGTCTTTTCCAAGATTTATGGATCCACAAACGGTTTTGAGATACTGAGCTCCCCATTGACATCTGCGAAAAATGGGCACAATGGTGTTCTGAACTCTCTAAATTAAATCAAATTAAAATCCCTAGATTTGTTTTCCTGTCATCTGATACAAACATTGTTTAAATCAAAAGGCTTATGGTGCTGTTATTTATTTGAGAGTGCGAGATTACGATCAAGTTTCCGTTAGTTTAATAGCATCTAAAACCATATTTATCCCAGTAAAGAGAATAAATTTGCCGCGCCTAGAGTTGATTGGTGCTTTACTCTTAGCTTGCATAGGATCATAAAATAAAAATGTAACTGATCGTAAAAATATTTCCAAAATCTATCATTGGATAGATTAAAAAAAAGCTTTATTCTTTATTAAGGGATCTAGATAAAAATGGAAGTCCTTCGTTGCCAATCGTGCTGATGAAATCGAAAGATTAACTCAACCAGAAACATGGTTTCATTGTGCAGGTAAATACAACCTAGAAGATCTTCTTTCACGAGGAATAAGTGCGGACTCACTTGTGAACAATGCCAAATGATTTACAGGTCCGAATTTTTAATGGATCCAGAATTTTCCTCAAAATATTTGCAATCATCTTTTTCTGAAAGTGAATTACTAACTGAAAGTGAAAGTCAGCACTATTTAAGTGAAGTGAAATGTTCCGAAAGGAAAATTATCTGTGAAACGACTTCATTTCTAGCCACCGAGAATTTATCCTTTTTTGATAACTTTTTTATTCTTAGTAATGACTATTATAAACTTTCACATATTTTTTCCTTTGTTCGCAGATTTATATACAATTGTAGAAATGCTGATAAAGGAAAGGGTAACTTGATTTTTGAAGAAGTCAAGGAAGCTGAAAACATTTTGATTAGAGTATCACAAAAATGTTTATGTAATAAAAAGGCTGTGTCAGGTAATGTTAATATTTTAAATCCCTTTATCGATGATAAAGGAATCTTACGTGTTGGCGGAAGGCAAAACAAAGCTTCTGTATTTTATGAGCAGAAATATCCGGCTATTTTGCAAAAAATTCTACATTAAGTGAAATTACTTTACTACTATGCATAAACGTCCTTTTCATATTGGTCCCCAGGGTCTCTTGAATTCTGTTAGATTAAATTTTTGGCTTCTAGGGGGTAGAAATATTGCAAGGAAATGGTGCATTCTTGTGTTATTTGATTTAAGGTAAAATATACTCCATACTCTCAGCTAATCGATGAGTTACCTTCTGAAAGAATTAATGAGTCACCAGTATTTAATTGTACAGGTTTAAATCTATGTGGTCAATTTTATGTAACCTATAAAAATCAGCGCAAGTGTTCATTGAACAAAATATTTATTTATGTTTGCATATGTTTTGTAACTCGACCAATTCATCTTGAGCTTCTCTCAGATTTAACCTCAGATGCTCTGATTGAAACTCTTAAGCGTTTTATGGCTAGAGGTGGAAAATGTTCTAAGATTTTTTACGGATAATGCTAGGAATTTTGTGTGGGCAAATTCCAAACACTTTCTTCAGATGAAATTTTAGAAAATTATTTAATTAATTATTGTTATGTTGTGTATATTAGTTTGCTGTGTAAATTTTTCTTTAAAAGTACTGTGTAAATTTATTTTATTGTAAACATTCTGAGATATTGAAATTTGTACATTTCAATAGGGGGGAGATTATTTATTGTTGAAAACTGAGACCATAATTCCCGTAAGAGGACGTCGCGAATTCCTCTGGATTGAAAATGTGAAATGAACGGAGTAGAGAATAATGTTGTTGTGAAGTAAGATGGCGACTAGAGTGTTCGATCATCGTATTGTGATATAAATAAATATTGATACAGTCCGAAAAATATTTTGTGTTTAATGAGTAAAGTTCAAACAAAGATTAAGATTAAGAATAAGAATTTAAAAAATCTTATTTTCGAAACTACTGCACATATTATAATAAGAGTTACATGACTTTAAAGAGAAATATACCAAGTTTTTTTTCAGTTAGAAATGTTCGATGAGTGACCCTCTTGTTACATGGCATACGCCTAATCTGTAATCCAGTTCGTCCCAAACATTTTATAGCATCACTCTGCCAATGGTTCTGAATTCTGCACAAATGTGTTCTTTAAGTTCAGACAGTGTCAAATGCATTGTTTTGTACCACCAATGCCGAAAACAAAGTGTTCAGAACTTAAGGAACGCTTTTGTGAAGCTTTCAGAACCATTATCAGAGTGATGCTACAAAATGTTTGGAACGAACTCGATTACAGATTGGACGAATACCGTGAAACAAAAGGGTCACACATCCAACATTTGTAACTGAAAAAAACTTTTCTTTAAATTCATCTATCACTTATTGTAATATGTGCAGTAGTTTCGAAAATATGATTTTTTTTTAATCGGGTCCAACATTTGCAATAGCCTTATATATTTTCCTTTTACACCTTATATTGCTTCAAGTTGCAGATAAAACAGTATATAAAATTCCTCATAATTAATAAACAACAGGATTTACGTGCCACATTATAACGTGTCACTTGCGATATTTTAAAATAAAAATGGCTTTTAACATTGTATGTATATGAATAGATATTATGCTTTAAAAGTATCAAGAAATGCAAAGAAGTAGATTACATACATCTTCAGGAGAATTTTTATTCTTTTTCGTTTAATCCTTAAACAAACTTTGTATTATAATTGATTTAAATACGACGATATTGTCTATAATATTTACAAATGATATTTAATAATCCTCCAACTTTTGCAGCAAAATTTTAATCTTAAACGGAATTTTCTTATTCAAAACCTTTAAATATATTGCTATTACACAAGGGCTTTTACACAAGTTTCCCTCCAATCTATATTATCCATCCATTATAAGAGAAGACATAGGGATTCTAACGCGTCAAAATTCCGTGCGTAACGACGTAGCATCTTGTAAATTACGAAAACTGTGGCTCGAGTTACTCAAAGGTTTCGAAAATAGAAATAAGCATAAAAGTCAAAAATAAAAATAACAACGTGCCTTACATGAAAAACTGAATGATGGCTTTTCAGATCTCACCATAATAGACCATGCAATTTCAGAATACTATTATTTATTTATTTTTATAATTATTTTCATGGGTAGAGTAGAAACATGTCAACCGTCAAATAAAACTGTTTTACTTATTTTAAAGTTTTATTCATTCATCTTTTTACCCGACTGAAAAGAAGGGTTATGTGTTTCACGCGTATCTGTGTATGTGGATTTCTTTATACCCTCGAAACATCCCAACGGCTGGAAGGATTTTAATGAATGAGGTCCTTATCAATTCATCTTAACGGCCCGATGGTTATAGGCTAGGTTTTGTTTTTATAAATTCAAAATGGCGGTAGAGACGAAAGAAAAATTACGCACCCTATTAAGTGGCCCATCATTGGATAGGTCTTTCAAAATGAAGACGATGTTTCATTGACTATTTTACAGTCAGGCGCTCCGTTAATATATTATACAACCTGGAAGTTGTGTAGGTAGGATCTCTAGCTTTACTGCAACTCTAACCATCCTAGACAACTATAGACCTCATCAAGACAGTGTTTATAGATAGGAACTAACAATTAAGCACAACTTAATAGTCATTAATACAAGTGAATAAAAAAATAGGTAAGTAATATAAACAAGTAATGTAAAAAAAAATATTTTAAGTCAATTTCTACTTAGGTCAATAAGATAATTTTTTTTTCTCCCATTTATCTTTCCTTTCGAGTGGCGCCTAAAATGCCTTGATCAGGAAGAGGGCTCTTTCGGTCTTAAAATACCTTGATCAAGAAGAGGGCTCTTCGATTATTGAAAATTAATTAATTTAATTAATTAATTAATTAATATTTGAAAAAATCTGGATTAACATCAAGTGTCATCCACTACAAGTTTAAATAAAATTATTTGAGCTTGATTGGATGAATAATAAGTATTTTATTAACTATTGAAAATTTGCACAAGATATATATAGCGAGAGTGTGAGCTAATAGTAGGATTTGAAAAAAAAATAGTTTCACATTGATGAGAAATAATTAATTAGTTCGCTTTTTACTCAATCGGGTTTTTTGATTTTTTAATTTAATTGTTTATTAGCAATTAGAAATAGTATATTACATAAGTGAATTTTATTAGTGTATTATGGAGAATTTTATTCTTCTTTAAGTTACTACTTAATAAAAGCCTTTAATTATTTTTCACAAATTAAAAAAAAAAAAGTTGATACAATTTGCATTATTGTTTATTTGAGATGTAAGTAGCACTTCAAGTGTTTAGAAAGTGAATTAATCAACAAATCTCACTCTCAAGGGTAAACACTTGATTCACATCAATACTTAAATTCTGAGTTGTATACAATTGAAATAAGTACTTTTAAATTGCGGTACTTAAATGAATAATTAACACGAATCTGCTTTCGTAAGCGCTTGAATCAAAAGCTTAAATTTCTGATTCGTTGTCTTAAAATTTAGAGCCATATTTTATGGAAAGATTTCTTCTCGCTAGTATTTATTTTGCTATTAAATTTAAAAATGAAATAGTTATAGTTGTTTGAATCAGAAACATTGAAACATCATAAATGAATAACACTCCAATAAAGATTTAAATTTATCATTGTGAATTTTATACTGCAGATCTACATTTATTGATATTGTAAATAGTATATTTTTGTGATGTTATGCATATTTTACAAATAAAATATTATTGAACATTTAACGCTTTAAAAGTTTCACTTATGTTTAAATTAGTTTGGAATGTCATCGCTTTTTTAATATTGAAAATTATTCTTTATAATAATACTTGCTTTTTAAGGTCCGTACTAAAAAAAATACTAAAAACGGAACCATTATAAGATCACTCCAGTGTCTGTATGTCACAGCCAATTTACTCGTAAATTATGGAACGAAGAAAGTTCAAATTGTGGGAAGTAATAATATTTATTGACCCACATATTTACGGTAACTTACAAAAAGCCTTACTCTCGAAACTTAAGGAGCATAGAAATAAAAATTAGAAATAAAAATTTAAACTCTAAGATTGTTGATCACGCCATGAAAACTGTTCATTCTCCGAGTTTTGAGAATGCTTTTATAATTTGATGCAACTGCAGCATATATGAAAGTCGTATTTTGTTTAAGCTTGGTACACTAGAACTGCTGATTTAGCATATAACGAGGCTGCATCTCTACGAATATAATATTCAGTTTTGTTTTAACTATAATTTTCTTTTTGGAAAACTTGGTGTAATGTTTTCCCGCTTGTTAACTTTAACACCTTAGTATGACTTTAACGGTAGGAATTCACTGATGTGGGATTCAGAATGAATCCGAAACGTCCTTTTAAATTGTTTTTAATGAATTTATCTTTTTTATGTAGTGTAATTAACTGTTATTTTGAAAAAAACTATAATTTTTAAAAACAAAATCTTATCTTTGTATATCATGTGGGATATCGTGAGAAAGATTTCGTAGCACTGAATTCAAAAATACATTTGTTTTAAGTTTAGGTATTATATTTTCAGATATATAGTCAAAAATGTAGTGCAAAAATATCCCCCCCCCCTTTCTATTTCCTAATTTACCAAATAAACCTATATATAAATATCTAATAAACTAAAGATATCAAATAAACTAAAGATATCAAATAAACTAAAATTATGAAAATATTAGAGGTTGTAGACGCTACTTTAAACCTCGCAGGAAAACTATAGCGATTACCATAGGTCAAATAAAATTTAAGAAAAGTTTTTGAGCGCATTTTTTCGTTACACACAAATTTCGATTTTCAGGCATTCATCAAATGTGTTGAGGAGCGCAGGAGGTACCTACCGTAGCAGAAGAATAACCGCATTGTTGATAATGAATTTCGAAAAAAAATCGTCTGTAATTAGATGAGATATTAACATTAAAAGACACGGGCGGTATGAGCATTCATAATGACAGGGGCGGTGTACTCTATGAACACCGGCTTTTAAAGCCCAGATAACACCCTTTAATGATATATTTGTATAATGCAATGTGCAGTAGCTGTATAAAATTAATAAACGTCAAATTGTTAAACACAGACTAATTTAATTAGAATTAATCACATAAATACTATGCTATTCGCGACTATTTTGCATTCAATGAATCTCTCAATACGCTGTCCGCGTCTTTAAAAGTTAATCTATCTGGTTAAATTTAAAGTTAGTATATCTGGAAAAACGCGGCACGGACCAAGTTTGCAAGTTTGCGACCTCCTTTAGAAGCGCAGTTAGCACAATGCTAAGTTTAAACTTTGAAAAATGGTTTTGTTTTAGATACACAGTATAAAGAAAAGAATATTAGTATGCTGAATTTAGTTTTATGAATTGCCAAATGGAGTTTAAATATGCACTACTTTTATTGTCAGTACAGCATTAAGTTCATCATAAATGTGTTAGGATAAGATTAAAAAAAAGAGCTATACAGAATAGAAATAGTTGATATTATTTAAGTTTCATATTTCTTTGAACTTTAATGGTATATCAATTCATACTTTTCTAGTATATGCAGCTATACTCTACATTGTATAGTTTTTTCACAAAGTCTTATAATTATTTTAGCAACGATTTTTTAAATAATACATTTAATTATTAATATATTTTTTGTATGGAACCCCCTGAGCGAGAGTAACAGTCACACTTGACCGTTTTTTTTATCACAAAAGAATCCGTGTTTGATAAAGTTCATTTTATATTTATATCAAATAAATATAAATAGATGTTGAATGACACTGTATCCTTTTCAAAGCTTGCAATAAAGCCTAATTTATTGTATTGCAGTTTTATTTATTGCAGTTATTTATTTATTTACAGTTGTATTTATTGTATTTCAGTGCGAATAAGCCGTATTTTAGCTATTTAAGCGTCGTCAAAGAAGAGTAAAATACCCGGAAGAACACTGATGTAAAAGCTCAGGACGATTAAAAAAAGACACTAATGTATAAAAGAAGAGAGATATCTGTTTGAATAGCTACACATGAATGATATTTATTTTATGAATATTTAATTTCTTGAATTTTTTTTCTTTACTTGTTTTTAACTTAATGCACAATTAAAAAAAAACGCATTAAGCGTTGTTAAGAAATATTGCATTTTTATTTTTATTTTATTTTATTGAGAAATTTTTTTATGGCAATTTCGGCGAAGAGAGTGTGGAAATTTAATGCAATAAGAAGTTAAAAGTCCTTATGATACAAATAGAAAAACATTTAATTTAAATCCGATTATTCACATCCCGATAAATACTATTTCTTTAAAATAATCTCCTTGTATGGAGCAACGGATCTCCTTTATAGAATTAACAGATTATTAGGGTGTATCGATTTTTAACTTTTTTTTTGTTTCCAAATTCCAAGTTGATAAAAAGTTGCTACTAGACACCACAACTTACCACAAAAAATTTTGGATTTTTAAAAAAATGTTTAGGTCTCCCGCACAAGGCCTAAAGTTTAGAAATTTCACTTAAAAAGTAAATTTTTACAAAATTTTAAAAAAACCTAAAACACTTTTTTTTTTTAATTGCAAGTTAAAATTCCTCTAACAATATGCATGAAAAACGATAAAAAATGTATTTCAAAAACTTAGCACAACATTTAGGTCTCCCACACAAGACCTAAAGTTTGTTAATTTTGACGAAACTTTCGTAATTTTTAGTGTAAATGAACCATTTTTTTTTTTCGTTAAAAACACCAGACTTAAGTGTATTCTTGTTACAGGAGGCATAAAATGACACAATATATATATATATACTACATAAATAATATGCAAATGTTGTATACCTTAAAAAAGATAGTTTAACGATGTAAATTGTTTGATAAAGGTGTTGAAATAAACTCTATCGTTATTTGTGATTACTATTGTTTATTACAAATGTATAAAATATTATAACGCGGAATAAAATGTAGTATATAAGTACAAAATGTTGCTGATGTATTTTCATAGAACATGAGCGCAGTTTTCTTGTTCTATTTCAAATTAACTGACTTGTTTTAAATATTCGTCCTTTCATCTTGTCTTCAAAACCTGAAACGAAAGTTATATACAGTATTTACGTAGGCCTACAGATTTTTACAAGATTATCGAAATGATCCCCAATGAATTTCAAATATTATATGGAAGACAGTAACATAAAGATGTTAGTTAAAAACATTAAAAATCAAAGTAGTACAAAAAACACTTACTTACATTTTAATCCTTCACTGAGGTTTTGTACTGGCTGTTGGTCTCGAACGTAGGTAGCTCTTTACGGTCTTCCAGTCTGGCACGAATTAAACCATCTCTTTCCATCATCCCACACACTCGCTTTGAAGCTTCTGTGACTTCTTTCACAATTCGTTCCACAGCTTGATCGTGAGAAGGAATTGTAAATTCCACCCTTCCACTTTTCCCGTTTCCGCAATTAACTGTAACTCTTCTAGGCTCATATCGGTAACAAGAGGGGGTTCGGTTACTGAAGTGGTTTGCCAGTCAATCATATCTATATAGTCTTTAGCATTAAAATTGATCTGAGGGGGTTTAAATATCCTTACCCCTTTCTTTTCTGTTTGACGTGCTTTCTGGATTCTCTTATAAGCCAAGACTATAATATGTTTTCGTTCATCAAACAACATAGCTATTAAAACATGCTCTGGGTGAGCCATGAATGCGTTTCTCTGTAACGTTGCATGGACGACATGTTTCAGCTCGTCTTCCAAGTAATTGCTGAAATGAATCATTTAAAAAAAATTAATGGAACCCTGTGGGATTTTTGGATTGCACTTAATTGAGAACCATGATGGCATGTAGACTTTCATTATGAACTCTGCAAGCTTTCTCAGCTCAGGGGTCGGATCATCCATGGCTACATATAAACGAAGGATTCGATTTGCCAGGGTAAGCCACCTGGCGTGCGAGATGTTTCCGGGGTTTCGTCTGGCCAACTCTTTTGTACATGTATCTGTTGATACGGCTTTGGATATTTCGTACACATACTTTTGGTCTGTGCTCAACTCATTAAGATCAACTTCTGGTATATCGCTTTCAATTGCAACAAAATTGACAACATCCAGATTTTGGCAGCTTAGAAGTTGTTTACCAATAGTCCCGCTAAATGTGTTTGGTCCAGAAGTTGGCCCATCAAGAGCAACCATAATTTTTCTAAATGGTAATTCATTCAAATGTAGTAAACACACAACTGCCTGCAATGGCTGTTGTATTTTATTTTCAAATAAGGTGATAACTCCATTTGAAGTGCCTGTGTTTGCTGCCGTACTATCACAACCAATAGCATTTAGTTTTTTAAGATCGACAGTTTTTTCTTCACAATACTTTACAAGTAATGTAACTATTTCCCTTCCTGTTCCATTTATGGGAGTTACATGACCGAAATACTTGGATCCAGGTTCTTCAACAATAGATATGTGTTCTTCCATTCAAGATTTTCGGACACTTTTACCAGCTACAATTTCTTTTGTTATGGTTTCATCTTTACGACCATCGAAGTAAATGGCCAACAGATCGGAGGTTCGAGTTGAGCTTACTTCTTTACGAGACTTAAGTCTTTCACGTGCTACTTTTGATTTGTCGATTACTGCTTCTTGGTTCTCCGCAGTAACGACATTTAAGTCTCGCAAAAGTGCAGTAGCTAACTGAGCTCCAGCTCTACTAGAAATGCCCCTGCGGTCACAAGCTCGTGAAAACAAAGACAAGCGTTGTGGCAGTTCTTGTTTTACTTCTACACTTGAAACACTTTTTGGACTTGTATCAAGTACATTTATTTCAAAATCACTATCTTGACATGATGTGTGAGACATTGAATCATCTGTACTATCACCAGAATCAATGTTATCAACAGATTTTAAGTTTTCATCCTCAGTCTTTTTTACAACTACCTGCATTAAAGCTTGTGACCTAGATTTTCTTTCTAATCGCTTTTTCAGCTTTTTAGTCTCGTTTTTGTCACACTCTGCAATTGACATCAATCTAGGACCACGTTGGTCCAGCAAAAACTCGTGTTTTAGTGCCGGGACTTTTTTGTCAATAGAGCAAATACAGTTGCTGAGGTTACATTTGCAAGTACAAATATCAAACAATGCAGTTTCAGTTTTTGACTGAAAGCTAGTTACTGCATCTTTGTAGGAGTTAGGATACTTCCTTTTAGGCCCTGAACACTTTTTGATTTTCTCAAGCTGCTCATGCAGTTTTAAAACCATAAATATTGTGTTTTTGGTGCCACAAACAGGAATTGAAGCTCTTTTCCATATTTCCTCAAGTTTTAAAGCAATTACCTTCTTTGCAGGCTGATGTATTTCTCTTGTTTCATTTCAATGCGTACCCACTCAAAATATTTCAAAACATCCATCTTGGTTGGCAGAACATTAAACTCACTCACATCAATAGGTTGCCCGATAACCGGCCTGTCGGTAGTTTGTCTAGTTAGATACGGTTTTTTATTCATAATGAACAACAACACTCACTCAATTGATTCTTACAACAAGACTATCGCACTAAAACACAATCGTAATGCTCGCTCGAGGGTAGACGACTGTCTGCCAAGAGCGAGCGCGCAGACCACTGTCGCGGTGATTCCTAGGTGGCGCGTCACCGCGGCGCGATAGTCTGGCCTTTCCCCACACCATCGCTTCAAGTTGACGCTTGACGTATTGAAATGTGATTTATTATTTCACTTATTTCAACAATTCCAATCAAGCCTAATGAGGCTTTAGTTACATTTAATTTTTAAACCAGCAACAAGACAAATATCAAAACACTGAAAAATGTTCAAAAATTGGCTGAAATTTACGACTTTTAGGCCTTGTGCGGGAGACCTAAATGTTGTGCTAAGTTTTTGAAATACATTTTCTATCGTCTTTTGTGCTTATTGTTAGTGGAATTTTAACTTGCAATTTAGAAAAAAAGTGTTTTAGGTTTTTTTTAAATTTTTGTAAAAATTTACTTTTTAAGTAAAATTTCTAAACTTTAGGCCTTGTGCGGGAGACCTAAACAATTTTTTAAAAATCCAAAATTTTTTGTGGTAAGTTGTGGTGTCTAGTAGCAACTTTTTATCAACTTGGAATTTGGAAACAAAAAAAAAGTTAAAAATCGATACACCCTATTGTTTATTATCTGCATTATAAGAAAATAAATTAGCAATGTTATTAAAAACATTTGAAAATAGAATCTATATCATATTCAAAGCTGGAGTAGCACAGTTGAAGTTTATTCCAACAGAGCGAAAAATGTCCAGACCAGGGATCGAACCTGGATACTTGGCGTGCCGTGCCAATGCCTTACCTGTTAGGCTATCCGGACCGATACCTGGCTGACATAATTCACTCTTATTTCGCTCTGTTGGAATAAACTTCAACTGTGCTACTCCAGGTTTGAATATGATATAATCCAGTTGGAAAAAATATTCGTTCTTTTCATTAGAATCTATATGTTTGAGAATAGCATATAAAAGAATAGTAGTGAAATATTAAAATATAGTTTATGTACAAAAGAAGAATGATAAATATTAACAAAAGTAATACAATTCGTATTCACATGTTTTGAAGTAACTATTTAAAATATCGATATATTTTTTATAATAATCACAATTTAGAAATTTTATTGTTATCCGTTATTTGAAAGTGGATGACTATATTTATTTTTGCATGTTGTTAATCATAAGCGGTATTATCATCAGATTATATAATAGAAGGAAAAATGTCTAGGTGATAACGTGTGACTTATTTCATATTATAAAAATTAAATTTCAGAATAATTATAATTTTAATAGTACAGAAAGTATCCTTTCAACATTTTAAACTGTGGTATCACATAGTGTATTATTTAATTGTGTTAATCACTTTAAGCATTTTATTGAACTTATATAATAACGTTATTATCTTTCGAATAATAAAACGTTTTACTTATACAAAATATGAGCCATAAAATAACGCAATAGCGTAAGAAAAAAATCGAGCTATACTGGTAAAATTAACTTTGTGTTGAACTCTGTATTACAATGAATTTCTATATGAACAAAACATGACTAAGAGATGTTTTATTATATTCCTAATTATAACAATACGGTAAACTATTTCTTTAATGTTTTTGGGTTAGCAAAATGGATATAAACATTTATAAGCACCTTCTTCAAATAGTGTTGAAAATTTATCGTAGTTGGAATTTATGCAATTTTTATTTCTATTGTTTTGGAATTTTTCGAAAAGGGCGTGATTACCAGGCGAAGTATTCAACTCCGACATTTTTTTATACAGTCATACCGCAATTTAACGAACCCCTATATGACGAATTTCGCGATTTAACGAGTTTTCCCTTTCCCCCCGAATAAAATGAAAGAAAAAAACCCCTATTTAACGAATAATATACTTCAAATTAATGAAATTTTTAAACAGCCGAAAAAAATTATTTGTTAGTTTGGGTTAGAGATATACTGGATTGCTGTTCAAATAATATATCCATCTTGATTGGAACAGAAAAAGACTTTGCACCCAGTATTTTTCGACGGGGAGGATGAAGCCACGGATTTCTCATATAAGTAAACTCAAAACAGGTTTTTCGTCAGCCAAAATCTCCTCGAAATATCCCTTCAAATTCCCGCCGAAACTTCGTCAATGGTTCTCTAGAATTTAACTGAACATTTGCTTTAAGAGAATGTCATTGGAAATTTACCAAGGAAGTAATTACCGCCAAAACAGAGAACCTTTAAAGCGCCAAAAAGGACCTGATGTTTGCATCAACTTTCCCTCCGAACAACAACGGGATTTCAGTGAAGAATTCATGATTCATGATGAGGCGACGACTATACATCCAAAGGCTCTTATGAAAAATAAACTTTATTTAATAAAACATAGCCATTCGCACACATCACTGCGAAAATAAATCAGAGCGCACCTGGGCCTCCGCCGAAGCGAAGGAGAAGGGGGGGGGAGCACTGCACGCTGTTAGCGTAAATGAAAAACGTATCCTCATTTAGGCCAATAGTGTGCAGCGCCTTCCTTTCCCATCGTTTCTGTGACCAAAAGAGAGTGCAGACCACCGCTACAGGATCCGCTCTCTAGTCACCTTTTCTTTGGGGGTGAGCTCATTATTATTCGCAGGTGCTGATGAGGCATGAGTGTAATCTGTCATGTGTGTTTCAGGTAGGAAGTGGGGTGCATTGGACGCTAGATTTTGCCTAATATTTAATTTTTGAAACTTTGTGATGTATGGCAGATTGTCGGAAATGAAAAAGTTTTTAGTTGAATGAAAAGTTTAACATTTTACGCGAATTTCACAAGACGTTGGACCAGAAAACGCGTTATAAGAACGCCTTGAAATCTCCTCGTCGACATTAACAACAATTGTTACATAAAGAGCAGAGATTGAAAAAGCATCAGCAGAATGTGGTAAAAATTCGTCGAAAATAAGAAAGTTATTGAAAAGACACTCCTCTTTCTGTTCTTGAATCTGACCCAGTGGAAAGGTCCAACATCGTTCGTACCAAAAGAATAGCCATTAGTAGATCTCTAATCAAAGAAAAAGCACATCAACTGGCCGAAAAGCATAATGTGAAACATTTTTCTGCATCCAATGGTTGGATAGACCGTTTTAAGAAGAGATACAACGTAATGCAAAAGAAAATGTGCTGCTAAAAAGTGGATATATATGAAAATGTAGTAAAATATTGGGAAGAAAATTTGCTCAGCCTGATTGAAGGGTATTCACCATCGGGCATTTACAACGCAGATGAAACAGGATTGTTTTATGATTACAACATCAGAAAATGCTTTGTTATAGGAATGAAAAATGCTTTGGCGGGGGAAAAAAGCAAAATAAGGATTACGTTTTTGCTTGCGGTTAATGCTGATAAATTGAAGCTATTTTGTGATAGGAAGGGCAGCAAAACCACCATGCTTTAAAAACGTAAAGGCCTTACCGACAAAATATGCAGCAAACCTAAAATCATGGATGACGTATTCCCTATTTACAGGCTTTCTGACGTCTTTAGATAAGTCTATGCAGATACAAAAGAGAAAAAATCTTTTGTTTATTGATCAATGTCCCACTCAACCTCCAATTTTCAATTTAAACAATGTTAAAGTTTTGGTTTTCACTGAAAATTGCGCAAGTGTGCTTCAGCCAATAGACCTTGATATCATTCAGTCTATAAAAGTTAATTATAGAAAGTTACTTGTGAGAAAAATTATAGCATCGTTGGACGAAAATGGTGAGAAAAGATTCAAAGTCAATGTTTTAGATGCTCTAAAATTTGTGAGAGATTCTTGGGAGCAAGTTTCTAAACATACGATTGGAAATTACTTTCAGAAAACGGGATTTCCCGGCACACAAGTGGAAAGTGATGAAAATGATGAAAATAATCGTAGTCCAGGCAATAGGGAATTTTACCTAGAAAAATTAATGGTAGTTCTGGATTTCGGCTTACTTTATACTTTTTGGGTCGACGAATTCCAAATTTGTAACCCGCGGCATTTTTGTCCCGCGGCAAAATCCCCAAATTTGGATAAAAAACACACAAAAAAGGTTTTTATAAAAAAAATCAATTTTTTTATTGTTTTAGGGGAAAAGTATCTAGAAATTCAGAAAGTAGACAAAATTTGCAACAAATTAGATACATGACATTATGACTTAGGATGAAGGGGAAGGGGGGGGGGGGATCTGCCTCGGAACATGCGCCGCGGTGGTGCGTGGACTAAGTTGCCCAATTCCACTTACCCACTCACATGTTAACATTCGCCCTCCAATCTCCCCTCCAAACTTTTTCTATAAGGCTTACTTTAAGTTTTTTGGGTCGCTGAATCCGAATTTTTAACTTCCCCCAAAATTCCCCTCCCCAAAACCCTCCCAAAATAGTTGTTTTTATCTTAAATTTCTTATTGTTTTAGGGGAAAAGCATTATGAAATTCAGAAACTAGACAAAATTTTCAACAAATAGGATATATGACATTATGATGTAGGATAAACGGGGAGAGAGGGGGCTGCCTCGGAACATTCCCGCGCGCTTTTCTCAAAAACTAATTTTTTTCAAAAAATCAATTTTTTGGTGGTTGCCGGGTGAAATTTTGGTGGGAAGTTACAAATTCGGATTCAGCGACCCAAAAAACATAAAGTGAGTCGAAATCCAGAAATAGTATTATTTTTGCCAGGTAAAATCCCTATTGCCTGGACTTCATAACTTAGTGCACGTATCGCCGCAGTGTATGCTCAGAGGCAGCCCTCCCCCTCCCCGTTCATCCTACGTCATAATGTCATGTATCCTATTTGTTGCAAATTTTGTCTAGTTTCTGAATTTCAAAATGCTTTTCCCCTAAAACAATTAGAAATGTATGTTAAAAACAACTATTAGTGGGGGTTTTCGGGAGGGGAGAATTTTGGGGGGAAGTTAAAAATTCGGATTCAGCGACCCAAAAAACTTAAAATTAAACCTTATAGAGAAAGTTCGGAGGGTAAATGGGAGGTCGAATGTAAACGTGTGAGTGGTTAAGTGGAATTGCGTAACTTAGTTCACGTAGCACCCAGAACTACCATGAATTTTGCTAGGTAGAGCCCCTACACGATCTCTATTGCCTGGACTATCGCCCTTTCAGAAGAAGTTATATGGAAAGAAATCTCCCCTGAGATAGTCTACGACGATTATGTCACATATGAGGACGGAATGTCTACCTGTGCAACTGTAGTTAATGAAATAGTTAATTATTCGGAACCAATGAATAGCGATTCTGATGCAATCAATCAATTCTGATGCAAGAAATCAATAAAAAAAATTCCCAATAAAATTCTTACATTTTCTTATGCTTTGCTTGGTTTGGAAACTGTGAAAACATACCTCACGCAGCAGGACATTAATGACTCAATATTTTATTCTCTTCACAAAGTCGAAAAAGAACTTTATCGAGTCAGGAATCAAAAAAATTCTCAAACCTCTATTACACAGAATTTTAAAATTTAATTAATTAGTGCAAATTATTCACAGTATTTTTAGCTGCTGAATAAAATGCTTAGAACTTCTAATTATGGATATTTTTTTGTAGTGGCTTATTAGAACTTTTCCATAAGGTAAGAGCAGATTTTTTTTATTTTTCGATTTCAACCACGATATTACGAATAACCCCTATTTAACGAATACATTTTACGTTCCCGATGAATTCGTTAAATCGGGGTCCGACTGTATTTTTTTTTTTGAAATATTTTTTAAAAGTTTATCAAATGAAATTTGTAGGAAAATTAGGCCTTTTTAAAGAGTAATGCAGACATGTTTTGCTATTCTCAAATCCAAAATGGCCAAATTCTAACCAGTGTTCAATTCAGTTTTTCTTTCAGGTTTGAATTTCTGAAACTTTGGGGAAATATTATGAAGTTATCGGGTAGGGGATCTATTTTAAATTTAAAACCATTAACAATAGAAATTTTTTAAACTTCCGGCGGCATGCCCACTATTATACCGAAAAAAGGAATGTTCCCATAGAACATCTCACATTTACCATACTTTTTTGCTTATCCACGATGTCATGTTCATACGTAAATACTTAAATTTTAAGCTTTTATTATTCGTATACTAAAACACCGAGCAACATTTTGCAAAAAGTATTGCCGAAGTAAGAATTTTAGGCCGGTAAGCAACAGCTGCAAAAGTTACTTAATATTAATTCTCACGTAAACATTTTCATGATCTACTAACATGCTAAATTAACATAATTAACATTAATATTAAAATGAATATTATTTTTTTACTCTTACATCTAAAAATTCAATTACACAGCTGAAAATATTTCGTTTAAAATTAATATCATACTAAAAACCGATATGGCGTTATCAGAAAGGTTATACACTGTACACATAGTATAACACTATAAAAAAAAAATCTGAAAAGCTTCATAAATAAGTGGCAGAAAAATAAAGTTTCCTGAGTAAGTTTTGGTTGATGTTTTTATAAATGTTTCTTAAATATTAAAAATAAAACATTGGTTTCTGAGATATGTATTTGTAGAGAACATTTCCCGAGATCGTCAATTACAAGAGTTTATTGTACATTTTCGTTCACATTTATAACGTATTTGCGTAGATTAACAAAAATTTTCTTTTTTAAAGTCTGAGTAAACGGCGAAACAAACGGTACGCAGTTGTGTATTATCCACATTCGAGTAATAAGCTGCCCAGTTGAAGCAATAATTTAGAATTGTTTTACTAAAAATGGAGATACAGAAAAAAGACCACTCTCTCTTTTTTACTTGACTTAAGTTTCATCAGAAAATCAACTTAGATATATATTTTTTAAATGCTTATTTTATTTAAAATGTTATACGTTATCCTGAAAGATATTTCAGTACTTTCCAAAATCGGCAAAGTATCTTCAGACGAAAAGAAAGAACTACAATTTCTGTTATTTGAAAAAAAAAAAAATACATTGAATTTCTAAATTAAGAATACAAAAAATACAGTATATGAATAATTTATATCTAAATAGAAAAAAAAAAAAAACAAAGTCATCTAATATAATAACTTAATTTAAATTTGAATTACACATTCTCAGTTACAGATTTAATTACAGAACATACAAAAAATAATTTCAAAGTAATCGTATAAGAATTTTCTGACGGACGCAGAAAAAACAATTAACTAAGCGTAAACAATATCAACAATATCCTAGATTATATATTAAATAGCAAAATTTTAAAGTACAGTTTTTTTTCTATAATAGTACGTACATACTGTTTTCCTTGGAGGATAAATGAAAAAACTAAAAATTCGCGCAGCGGAGAGCCGTTTAATTCTTAATAAAATATATTTACTCTCATTCCTTTGTTCATCTATGCTTTCAGAGAAAATATAAATAACTTTAATTAGGATTTCCCATACGAAATTTAATATTAATAAAGATTGAAAGTTTATTTGAGAATTAATAAAAGAGCCTGCCCCCCATATTCCTACACGTGCACTTTTTCAATGCGCACGATGAAAGAAAGTGAACTTAAAAGATAATTAAATTTTTAAATACACTAGGTGATCGTACCCGGGCCTCCCGGGTTACAGAATATAGCCGAAAACATTTTTTTTATTGAAAACTAATAATATTTTTATATGCAATAATTTTTTTAGATTTCCCACTTACATTAAAAAAGCATTTTTCATATGAAGAATACGAATTACACAATCAAATAAATTTTAGAAATTTATCAAAAGCGATATTTTCTTATTAGCCGCATGCTAAGAGTTTTTTGACCAAGATTTTGCTACTTGCGGCATACTTTTATATTCTGATAATTACAGAGCTTATACATGTCTGTTAAATTTGTGTTTTATTTATATTATTTTATTTATTTATTCATAGGGAAGTTTTTTAAAATGGATATTAGCAGTAAGAAAATGATGAACTCTTTGTTGTTTTAAGGGCAAACGGATTAATCTTTCGTAATCGAGCTCCGCGCGATACAGATAAATTAAAAAATATTTCATGCTTTAAAATTGTTTCTAAAACCATAGACAATCAGAAAACTGATATGAACTTTGCAAACAAATTCCATTTGAAAAACAAAATCCCATTTGGTGATCCAAAAATTTAAATTGTACGATTAAAAATATGTTAGATTTGTGTTTTTTAAATATTATTCTTTTATTTGTTTATAAAAGAAGTATTAATTTCGTTAATTTGTTTTTCACAAATACGTTAGATTAGTCTTTTTTTATTGTTATTCTTTTATTTGTTTATAAAGGAAGTATTAATTTCGTTATGCAAAAACAGTCAGAAACAAATGCTGAAAAATATTTGTTGCTGTATGTGCAAAATGTTTATTATTATTATGTATTGAAACCGGCACGTGATAAGATAAACTTAAAAAAATCAAGCTTAAAAATTACTTTTAAAAACATAATACAACAGTCAATTAATATACAGTTTTTACACAAATTGCATCTGAAAGTAAATTTATTTCCCTATGCGACGAATATTTAAAATGTAGGATGGTCAGACGATTAAAAAATTGCAGTAGCGAAAATTTCGAGACCGCAATTCGATCTTGAAGTGTTGCCATTCTCAAAATGCCGTCAGCCTTACGCACAGATACGTTTGTTCTTTATAATATAGATACTTAATCAGTAAAATATAATAATGATCAGTTATTAGGATGTAGTTATCAATTGAGGCTCTTATGCTTGGTATTCCGAAATGAAAAACAGCAATTTCCACCTTCTCAAAATTTGCATACGCACTTCTTATATCCATATTCATCATTAAAAAAATTGTATTTTGTTTGATCCTTTAAAATCATTTTAACTCAAAACTTGAGGTCACGATTGTCAGCAACATCTTTTATGGGAACAGACGCACTCTTTACTTGAAATTCTAATCTCAATTCCAGAGAGTAAAAATTTCCGTAATTTATGTTTTTTAGACGCTTAAGTGTTAAAATGTTTAGTTATATCTAACAAAATGACCGTTTTCTTTTAAATATGACTTCGTTTTCACTTAAATAAGCATTTCACTTAGTGTCTGAAACTTAGTATTAGTACACATGCAGAAAACAAAAACAATATACAAAATTTATGAGGAAAAATGCGTGTTTTCAAATGCAGTATGTCATTTTCTGCTTGAAATTTTGCGCCACAAAACCCTATACAACAATTTTTATCAACAATTTTGAATTTTTATCAGAAAATGGCATGAATAAAGATAAAAATACCTCATTATTTCTCTCTTGTCTGCAATAATGAAAGCTATCTAATTTTCACCATGTTGAAGAAATTTCATAAAATGCTTTTAAAATTAAGACATAAAAGTGGGGATATATCAAAAACAGATAGTGCGATCACATCTACAAATGAACAGTTTTCAATTAAAAAATAATAATAGTAAAATTGGTTCAGCAGAAAGATCAGGATAGATGACTTATAAACACACTTCTGTTTTAAATATATATATAGATTATATAAAGGTATGAAAAATTTTAAACCTCGAATTCTTTGTTTTCTTGTCTAACTCGGCGAAGCAAATCCATCCAGGCGAGAATCATGAATTTCTATAATATAAATCGCTATTATTTGCATGTAATCTCTCTTTTATAAAGACACTCCAAATTTTTGTAAAACATTGCGTTTTACAGTGTGTGAATTCGATTACATTATTTTCAAGAGTGAAAAATTTTCGCCCGTGAAGAATTTCAAAGCAGCTGGGCTGTGAGAATGACGCACTTCTGCAAATCATAATTCAGTTTTAAGAATTAAAATACACGCTTTTTTATAAAATGACGTCATTTGCATCCGCTAAAGCAATCCACTTGTATAATCCAGTCTTAAACTTCTTCTTTAGAAAAGTATGCATATGACGTCATTATCGCGGAATAACAGGCAAAATTCTTGACATAGCCCGTATTTTAATTTCAACTTTTTTTTTCAGTTTCATGAGAAAATGGCAACAAAAAGATACAGTAATCTCCTATTTTTGACTATTTTCCGTTTATTTTCAATAGAAATGGTGTACTTGTGTTGCCACGATTAGAAAAATGGTATTAAAAATACAAAAAAATTAATATCTCAAAAATAAATTGAGATACAGCTTTCAAACAAATTGCATTTAAAAGAGCATTTCTTTCCTCATACGACGCTGTAAAAATTTTAAATGTGCGATGTTTAGAAGTTAAAAAATTTGCAGTAGAGAAAATTGCAAAACCGAAATTTTATTTCAAATTTCAAAATGTTGCCATTCGCAAAATGACGTATGCGTTACGCACAGATATGTCTGTCCTTTATAATATAGATAGGTAGTCATAGAGTAATAATTTTTTTAAGTTATTTAAAATGTTTGCAGTTGTAATGATTTATAGGTTTTCTGTCTAAAACAAATATGAAACAAATTCTTAGCATTTTATAAATGACATCAAATAGTCGTGGTTACGGTTTAAACAGAAAAATTGCGTTCTTTAATTTCCTGTATATCGTACCTGTTTTCGTTTGTTTCTTTGTTTGCTTTGTTTAAAAAACTTTGTTAAAAACATTGTTTTTTGCTAAAGCAGTTATATTATGCAAGCAAAGATTTTTAAAATTCGTTATAATATATAGCCCACTCTTTCAGCAGTAAGAGATTTCATGAAAAATAAAAGGCGTATGTATAAAATTACCTGGATATATCTTACAAAACTTAAAATCATGATATGATCGTTTACTTACAAAAAGCTTTATTTTAATTATTTTTCACATATATAACAAAAATAACCAAGAAAAATTAAATTTATTTAAAATGTAATATAAAAGTTATTTGCATAGTCCGTTTGCAGTTAACTTTTATACACTTCTCATCTATTTAGAAATGTTTAAAATATCAGGAATTACTTTTAAAATATGATAAAAAATTTTAATTCCCTAGAGAAGAAACCAAAAATTGTAAGCTTATTCCATATATTTACTGTAGAAGTTAATCGGCCACAAAAAGTTCTTTTAACAAAGCAGTATTCATTTATGAAAATTGCCACGTAATTTCAAATATTATTTTTAAGAAGGAAATTTATCATCATATAATATTTTTATATTATTTTTTTATTTATATAATGATATTCAGCATTGATTCGAGAGTCTTCATATTGTTTGCCTAAAATTCGTTTGTCACCAAATGAACGGGAAAATATTTTTAATTTTTTTCAAAATGAAATAAGACAAGAATTTTTATACTAAAATTGCAGTAACTTTGTGGCCAGCAGACCACTGGTTAATGATGCCTATTGTAAAAAAAGAATAGCAAGTGAAATTTAAAACTGCGTATATGGAATTTATAAAGGATTACATGACTCGTTCGATTATGACACCCAAACTTGCGTATCATGAACGAGAATAACTACAGTGCTAATCTCGGTATAAATTTGAAAGTTTTTATTCTACTCTACAAATTGATAAATTTTCCTGAGATGAGGATTTTTTTTTTTTTTTTTTTTTTTGTAAAAAATGGCATATTGTTCATTTTAGACTGGATCATGTCGCAGGATTAATATTAGTTCAATATAAAGAAAGGGCGATTAATAAAATAAGTTGTTATATATATATTACATATTAATTTGCTTTAAAGTAATATTTTATAATATAAACATTTTTTTTAATTTTTAAAATGCATAGCTCTATGTTCATCTGTGTATTGACACACCAATTTCGATTTATAGGCATTCAGCAAAAGTGCCGAGCAGCGCTGGAGGTACCTATCGTAGCAGAAGTATAAAAGCATTGTTGATAACGATTTCCGAAAAAAAAATCTTAATCAGTAATTAACCGATATATTATCCCTTAAAGATACGGACAATTTGAATATACATAATGACAGAAGAGGCGTATTCTATGCCTAGTTAACAACTTTTAATGACATATATGTGTAATGCAATGTTCAGTAGCAGTATAAAAACAATGCATGTCAAATTGTTAAAAACACATAAATTTAAGGGGTCACAGTACTCTTATAAATTGAAAAAATGAAAAAAAAGAGACCATTTCCAACAATTAATGCCTTAAAAGGTATATGATTTTAAAACACAATTTTTATTGGGATGAAAGATATAAGTATGTTCTTTCATTTTATGTCTTTAAAAAATTGTAAGATGCCGAATTAGTATCTATAGGGGGCTCGAAGCTGTTAGACATTTGTCGAGCAGAAAATTGGCATAACAGCTTAAGCGCGGGATTATAAAATAAATATTGAAACCAGAATGGAAATTTTGGTGCCTACTTATATTTCAGATTGTAATAATTGCCTTGAACCTAAATAAATTTTTACTTAAAGTATTTTTACATTTTTAATGCAAAGTTGTATTTAGCTAATAAAAATTTTTGAAAATTTCAACAATATAATCTGCTAAAAAAATATATTTTTTGAACAATAAAAACGAAATTTTATGTTCAATTTATACAGAAATACATGTTTTGATAATTTCATGAAAAAATATTCGGAAGTTTTTGAGGTATCCTGCGCATTATGCCCAAAAACATCATTTGGAGAAAAACTACTTCAAAGTTTCGTAAACACAACTTCAGCTATTTGGCGGGTATAATTCTAAAAGACATAACTTCTGTTCTAATGGGAATTTCAATGAAACAATTATATCAAAATGTTTAGAAAATATAGGAGTTTAAAATTTAAAAAAACATCAAAATTTCTAAAATTTTGAAACTTTAACACTTAATTAGAAACTCTCTATTCCCTCTATTCTAGTCTGCCTCGTCATATCTTGGTACAGGACGCACATAGCGGAACGCCAATTGTTAATTTTGGTGGTTTTAACACGTCATCGAGTTACGACATAAAATCTTCATGTACTGGTCTGTGCCTTTAATGTGCCAAATTTTTGAGCCGTAACTCAGTGACGTGCTTACACCGCACTGCTCTGCTTGTCTCCTACCAAGTTATGATGAGGCAGACTGAAATATTCTTATTGTACTGAAATGTACCTCTAATGTGCCAATTTTTCAAGACGTAACTGGATGACGTTAATATACCGCCAAAATTAAGAATTGGCGATCCGCTCTGCTCATATCGTACCAAGATATGACGAGGCAGACTAAAATATTCATATTGTACAAATCGGGACTTTTAATGTGCCAAAATTTCAAGCCGTAATTCGATGACGTAATAGTACTATCAAAATAGGGATTTGGAGCCTCGTTCTTCTCGCTTTGTACCAAGTTCTGCCAAATCAGTCATTTTCTAACGTACTATTAATAAGCTTTCCCTAAACCGTTAATTTACCTTGAAAGTCAATTTGAAGTAATATATATCGCAATGCAATGTAAAATATTATGTTTATAGGGTTTTAATTGTACATTATGATGAATTTTTTGTTACATTTTTTAGTCTGTCGGGGGTTTCTATCAGGATATGCACAGGTAGACCAAAATATTCTTAAAAGACTTTATTTTACCTTTAATTTAGCACCGGCTTTATCCCGTAAATCGATGACGTGATAGCGACGCCAAAATGACGACTTGGGGTCCGCTGCTGCTCATATAATATCAAGAAATGTCGAGGCATTAATCTACGCCTAATAATCTTGTCCTACAGGAAGATATCATGTCGCAACTCTATGACGTGTTAGAAACGACAAAATTAAGAATTGGTGCTCCTCTCTGCTCGTCTCCTACCAAGATAGGACGAGGATATTCTGAAATATTCTGAAATATTCTTATTGTGCTGATATGTACCTTTAACGTGCCAAATTTTCAAGCCGTAACTTGATCACGTGATTATACCGCCAAAAATAAGAATTGGCGCCCTGCTCTTCTCATCCTCTACCAAGATATGACGAGGCAGATTGAAATATTCGTATTGTACTAATCGGTATGTTTAATGTGCCAAAATTTCAAGCCGTAACTCAATGACGTGATTATACCTCCAAAATTAAGAATTGGCGCCCCACTCTGCATATCTCCTAGCAAGATATGACGAGGCAGATATATTCGTATTGTACTAATCGGTTTCTTTAATGAGCCAAAATTTCAACCCGTAACGCGATGACCTAAATAGTACTGTCTTAATAGGGGATTGGTCCCGTTTTTATCATCTTGTACCAAGTTATGCCGAATCAGGCATTTTTTCACTTACTGTTAATAAGCTTTTCCTAAACCCCTAATTCATCTTGAAAACCGATTCGAAGTAATATATATGGCAATGTGATGTAAAATATTATGTTTATAGGGTTTTAATTGTATATTATGACGTATTTTTTGTTATAGATTTTAGCATGAAGGGGGTTTCTACCAGGATATGCGCAGGCAGACCAAAATATTCTTAAAACTCTTTTTTACCTTTAATTTGGCACCGGTTTCACCCCGTAACTCGATGACGAGATGGTGACGCCAAAATGACGTGTTGACACCCGCTGCTGCGCCTATCGTACCAAGAAATGTCGAGTCAGACCAGTCATTCTTTAATCTACTCCTAAAAATCCTGTCCTGCATCATGATTTCATCCCGTAACTCGATGACGTAGTCATCTGTGTCACCGCCTCCCGCTCTATGATAGCTGTATTAAAAAAATACTAGAAGCGAAGACTCTACTGACTTAGTTCATTTTACATTAGATGATTTTCAGACGTTTAACGAATCTTTTTATTCAAACATGAAAACAGTAATTCACAGCAGCTTTTTGGCCTTAAAGTCCATCATTAAAACAAAAATAAATGGAAACCCGTTTACAGGGATATCGCCACTGTTTTTTTTAAAATTATAATTCAATCTTCCGTAATCTTTTTTAAGCCGAATAAATTAACGGATTTTAAGAGTCTGAACGGGGGTTGGCGAGCGAAGCTCATAGAGGACAGAGCCTCCTAGTGGATCACATAAATACTATGGGTTTCGCGACTAGTTTGCATTGAGAGAATCTTTCAACACGCTTCTAGTGACTTTAAAAAGTTAATATTTAAAATCTATCTGTAAAAACGCGGTACAGACCAAGTCGGCGTAGCAACTATGCGACATCCTTTCGAAGCGCGCTTAGCATAATGCAAATTTAAACTTTGAACAAAGATTTTGTTTTAGCTACACTGTAAAAAGTAAGGTTATTACTACGCTGAATTTAGTTTTATGAATAACAAATGAAGTTTAAATATGCACTGCTTTTATTCTCAGTACCGAATTAAGTTCATCATAAACAGATTAGGATAATACTAAAAAATGTGTTATACAGAATAGCTATATTTCATATTATTTAGGTTCCATATTTTTTCGAACTTTCATGGTATATCCATTTACACTTTTCAAATATATACAGTTATACGTTGTATAGTTTTTTATAAAGTCTTAGTATTCTTTTAGCAACGGTTGTTTTTAATAATACAATTACAAATTCATATATTGTTTTCTGAGGAACCATCTGTGCGCGAGTAATACTCGCACTTGACCGATTACACTGGGGAACACACATTTTGTTGACTTATATCTGGCACCTTTTTTTGGCTAATTATTGGCATCTAAATCCAAAAATGACACCAGTTTTTCTCTATCACGTCACCTTTTTAATCTACAGGATACTCCAAAATCATACTTAATGTGGATACAAATAAAATTAAAGAAAAAATTACCAACTATGTTATTCATACAACGGCTGTATGTACTTACTATATGCTACATTGTGTTCATACAAGTAATAAAATCCTTTTACAAAACGAAAAAAGTACATATTACGGTATAAATTTTCGCTTTTTGATTTTCCTGGAGTGGTCAATCTCCTTTGATGCTCCAGCCATAGTCATTCATCATATATTCATCCCATCTACCTTGATAGCGTTCTTCAATAAGCTTCAAATCTTGGTGGAATCACTCACCCTGCTCATCACTCACTTCACCAAGATTTTTCGAAAAGTCATCAAGATGGATATGCAGAAAATGCAGTTTAATGCTCATGTTGCAACCAAGAATTTTGAACCTCTCTAAAAGTTTCTGGACAATTTCGTTGTAATTTTCTACTCGCGTACTTCCAAAAATGCCAACCAAACATTCTTTTGGAATACAGTCAATGTTCCGATGAAATGTTAATCTCTAATGAGCTGCCGAATCTTTGGCCCGTCAAATACAACTGCCTTTATCTTTTCAAAAGACAGGTTTAGAAAATTCCAAATGAGATACTTGAAACAGTCTCCTTCAGTTGACAAAGCTCTCACGAACTGCTTCATTTGAACCAGTTTTAAATGCAGTGGTGAAAGGATGATGTTCTTTCTGTCTGATGCAAAATGTTTGGATCACCAGTTTTAAAAGCATATCTTGGAGGCCAATTCGACTGGAACCAACGCTTCTCACGATCTCTGTGGTTCTACATACACAAAAAAGGGATACTTGGTATATCCATGTTGATGGCCTAGAAGGAATCAGGCCATTTTAGGGTCAACACTTATGAAGATGATCCACTCGTGTATGTGATATTGCAATAAATCAATAGCTCGCATATCCTCATATTATTCAGGCAAATAAACTGAATGGTCTATGGAATTTCTCCATATGAATTTCCATTGTGAAGTATCCTTCCACTTCAAGCTCCTCTTTGAGCGATCGATTCCATTCATTTGCGGCAACGGATGGAACACCCAACTCTTCCATTAAACCATGTACGTTATGACAATAAACAAATCCACCGTCACGTTGAACGTAATTGAAGAAATTAACATTCTCTTGATCAAAAGTAGGATACCTTAGCCCCCTTTTCAAGCAAATTTATCTCGTACAGTCTTGATGCTAAAAGTTCAGAAGATTTTTTCTTCCTATTACTCATGCCCGATTCAGCATAGAGTGGTCATGGAAATATAAGCTGTAGAGTAAAAACTTGACGTGACAGAAGAAAGCTAATTGCAGTTTTGAAATCAGCACGCTTTTTTCACTTAAAAATAGCTAAAAAATCGAAGTCAACAGAAATTATGTTAAAAATTGTTCCCCAGTTTTATTTATTAAAAAATTGGCTCCGTAAGTTCAGCCTGTTTTAGAACGCTGATGGGAAATTTCTCAATTTTTTTTTATAATAATTGAATCCTGGTGATTTAAAATATTATTCAACAGAATATTATTCTACTAGCTACAGCAGGCAACCATTAATTTAGTTTTAAAACTGTCCTCCTTATCTAAACATACCTTGTATACAAAATGTAATTTTTTCCAACAATAACTAATTCCTAAAGTGTTAATATTAGAAATATACATACTGTTAGAAAAAAATGTTTCAGATTTAGTGCTTCAATATATAAAATTCATTTATATAGGTACTTTTTTAGAGTTTCGAAATATACCTTTTTATACGGTTCATGGTCTGATAAATTTTATTTTTAATTTTTTTTCTGTTTGCTGTTTAGCAAGTGAAACAGCAAAAATGCCAGTTTTCTACGTACAAATCTTAACAAGATAAAAAAACATAGAATTTCTGAATTTTCGGTGACTACTGGCAATTAATACGTTACTCCGAGGAAACACTGTTTTAGAACATGAATCTTCCTCTTATTTTATCTAGCGATTTTCGCTAGATAAAATAACACTGAGTCTATTAATAGCCCAGTGGTTAGAGAGTTGAATTCGGAAATAATTAGGGGAAAACTGGAAATTGTTCTAACCCCTTTAGTTTAGCTCTAGAATGAATATGCTACGTCCCCCCCCCCCTCGTACTAGGTGAGCTTTAGGAATTATACATTGATTTATAGTCAAAAAACACGTTTTTTTTAAATACCAAAACACTATCTCGAAATCACTAACGTTTTCAAAA
Organism: Maratus speciosus; assembly: GCA_963932465.1. NCBI lineage: Eukaryota > Metazoa > Arthropoda > Arachnida > Araneae > Salticidae > Maratus > Maratus speciosus. The sequence goes on from CAWVRF010001367.1 coordinate 537,658, forward strand.
ACATTGTCAATACATATGTAGAGCTTAAAACTCTGAATAAAATGAGTACCTACACTTAATACTTTTGTTAAATATTAAGGTCACAATTCTACTTTAAAATTTTAGCACCGTGGTCAGACGGTTGAACTCAAAATTATTTAGGGGAAAACTGGAAATCGTTTTAATCCCTTCAGAGTAGGTCAAAAATGAATATTCTATATTTTCCTTCTCGTACCAAGTGAATGTTAGGAAATATGTACGTATTTACATTCGAAAACATGTTTTTCTTTAATATTTTTAATAATATCCAAAAATAGTTAATTCTATCAAAAAGATTGCCAATGCAAATGTTGCAGAACTTAAAATTCTGAATAAAATGAGCACCCACATTAGTATTTTTGTTCAAAATTAAGGTGGCAATTCTATTTTCAAAAATTTGCCTTAATCGCTAATCAAGAGCTTGAAGTCCGTAGATACCAAGTTACCTAAGAATATCTCAAAACAGCTAAGTCTATCAAAAACATTGTCAGCACAAATGTTGTAGAGCATACAATTCTGAATAAATTGCGTACCCATATTAATATTTTTGTTCAAAATTAAGGTCGCAATTCCATTTCAAAATTTTGCCTTAATCAGTAATCAAGAGCTTCAAGATAGGATAGACCAGATTTCCTTAACAATATCTCAAAACAGCTAAACATATCAAAAAATTGACAATACAGATGTTGTAGAGCTTAAAATTTTGAATAAAATGAATACTCACATTGATATTTTTGTTCAAACTTAATGTCGCAATTTCAAATATTATTAAAAATATTAAAGAAAAACATGTTTTTTCGAATGTAAATGTGTACATATTTCCTAGTGCTCCCTTAGTACGAAGAGCAAAACATAGAATATTCATTTTAGACGTAATCTGAAGAAATTAAAACGATTTCCAGTTTTCCCTTAATTAATTCTGAGTTCAACCCTCTGACCACGGTACTAAAACTTTAAAGTAGAATTGTGACCTTAATATTAAACAAAAGCATTAAGTGTAGATACTCATTTTATTCAGAATTCTAATCTCTACAACATTTGTATTGACAAAGTTTTTGAAAAAGTTAGTCATTTCGAGATAGTGCTATGGTATTTTTTTAAAAAGCGTGTTTTTTGACTATAAATCAATGTATAATTCCTAACGCTCACCTAGTACGAGGGGGAAAACGTAGCATATTCATTCTAGACCAGTCTTTCCCAACCTTTTATTGCCCACGACCCGCCGAAGCATCTGAAAAATCACGATGCAGACCCCCCCCCCCCTCCTCCCACACATATTCTGTAACATATATATCTTATTATTTGAAAATCGAATTGTATTCACCTAAAAGAATCCTAACAGTGTTTTAATGCTCCGCTGCATTGAAACTCCCCGATCGCGAAATTCTATGTTAGCCTTTGGGGAAATTTTGAAGCACGATGACTCATTACCTAACATAATTATTAAAATACCGTTTTCACCATCAAAAAGTAGACGTCACATGCCGATGATGTGCATTTTTAAGAATTATCCTCGTAAATTTTAAGTACATAAACAATCCTATAAATTTTGAAATTTCCATTTGATTAAATTTTAGCATCTTCTTAAAAAATACTTCAAATTTACATAGACAATTTTTAAAAACGCACATCATCGGCATCTTTCGTCTACTTTATGATGCTGAAGACGGTATTTTAATAATTTTATTAGGTAATGAGTCATCGCGCTTCAAAGTGTTCCCACAGGCTAACATGGGATTTCGAGATCGGGGAGTTTCAGAGCAGCGGAGCCTTAATGATAACTATTCATTTCACGTTTCTTAACTTATCATAGAGTTGAATTTTCTTCCACAAATGTGTTTTTAGTATAATTTTATAAATGGAATGACGGCTATAAATCTTCATTTTAATGCCAAGATAGATTTTTTGTGCCTTTGCAACTTACCTGAATGTACAAAAGAGTTATATGCCTGTATTTTTATTGTCCCAAAATGACTAAAGAGACTCTCATATTTAGTATTAAAATTGAAAATGATGAGACATTTTACATTGAATTTTAGTAACTTATTAAGAATTGTTGGAAAATCTTTGGACACCAAATTTCCTTCCTATGGATAACAAAGTACACAAGATGCATTTCAAGATTCTGACCTTTATCAAGTTTAAGTAACCTTTATTCCCCATCAAAACACATTCATCTTTTTCCATCCCCAATTATCGTTAACTAACTGCCCTGTACTATTACATTTTCAAATTTAAATTGTACATGTTATACATGCATTTAGCGTGTAGGAGGCCTGCACTACACCCATAGTTATTTACAATTTATCCATTTCCTGATTTAATGCTATTAAAAATTTAAAAAAAATTTAAATTTTTTAATACCACATTTAGTTATTTCAAATATTTTTTAGGTTAAATATGTTAAAGACAATAAGATTTAGGTATACTCGTAAGTAAATTCAAGTGCAGAATTTCTTTATGTTACATATAGCAGAATGAATAGATAAAAATACATCATTCGATAAATAATTGCGAAAAATTGTAAAATACATTAGTACCCAGAAAAGTTATAGAAATTTTTAATAAGAAAAAAAGGGAAAAAGGTGATGTTAAAACATTTAAAACAATTTTTCATGTAATTATTCTGGTAATAGTCCCATTTTAACATTTTTGATTTTAAGCTGTTTTAAAATTCAACAAAAAAGCTTATTTATTTTTTAATTTTGCATGTTTTACTTTTATTTTTAGTCTAAAATCTAACTTTTCTAAAAAAAAAAAAAAAAGGGGGGGAGAGCGAATGGGTAAGTTACAAATTTGAAATTGCCCCTAGACATAAACTAAAGGGATTAAAACAACTTCTAGCTTTCCCCTAATTATTTCCGAATTGGGCTTTCCGAATTTTTGCTCCCCTACCACTGGGCTACAAATAAAGTTAAATGTTTTAAAAAGCTTTAAAATAAAGTTAAAGTTGCAGGACTATTAAATAGGTCGAGTTTTACTATTGAAAATACTTGTGCTATTAATACTCCACAGCCCACAGTTTCAATCCAATGTAATGCCAAAAGCAACATTTTAAATTATTTAAATTTTAAATAAAAATTAAAACCTTTTCATTTATATCAAATAAGACATCAGCAAAGTTTATCACAAGAAAAGGATTATTTTATTATAAATCTGCTTTTAATTTTTCCTCACTAGATTTACTGGAAATTTAAATTTTCTTTCTAAACATTTTTAGAGTATTTTCAAAATTTATAAATAATTCTGAATTTTAATATCGTATTTTAAAATATATATTTTCATTTAAAAAAGAAAAATAACACCTCTTAGAGTATCGAACGCTTCAGTAAGTGTTTCTTATTCAGTATTTCTTTCATAAAGGTTTTTCATTTAGTTTATTGGGTAAAGTGAATTCCTTACATTAAATTTTTTGTATTACATTTGGCCGTAGCCATTTTAGGCAATATGTCGCAGGTACATTCTTCTATCACACCTTTGGAATATGTGTCTCATCCTGTTATATCTGCAGAAATCTCGATAATTTAAGACGATGATTACTGTTCTGAAATGCTGCCAAAAAAATTATATTTTGCACTGTTATAAATATCGCCTTGACTATTGCTTTTTCATTGACAGACATATCCCCCAAAAAAGTGATTTTGGACATTGTATTATTTTCTACACATGTACTAAAATATAGAGTTTTGATTTATTTTTTTTTAAAACGTGCCTCTTTAAAATTAAATTCAATACCAAATTACTGATAAATAATAATAGCTTCAAAATTTCAAAAATAAAACCATAAATAAACACCGCCTCTTTAAAATTAAATTCAATACCAAATTACTGATAAATAATGATAGCTTCAAAATTTCAAAAATAAAACCATAAACAAGCACTGCCTCTTTAAAATTAAATTCAATACCAAATTACTGATAATTAATGATAGCTTCAAATTTTCAAAAATAAAAACATAAACAAACACTTTCTATTTGAAATATCTTTATTTCAATATTTTAGAATCAAAATATAGTCATTATTAACAGTTATATATTAACATTATTAACAGTAATATATATTTTGCAGAAATCGACAAGCGAATGACATTTTAAATCAAGCAAAAACTTAAATATTTAATACAGATTAAATTTTATTTTGAAGAACGAATGAAATCGAGAATATCCCCAGAGACAGGAAAAGGCCGATGCTTTGAGTACCACTATTTTCGAACAAAGATGCTTGCTACATTTAATGTGAACTTTTCCTAATAAATAACACAAAAAATATATTCGTATAAAGTAGTAGTAAAAAATCCAGAAGTTTGGCAAGTCTGCATGTCTTTGACTATTCTGTTCGTTTATTTATAGATGTTAGATACGCATCCGTTTCTAAATTTCCAATTCTAATAAATTTAAATACCTTTTTTGATTTAATATGTTTAAAATATTTTGTTAAAGAAAGCTTTTCATATTTACCCCGTTTTAGAAATATTATATTTTCAGTCTTTGACTGTTAAAGAATGTTATAAATAATTATATGTAAGTCACAGTATAATAACATCATCTAAATTATCCCAACTATTAAATAATGATCTAAATTGACGTTAAGAATTAATTTCTTCTGCAATTAACATTTTATAAGAAAAATTAATGTTACATGTTTTTACTTAAAAATACATATTCTAAGCCTGTAAATAAAACATAAAAAAGAAATACAAATTTCTTAGGGAAGTGAATATATTTCAATGAAATTAACTTTGTTTCCTAAGTGACAAACGTTATAGCCACTATAAATTTCATACAAAACCACAAGCATTTCTTTTAATTAAAAATGTCTTTGCAGGCAATTAACTTTGTTACTAACTGTCAAGAACGTGACAATTTAAGCGCAGCAAATACCTTTAATTACTGATATACTTCTTTTTACGGAGATTAAATTCTAATGAGAGGCATAAATATTTTTCGTTTATATTTTTATTTGTTAAAAAAAATTCATCTTAGATTATATTCTAATACTTCATTTCTATTTGTATTAAAATTAAAGATTTTTTTTTTCATTTAAGTTAAAAAAAAAAATATTGTCATTTAAGTTTAATTTTATTTTGTCATTTAAGTTTATAAAAATATTTTCATTTAAATTTTATTTTATTTTTTTATTTAAGCTTATAATAATATTTTTTTAAATTTTAATGAATTTTTAAAATAATAATATGCAGATTTCTTTTTATTATTAAAATTAGACAATGAATATATTTCAACACATTTTGTTAATTGTCAAATTGACAATTAATAAAATTTACCATTGACAATTATTTAAATAAATTAATTGAATAAAATTACTTAAATGAAAAATACATTATAATGATAAATACAAAACAATATTGTTGCTTCTGAACTTAAACTATCTATATTATAAAGGACAAACATATCTGTGCGTAACGCATACGTCATTCTGCGAATGGCAACACTTTGAAATTTGAAATGAAATTTCGCTTTTGCAATTTTAGCTACTGCAAATTTTTAAACTTTTAAACATCCCACATTTTAAATGTTTAGACCGTCGTATGCAGAAAAAAATGCACTTTTAAATGCAATTTGTTTGAAAGCTGTATCTCAATTTATTTCTGAGATATTAATTTTTTTATAGTTTTTAATACCAATTTTCTAATCGTGGCAACTGAAGTACTTCATTTCTATTAAAAGTGGATTAGTTATTTTTATTGATTATATTCTTACTGATGCCATTTTCTCATTGCAATTAAAAATATCATTTTTAAAAATTTGAACAGAAAATGACGTTACACTTTAAAAAAAATACAATTTCTCTGATGATGCTGTTATATTTCACTATTTTTCATTTCGCTGATATTGAGTTTGAGACAATAGGCAAAATATTTCAGCGACTGTAAATGGCGTCATATTTAAAATAAAACGATGTTTTTATTTGATAAAACGAGATATTTCCCTTTGAATACGTCTAAAAGTTATAAATTTCTGGAATTTTTACAGGCAGGTGCAGAGATTATAATAAGACCTCAAATCACGAGTGGGAATTTTAACATGGGAAGTTGTAATAGTTGACAAACGTGACTTCAAGCTTGAAAATATATTTATTAATAACCTATTGCGGGTTAAAATGTTTTTAAATTGTTAATATGGATGTGAAACGTGGAAAACGACTTGATTCGGTTTAGATTTAAAGGGGGGGGGGGGGGGATTCTATGATTATGTCATGGTGAAATCATTTTTGCTGATTTTTCATTCCGTAATATCAAGCATCAATTGATAACTTAATCAAAATTACTTATCTTAAATATATGTTACTGATTAGGTATATGAATGAAGTTTAATTTTTCAATAATTTTAAGAGTTGAAGTTTATGAAAAATGTATCTTAGGTTAAAATATGTCTTTGGAGAGTTAAACTAACAAGTGTAAGATGGATTTTTTAATGTAATTAATGTTGTCGATGTATTATAAATTTGATGCAACAGTTCCTTTGTAAACATTTTCTTCCGTCGAAATTCGACGGGTTCCACCTCGTATAAATAAAAAATAAATGTATTATCTTTTAGAAGAAAAATATCTGTCTTTAACTGGTTGAAATATCTTAGAATGGATATGTCCCCGTATTAAATAGACTTAAGTACATATCATATAAAACAATTTCAAATGCAGTAAATATTTTTGCACTTGAAACACAGATAGAGATTCAGTTTAATTAGTTTTTATTGATGAAGATTTGTTTTGTTTTGCTGGAAAAAAAAGCATCGTAGATTACAGTTCAATTTTTTTGTTGTTGTATAAATATTGTCCTATGAAAAAAATTACAAAGTGGCTCATTCCAACTCGAACCATGATTTTCCCTTATAACTTTAGAAATAAGAAAGATGTTTAACATTTTTATCTTTTTTTCTGCGAAATGTAATAGTTTCTTGAGACGTTCTGAAAATATTTTATATTCAGAGCCGCAAAGAATGTTCTCGGACAACGATGCTATTTTTATAGTACAGATAACTGAAAAAGGATCCGTTTAATATTTGAAAAAAAAAATAAATGTTATTTTTAAAAACATAACACATAATTGAATATTAACCAAACACTGAGTCGGTAATCGGTTAAAAGATCTGCGGCCGTATAAGAATATTTAGCTAAGGCAGGAATTTTTGTAATACAGTTCACCTGATATGAAACTTATTTTATAGTTATTTTAAATTTTCTAAAACGTTTTAAATAAAACAGAATTGAAGAATATTAATAAAACATCTTGTCTGAGGCATCACTATGATCATGTAAATGATTTCGTGGTGAAAGCCAGATTAAAACTTTGTATTATACTTTTTAGGCTACATGTATATATATATATATATACATATATATATATATATATATATATATATATATATATATATATATATATATATATATATATATATATATATATATATATATATATATATATAAAGACATGAAACGTGAGAATAAAGGTTTTTTAAGAAACATAATTTTAAATCTTTCCAATAGAGTTCAAAGATGTTTATGATATTGGTTTGCCTGTCCGTACCTCCATGCTGTAACTCGAGTGCATATACTCGGATTGCTCTGTATGTTTAACAACTTATTGTCATTTATATGTGCAGAATGTCTATTGCAAATGAAGGCTGCAGTATGTAAAGTTCATTTACAGGGAAAGTGTAAAGTATTACTTTACATTACAGCCAATAAAAAAAGGTTTAAAGTGCATTTTAATAATGTTGCACAATATTAAACATTATTTAAATTTATATGAATTTTTAAAGTGTTCTAACACAGGCATTTTGTGGAATATGGTGTAAAAATCATTCATTACTTATTTAAGGGGCCACACAAGATAATTCCTTTAAATAATGGAGAACGGAGTTAAACTGCTTATAGTCTATTTTAATTACGTTACACTTTTTTTTTTCAAATAATGAATAGATAACTCAGAATTACTACAGAAATATACTCGCTTTAGAATATGATGTGCTTGTTATTTATCATTCATTTCCAGGGACATACAAAAGATTTTGGATACAGTGCTATAACCGAGGTACTGTCTATTAGCAATAATTTCTGGAATTGTTTTTTTTTTTTCAGTTATGGCATGAGCTTACGTAATTTTTGCATAATACGGGGTATGAATAAATATCATAGATCATAAGCAATGCTATCAGAAATAATTCGTAACCATTACTAAATAAAAGCGTAAATTTCATAAAGGTGGTCTTTAATAGTGTTATGCTTATTTAGTATACTAAGACATTTCTGTAGAATGTAAATAAAATCATACAGAGGGGCACAAAGAGCTGGAAAAAATAGACTTAAGTAGGATAGCCTCTAAAAGTATTATATCAGTAGTTTTAATCCTTAAATTCCGGAGTTTTCAAAAATCACTGTAATAATGTTTTCCGGCTTTCATATACTTAAATAAATCATGGAAAAAATACTCTAAAAAATCATATTTTGTTTTAAGTATAGTTTACGGCTAAAAAACAGTTTGTTATTAATTGGCAATACTGGTGTTTAATTGAAAAAAAATAATTTGCCTTGATAAAATTCTATAATATTAAACACACAAGAATTTTAGGAACTATAATAAGATAATAAATTTCACTTGCCCACTGCAGGTCAAAATAGGGTATTTCGCAAGCTCCGAAACAAAACAAAAAGAGCAAGTAGCAACAATTGAAAAAATAAATCTATCTTTATTACATCACATGTGTTACCATCTACATGTTGAAAATCGATTTAATAATATTTTCAAAATGTATTTTATTGACAACATTAGGTATTATAGCTTCAATATTATTCTAATAGTGTTTTATAGCCTAAACTGGGTATGTTGCCGAAAAGCAACACCAAGCATTTAAGGTTTTTTTTTTTTTTTTTTTTTTTTTTTTTTTTTTTTTTTTTTTTGCCTGAATAAAATTTTATCTTAATTTGTGGCTAGTATGAATTATCCAGGTAACATACAGGGCTCTACAAAAGATTTAAAGTACTTATCCGCCTGTGGACAGTAATTGCTGAATCCAGTTTTTCACATATGTTATGCGTTTTTCTCAAACAGGTACATAGATATTTAAGTATTGCGCGGCAGCGCAATACTTATTTATTTCCAGTGTCACTTCTTAATGTTAATTTAACATGGAAAAGCCTATGGAGATCATAACTTTTTCATTTTTTCTTCCCACCTTTTTGTCTCTGATGCCACTCATTTTTTTTATTCTTTACTAATTTTAATGATATTATAAATTTAAAGTGTAAAAATGTTTGCCTGACGTCAGGGTCAAAACGAATAGTAAAATGCCTTTGCTTATGGGTGAATTATTACCCAGAGAGCAACATGGGCCAATTTGATTTTACATTATTCAAATATTTTTCTTAATAATTCCAATTTTTGCTTTTTTCATTGAAAATCAACGGACATTTTTCATAGAAAATGTAACATTTTTACTTCATTGTTGCAAAAATTTCAAAAGCCGTAATAATAATTTATTTATTTTTAGTTGGAAGATTTTCACGTGAAATATTAAATTGAGTTAGGTTTTTTTTTCTTTTTTTCTTTTTTTTTTTTTTTTTTTTTTTTTTAAATTAAAAAGGTGAATATGGCGTCATAGTGGAAATAAAAAGGATATTTTCAGAATAAGTTTTTGCATTGGTCAAGTTTATATTTTAGTAAAAGGTTTCTAATGGATAGCTATTCTTAGGCAGGTAGAGAACTTAGTGAGGAATTACATAACTTAAATTTTAAAATGTATGTTTTTCCCGAGATGAGAACTATTTATACCCCAAGTTAAACTTAGGTAATAATTTTCTGATGTGTTTACATCACCCCTTGTGAGAGAATAAGGCTCAATAATTTAAGTAAAACTTTTATTTTTTATTTTTTACTATATCACAGCTATAATATTGTTAAATATTAAAAGTAAGGATTCAACACAATTTATATTTACATTCATAGCGTTCCTGAGTGGGAAATAGGGTATCTAAATTTAAGTGAAGTTAATTTTTTATGTTTTGATTATACATTTTTTACGTTCAGATTAGAAGTTTTTGTCCAAACTACCGCAACCTGCATTACTAAAGTGGGTGAAACATTTTGAATTACACATTGGTAAACTGCATCCCAGATTGCGATGCAATATCGCATACCTGATGATGATATTCTCTATTAATTTGGAAATGCGTTCGTCTGAGTGCAATAGTTATTAAAAAATTTGACATATTAAACAAAAACATAATTTGAAGAACAAATTAAAAAAACAAAATTTATTTCCTACATTGTTTAAGCCCGAGAAGGGACAGATATTAAGTTATTTCATGCAATTAGTTCTACATTTAATGTTAAATTTTTGTAACAAATTAGTTAAGCCAATCGAAGATTAAAAAATAAAAATAATATTCATACAATATGAAACTTTAAACACCCCCAAAAATTAGATTCCGTTCAAATGAAATCGAAATAAATCTTAGACATTTTTTTAAGTTTTGTATTTTGAATGCATCTTATTATTTTATGCGCAATTGCCATAAACATAATACAAAATCTGCAATACAAATATTTTTAATTAAAAATGGAAGAAGTCTAAGATTTATTTCGATTTCATTTGAATGGAATCTAATTTTTTAAGGTGTTTTAAGTATCATAGTGTATGAATTTTATTTTTATTTTTTAATCTTCAATTGGCTTAACTAATTTGTTACAAAAATTTAACATTAAATGTAGAACTAATTGCATGAAATAACTTAATATCTGTCCCTTCTCGGGCTTAAACAATGTTGGAAATAAATTTTGTTTTTTTAATTTGTTCTTCAAATCATGTTTTTGTTTAATCTTATTTATTTTATTAAACCTCTAATTATTAAAGCCTTCTGCAAGTGTTTAAAAGTGTTTTGTATTCCATGTTTAGCACATGATTTATCTTTCTTTCACGAATAAAGAATGTTGTTTCTAGTCATTTACATACAATATGTTTTTAGTGCGAATATTTCTATAAAATATACACTGTAAAAACACCACTGTAGATTTGCCAGAACAAACTCGATCACAGTGAATGTGCTGTATCTTTCTTTGGTTTCCTGACTATATTAACATGGAAAATACAGTAGTTGGGTAAAATTAACAGCACCATCTGCTGGCAATTTGGACACATTTTTTTACAGCACAAACTGCTGGCGTTCAAATTGCCAGCACATTGTGCTGTTAATTTTACGCAACTACTGTATTTTCCATGTTAATATAGTCAGGAAACCAAAGAAAGATACAGCCCATTCACTTTGATCGAGTTTGTGCGCTGGATGAACAGTACTTTGTACTGTAAAAATGTCTTTTTTTTACAGTGCACGCATTATATCTTTTTATATCGCGCTCGTCAGGAGTCAGTTATCAACAGTTATATACTGAAACTCACAAAATAATCGCAATAACTAAGCAATAAGAAAATGGTTACCTAAAAATATATATCTGGGAGCACGGCAGTGCGTCCGCCAAGTTCGCACAAGCCGTAAGCTACATTTTCCTGAACCATTTTGGCATACTTTTCACCCCCTCATAACGCCGTTTTAGGGAGAAATATAGAAATTTTTCTTTTATACACATGTTCGTATGGTCAAACTGAACTAAGGTTCCACAATTTCATGTTTCTATATTTAGTAGTTTTCGAAATATTAAATTCCGACTCACTTCGCATCATCAAAAAACTAAGGTACTTCTAAAAGTCGTTGAATCATGAAATTTCACAACTAAGTCGGTTTTGTAGCACAATTAACCAGAAAAATCTGAAAACACAGAATTTCCGCCTCTAAACCCTTCAAACAGGGGGTGTTCATTTGGCCGTAAACAGTTCCTTAACACATTCAATTGTGCCAATGTTGGTCGGCAAAACTCGATTACAGAGTTTTGAACGGGTCACGTGATTTCAAGCAGAATAACATTTTTTATATATGCTTTTCCAAAGATGTTTGTTAAATAGAAAAAATGAATATACCTACAAATTTTAATCAGTATAGGTTATGATATATTTACGATATTAAAACAATAAAACATTTAACAAAATGTAACCGCAATTCGGTACATTTCCGATATAGTAGCCGTGGCGAAATACAGAAAATGCAGCCTTGACGAGAAAAGAAATTTGATAATAACGTATTTTCTGGCAACCTATTTACTGTGTCATATACACAAGCAATTTATTCCATATGTATACAATTTATTTAATGTAAGGAACCCGTTTATTTATTTTTATATACCAACATGAATAATTTGTATATAAAAAATAATATTTTATACATGTATAAATAAAATGTTTATATGTATATGAATACATATAAAAATATCATAAAAGGTTACTTCTTAGTTATCCCGTCGACCAAATTACTGTCGCCAAATTGTAAGATTAATTGCCAATAATGGTTGCCATTAATTAATTAGTTGTAAGATTAAATGCCAATAATGGCCAATAAAACCATTCATCCGACGTTTTATTTGTATTTTTTTATAATGTTTTACTAATTTATTTGTTCTTTCGTTATTTAAAATAAAAAATTATGTCAATGTGTATAATTTGGCGAGTGGTTTGGCGATTTATATAATTTGGTGAAATTGGTCAGCGGGATAACTAAGAAGTACCCATAAAAGTTCATCATGTTTGTTTTCATAGTTGTTTATATCATTTGGCAACATATCTCAGTTTCTGAAGTCCGAATTGCGTCAAGATTTTTAAAAAATATCAAGGTCCCTATAGTGGAAAAATATCCTAATTCCATATGAAAGTTTAAAAATCTCCTTTTAATTAAATGAAATGTGTAACTAATAAACTGTCTTTAACGATGTGCAACAGATGCGGCGTCTAAAATCTGCTGCTAATGTTATTATATTGTATTAAGAGCTTACTTACTGTTAATTTATTGTTAATTTTAAATCTGTAAAAGAAACATTATAGTTATAGATAAGATATGTTGGTCGAGAAAACCCGATTACAGAAAATTAGCCTGAGTTATAAAGGTGTTACATGATTTCAAGCTGAATGCATTTTTATATGCTTTTACAAAAATCTTAATAAGGCAAATCGTTTAGTTTATCTGTCCATCTTTCTATCTTTTACTTCCTTAAAACAAATTTTATTAAAGACCCGGAGGCGTTTGCACAGATCATCACCTCATCGAGTTGACGGCTGAAATTTTAGAATTAGTTAAATATCGATTAGCGTATTGAAATGTAACTGGTCTGCCAAGTCATATCTTTGTGGAAACCACCTACAGACCCAATTTTTCAGGTTAATTGGTGGATTTTCCATTTTGTTTTCCTGCACCCATTCCTCTATGTTTCCAAACTTATCAGTTAACCGCTAAAATTAGGTCTTCAGGTGGTTTCTACCAAGATATGAATTAACAGACCAATTGCATTTAAATATGCTAATCTAGTTTTAACTAATCCTAAAATTTCAGCTGTAAATTCGATGAGGTGATGGTGTGTACAGACGCCTCCCGGTCTATTATAAATGTCGGAATTCTAATCTCAATAGCACTCTGGTCAATCTGGCAATTATCCCTACTATTTATGGAACACTATTCCTTTAAGTGCGTTTTAGTGATGTTAATGAACTTATGCATATGCATCATACATATTATACATATGCATATAATACGTAATACATTTACATCATACATATTATAGGTATGTGTATAATACATAATACATATGCATCATTATGACGTCAGAATAAACAAAACATTTTTTGTCGCCAAATTTGAGAATTGACGTGATATATTACCAAATTTGGTGAAACTTTGCTAAATGTTGCCAAGCTTGGCAAATATTTGACGCTAATGGCTATTTTTCAATGAGTTAATTATTAATGCGAGCCACCTCTTTTCATTTTTCCGCATATCCTCTGAATAGTTAAATGATATAACGTACTAATATTTCCAAAGTGCTAATAGTTTCGTCACTGCCCAAAACCTCTGCTATTGTTATTATATTGTACTGTTATTATACTTACTGTGACTATGTTGTTAATCTTTACACCATTAAAACTTCTGTATTATATAAAGAGAATTTACGGAAACTATTAAAGCATTGAAACTGCCAGTTCTCCTTATGGTTATTATAATTCTATAATATGTAACATGTTAATCGATATGTATGTTAGAATGAATCTCCTATAATCCGGTTCCTCGCATTTTAGTTTCCAGGTTTCGAATAAAATTAGCTAAAATCTTAAAACCATGGCACATTGACTAATTCTTCAACACGATCAGATGAGAAGAATGATAGATTTTCAAATTGATCATGGCAGTGAGCCGGTAGACCTTCTATTCTTCCGTAATCGAGTCTATTGAAAAGGTTAACGTGAAACAAAAAGATATTAGCATCAATATTGTTTAATGCAAATGCAGATATTTTCAAAGGATTTCATAAAAACCATTTCGCTTGTACCCAGTCGTATCAGTTAAAATACAACAATTGGCAGTGAGCATAATTAGAAAAGATTACTTAATAGGTTTAAAAATTTTCGCATTTGAGAACGAATCGTAACTGCTAAGGAAACATGCATAAACGAGTTAAGAGATATTTGTCACGAAAGATGAAATACATAACAACACAAAATATATGATGTGCTTCCATGATCGTAAAGAGTTCTTGATTTCTCTATCAAAAGCTTCCGACTTGGCGAAAGAATGGGCAAGTAAATTAAATTATGAATAACATTAAAATGTTGCAACGTTTAACATGGAATTAATACGGTAAATACTACTTGCTAGAGGCGGCTAGTACTTTAATATAAAAAGAAATAAAGTATAAATTTGTAAAGCTCAATAAAATAAATTTAGGTATTTTTATGTTAGCTGGGCGCAAGTGGAAAATCGCCAAATACTGTTCCCAACTCCATTGTTCATATTGCATTCATTTCATTTAAAGATATATACTTTTCAGTCATCTCATTTAAAATAGATGCATTTCCCTCATTTTATTTAATAGAATATTTAACATAGAAATAAATAAATAAATAAATAATAACATAAACCAAAATATTTTATTTGAAAATCAAAGAATTGTTTCTAATTTACACATGTGAAAAATGAAAACTGCTATGGCGAAAATCCAAAAGGATAATGAGGAGATTTGCTCCCGGCTAACATAAAAGTACCGAAATTTAAGTTTTTTCATATTAATATAGTTTAGAATAACAAACTTGAAAAAACATACAAAAAGTAGTGATATCCCAACAAAAAGTTTTCGGTAAAAAAAAAAAAAAAAACGCCAAGTTTTCCTTAATGTTTCGGCCAGAAAAAGTAGTGATATCTGAAGTTCGCTCAAGTTAAAAGCAAAACATCCCAAATCTTTCATTGAAAATGGCTTTCTGCGACTTGGCCGTTAATGCCTTCGAGAGAGTTTTTCAAATTTTAAAATATGTACAAATGAGCTAACCAACCAAATGACCTAAATGAGATATGCTAACTACATTTTTTGATTATTTTAGGCATTTTGTGGCACAGAGTACAGGAATAAAATACACATTTGAAAAAAGCATTTAAACAACTTCAGTCCATTTAAACGCTTAGAAGTTAAAAATAACAAAATACTTGTATTCAGGAGATAATATCCCTAATTGCTAAAACATAATTATTATCGGCTTTTAACAGTTTATAAATCGACTACTCTTAATGTATGCAAAGAAAATATAATAAATGTTCAAACGAAAAAAATCTCTTTCGTCAATACATAAGATTTCAATATTATACAATAAAATATAATGTAACACATTGTGAGATTTGAAGTAAGTAAATTTTATTTTATTTCTTGGGTTTTACGTTAATGACTTTAGCTTTAGACCGTACAAAAAGGCAATTAAACCACAAGTGGATTAAATAATCTGTAATCAAAACTAATGTTTGTTGAAACTGAATGGTAGTTATCAGAAATCTTTTACTTATAATGTCTTCCTGTGAATTTGCCTCTTTGCATTCTAATACTTTTAATATTTAAATAATCCATAAATGCGTATTTTTCAATCATTAATTTTGAAATGCTGTAGAAGGCATTAACGGCCAAGTCGCAGGAAGTCATTTTCAATGAAAGATTTGGGATGTTTGGCTTTTAACTTGTGCGAACTTCAGATATCACTACTTTTTCTGGCCGAAACATTAAGGAGAACTTGGCGCTTTTTTTTTTACCGAAATCTTCTTGTTGGGATACATATATATATATTTTATCTGTCCCAAAAAATTTAGTTCATTCGCATACTAAAAAGCAACTTAAAAAGGCGGTGGGTATAGAATTTTTTTCTTTTCTGGTGACAAAGAAAAAGAAAATGGCTGACTTAGAAGGTTGGATTATAAAAAAGGACAACTTTCATTTAAAAAAAAAATTAAAATTACAACTTTAATGATAATGGAAATTAATAAATAAACACAAGATTCTTTGAAAAAAGTAATGTAATAAAAGGAATATGTTTAATTTTATTTATATTAAAAGAAATATTTCAGCTTTTTTTTTTTCAAAATTAAATACAATCTACAAATATCATTTTTTATATATTTAGAAAGGAACAAAACTACACGTTCCATTATCCAAGCATTTTTGTACTCTCTTGAAGATATTCTAATCCTTTTATGTTTATCCGTCTATTATTGTCCCTCGCCTAAGGAAATGCTTTTATTTGTATATCGAGTTTTAAAAAAAAGGTACAAGTAATGTACTTCATCTAAATTTTATATGCTTTCATATAAAAGAAATAATAATAATTCCTGTACTAAATGTTTTGCTTTAAATTAATGTAGGGAACATTCTGAAGGTAAGTTAAAAGTGTTTTTAATATATTAAGCTCATTATAAAAGAAATGACTAAGATGTTATCTACCAAGGGAATATGTTAAGTTTGAAAAGGAAAAATAAAAAAGTTTTCCTTTTGAAACGATAAAAAGTACTTTCCTTTAAAGAATGACTTCTTTAAAGAAATCTTCTTTAAAAAAAAAAAAAAAAAAAAAAAAAAAAAAAAAAAAAAAAAAAAAAAAAAAAAAAAAAAAACGAATAATCTTTTATTATACAAGCAATTTTTCTTTCCCTTTTGTGTGTTAACTCGTCATCTAGAATATTGTCTTATGTCAAAAGCTCCTCCAGAGCTTTCATTAGCAACATTGCAGAGGGGAAAAAATATATAGCATTGTCCACACTGTTAAAAATTTCTGAAAAAACACAGAAAAAAAACCCGAGACGCTCTGTAAATTTACACTAGCTTTCGGTTAAGTGCATTCGATTGAGTTTCTCGGTCAAGACACTCTGTAAATTTACACTACTTCTCGTTTAAATGCATTCATTTGAGTTTCTCCGTCAAGACTCTATACTGGCATTTCCCTTACGTCCATCGTTTTACAGATATTTCCCTTATCTTGTAGCAGGTAGGTCCTCCCTGAATTTGGAAAAAGTTCGCCGGTAGGGAGCGCTGTAATAACGATTTTTGTGCGATTTTGAATATTGTACAATCCAAAAGTATATGAAGTTATGCATAGAATTGAACCAAATTTTTATTTTAAGTTTTTGGATATGGCAAGCAGGTCCTTCCTTAATTTGGAAAAAAATTGCGGGTAGGGGGCCCTGTAATAGCGATTTTCCTGCCATTTTGAATATTATACCATCGAAAAGTGTATGAAGTTATGTAGAGAATTGAGCCAAATTTTTTGTGTTTCTTTTTGTTCATGGCATGAAGGTCCTCCCTGAATTTGGAAAAAATCCGCTTGAAGGGTGCGCTATAATTACGATGTCTGTACCATTTTCTTAATTGTACAATCGAAAATTGTATAAAATATGCATACAATTAAGCCAAATTTTTTGTGCATGTTTTTGGCTTTGGCCAACAGGTCCTCCTTGAATTTGGAAATATCGCGCAGTAATGGGGCTCTGTGATGGCGATTTTTGTATACTTTTCTTGATTTTTCGTAGTTCTATTGTCCATCGGCGGCTCGTGCAAAGGCGGGAACTCACTTCCTGCTAAGCCGGCTATTCACAAACATCTGATAACAACAGAATAAGGAAAAACTATTAATTTTAACAAATATCATGATATAGATTAACTCATTTTTAGCTCATTTAATTGACTGAAGCAAAAATTTAAGATGAAAATCAAAGTTGGTATAGTAATGAACTAATAATATTGAAGTATTAACATGTGTAACTAGTTTTTGAAATATTAAGATGTATAAGATAGAAGAAAGTTTTGGGATTGGCACATCCAACTTGTTTTTTATTAATTACATTTTTAAATCGGATTAATATTAAATTATTTGGTTTGTACTATTTATGATTTCTATTTAAAATAGATACTATTCGAGAAATAATATGCACGTGTAACGAACTGTATGTTTCTGTTCTGAGCTACAGATGCCATATATGAGTTATACGTTTTATATGTATGCTACGAGATACATTTTTAAATTTAAGAAATTCATTCCATTTTGTCAGCAAGTAAACCAACAAGAAGGAATAATAAATTATTGAAAGTTCGTCAAATGCTCGACATATTCCGTAGTGTCACCTTGAATTTACCAAGAGATCAGGGAAATTTTTTCATAGATGAGCAGACGATTCCATTTTTAGAACGTGCCTTAGTAAAGCAGTATGTAAAAAACAAACTACACCCTGTGGTAATAGCATCATATGGGATAGTTTTAAATTTTATAATACACCAGTGGGGAAGTACAGACCCCTTCAATTTCTTTTTCGGGGGCATTGTTGCTTGAAATAAGAGTATAGTATACAATTAGTGTGAATAGCCTGTGAACTCAATGCCATCAGTTTAAATAGGCACTTTTCCTTTTATTTAAATGCAATAGCAAGAAATTAGTTGAAAGGGACAGTAACTCATTAAAATCCTTATCCGCTATTGCATAAAGTTATTTAACTCTTTGCACTCCATTGTTGCCGCTGCGGCGACATGGTTTTTCCTTTCAAAAAAAAATTTGGTATCTGTAATAAAAGATAATGAAATTTTCCTTATTTAATCGGAACATTTTTGAAATTGTGTACTTGCAGGAAGCTTCTATTTAAAAAGTGGTGCCGACCGAATAAAAATTCTGTAATTGACGCCGGAGTCCAAAGGGTTAATTATTGCGCTTCATGTACACAGCATGCATGGACAACCGAAGAACGAAATCAAGCAGAAGGTAATTTTTTAAACACATTTGATTATGATTCGCAGCATAAGCAGAGATTTATTTTTTTTCTGTCTTTTAAAAAACATGGATAATATAAAAATAAAATAAAGTAAACCAAGAGATTTTTGTCGGAGACGCCGACGCATAGCAAGACAATTTTAAACATAAAAGCACAACAGTAATAAATATATTATTTAACAATTATAAAATACTAGCAAACCCCGCGGCTTTGCTCGCGTAATATTTAAAATATGCCAAGTGATATTTATATGTCTAATTTTTATTAAACCGTACTAACTTAATTTTTATTTTATTAAAAGGTAATATTTTATTTTATTAAAAGGTTTTTTTATTAAAAAGTACTTATTACTTTTAGGAATAATTCAAAAGTTTCTATTTAAAACACAGTTTGATTAAACATCATCATTTCACTGCATTAGGCAGAAATGAGACTTAAATTAATAAAACTAAATAAAACTAAATAAATGATAATTTAGAAAATGTTCTGAAACTTTTATCCTCAATTAATACGCTCATTTCAGTATTCATTTGAAGTTTTGAATTTTTTAGAAACCATCTTCTTACATCTTAAAATTAACTATCATGTCAAATTCCAAGTCCTACCACCTCTCTCAACATAAAGGGCTATGTTGAAATAGGAACTGTCACCATTAATTTGCTAACATTAATTTTGAAATCGGTTTGCTATTTACTAATATTCCACAGAAACGTAACATAAAAGCTTTTAAAGGCTTTTTTAGAACGTTTGTTGTTCCTGTGAACCCCAGGTGGTAGAATCATCGGCATAAAATATAGCCTGAGTAGGATCAGAGACTGTTACCATTGATTCGCAACTATTACACTTTATAATCGGTTTGTATTCCCTGAAATTGCATAGAAATCATAATTTAGGACTTTTTTAGAATGCTTTTCACACCTCCCCTTCGCAACACCTCTTTTTATTTCGAATTTATTTTTGACAGTTCTTCGAGGGCATTTATATTTTGTAAGTAACTATCATGCCATATTTAAAGTTTCTAGCCTTTTCACTATCGCAGAAATCGAAATTTGGAAAGTTTTTAGCTCTTGCAACCCTCTGGTGGTAGAGGCACAGACATAAAATATAGTTTATGTTTGAGCAGGCTCTATGATCAACAATTTGTCATCATTATTTTTTTAATCGGTTTGGTATTTTATAAGTTTGCTTACAAATTGTAATTTTATAACGCTTTTCGCTCACTTCATCTTTTTAAATTTGGAATTTTCTTTCGACTGTTCTTAGAAAGCAGTTGCATCTTGTAAGTAAATACCACGTCATTCCTCAAAGTGTTAGACCCCCCTCAGTTGTGCAAAAAACGCAAATTAGAACATGTTTTGCTTTTGCAACCCTCAGATGATAGTGACAGCAATATAAAATACAACCTATGTTATAGCAGGGACTGTTCCCATTGATTTTTTACCATTACTTTCGAAATAGCTTTGGTATTTCCTGAGATTGAGTAGAAATCGCAATTTAGAACGTTTTTAGAACGCTTTTTGCGCATTTTCACACCTTTTTAAATTTCCAATTTTTTCAAAATTGCTCTTAAAGATCATTTATATCTAATAAATATGTACCTTGCCTAAATTTAAGTTGCTAGCCGCTACCGATCACAAAAATCGAAATTTAGAACGCTTTTTTGCTCCTGCAACGTCTCGGTGATAGTGATACCGACATAAAATAGCGTCTATGTTAGAGCAGAGGCTGTCAGCATCAATTTCCTACCATTACGTTTGAAATCAGTTTGATTCTTCCTGAGATATTGCTGGCAAATCGGCATTTAGAACGTTTTTAGAACGCTTTTCGCGCATTTTGCTCCTGCATCTGCTCTGGGGTAGTGGAAAGTGGGGTAGAATATTATGAATGTACATATATTTTTAATTTCAATCATTTTATTACTTTTTTCCGTTTCATACGTTTCATGATATTTTACTTTTTTGTTCCCATGTCGCAATATCGATATATCGGAATATCATGATATAAAGATGCCGATTTAGCACGATATTTAAATCTAGACATCACCCAGCCCTACCACTCAGTTTATCTTTCTGGAAAACGAAAAAAATGATACAAATATACCATAAGACACACAAATTAATATAAATAATTCAGCACTTACTCATCAGCATAATCTAAAATGTCCTTTGAGTGTTATTATTTCCGTCTTAATTGGAATAAAGTGAAATAAACGTTGCTTTTGTGACTTATTTTACTATAAAAAACATGTATGACATATATAACCATAAAAATACGTCTTATTAAATATTAAATCCGTTTTGTGTACATAAAATATTTGAAACTTCACTTATGGAATTTAGTTATCTCATATGCAATAAAAAGCCTTTCTAAATAATTTAAATCATATGAGAATATTTACTCTAGAATATCTAACATTCTCAAAAATTAAATAAAAAAAAAATACATTGAAATACTGCCAACACATTTATCATGGGACATTAATTTTCAAACAATTTTCAAATTAAACCATTTTATGTGTATTTGACAAAATATCTTGTTTTTTTTTTTTTTTGTATGCCGAAAACAATTTAAAAAGAATTTTAATATTGCTGTCTAAAATTTATTGGTCTTTAACAATTAATGATTGTAAACATACCAATTATGTGTTAAGTGAAAAGAATTTGTTGTACTGGGTAAATGAAAGGGTATTTAAATTTAATTTGTTTCCAATAACTTTCGTTTTATTTTTGTATTATGTTCTAATTTCATTCACAATTTATTTACATTTTTATTTTCGGTGTATTGTTAAACAATTTATTTATCAAGCATTATTAACGTAATTTTGTGATAGAACTTTAACAATAAGTTTTCGAAATAATTTTAGTTGCAATTTTTACGTAGTTTAGGCAGAATAGCTCGCTGATGAAGAAGCAATACATACAATTAAATACAATTTCCTTTTACTTCTTGTGAAAATTTAATGATGTTAAAATACCAAAAGTTATGTTAAACGAATAAATGACGCTGACGTCCCTAATTTAAAAGAGTTTCATTTTTATAGGTCTCAATTAAACTCCACTCTCTAAATAAATTGTACATTACATTAATGCATAGATCTGTAAACTGTTAGCTTTACTTATAATTTATACGTATATTTAATATTTTAGTAGAATAATTTATTATTATTATCCTTTTCAAGATTCCTATCCTTTATGATTTTTCATTAAAAAAACAGTAAAATATTCATTGTAATATTATTTAACATTTTTTAACAGTGAAATCAGAAATAATAAAAGCAATATTACTACAATTCCTAAATAGATATAAATAATTTTTATAAATAGCTGTCCGCTAAATTTTCATCATTGAACCATCAATTTTGTCTATTATGCCTATTCTTTTTTAAAGACTCGGTTTCACATTAACATAACTACTGGAAATCAATCATTAGAAGCATATTTCTTTTATATATTTCTTTTTATAAATGAAATCATGAAAGAACAAGTATGAACCTTCTTTGATATTTTATATACTTTAATATATTGTACTTTTTTCTCATTATATATGTTTTATTTCTGTTAAATTAGATAAACTGATAAACTGTACTGATACAATTACTAAATTTCATTTTCTGCTACGTATGTCAGGAACAATAAATTTGGAATTATTAACTTAACCTTTACACGACAGTGGCTCGTGCAAACTTAGATGCTTATAAAACTGAGAGATTCCCAAGAACTGCTTATCTTTAGCGAAACATAACTTTCTACTCGCTAATAGGTAATGTTTTAATTTTTTTTAAATGTATTAAAATGATTCTTCTATTGGCGTATGCCTCTAAAAACAACCTCCGCCCTGCCTCACAAAAAAGGAGAACAATAATTGAGGGGGAAATGTGTGGTTAGTAGATATTTGCCTTGCCAATATACAAAACTGCCTCCTTCTAAAGGTTCAAAGTGGGAGTAATACATTTCTAATTATTTTTATTTCTTTTAGATCCTTCAAAAAGATCAAATTACTTTTCCATAACAATAGAGAAAACCTGCTGTTAACGGTTAAGGTTATGTGAAAATAGTATTAAGAAATTATTGAGTTTAAAATGCATTGTTTAGTTTTATTTAATATTAATTTCTCAAATTCTTTGTTGTAAATATTGTATCCTGCTGCTTATATACAATATATATTGTTCTTAAAAAAAAAAAAAATGTATATTATGGGGTATAAAAAACGTGAGCATTAAAACTTTTCTTTCAAATAAGCATATTGTATTAATTTTTATAGTTAATTTAGTTTGAAAGGGAGTATTTTGAAGAGCATAACACATTATGAATTTCAACAGATCCTCAAAAAGTCTTCATGTAATTGCTAATTCAAACTGTCACTTTAAAAACATTTTCTCTAAAAAAAAATTCATCGTGCTCTCAAACATTATCTATTATTAAAATTTGCCAGTATTCTATGTAGTACATTATAAAGATAAAAAAATGGCAAACACGTTATTATCCACAAAATATACGATTGTGGTGTGGCAATGGTTGGAAAGTTTGACACCAAGTTATTCCTTGAAGGGTATTGGTGTTACCTATATTTAAAAAAAAAACTGTAACTTAGAAACATCGAGAATTATTAAAATATATTGATCATTACTTTAATATCACTTAAATGTAATGAAATGTAATAGATGAAGAAAATAATTGAAATAAAGAAGGAAACTTTCCGCCGTTATATAGTCAGCGGACAACTTTCGTCTGTGTCTCAGACCCACACACATACATATCAAAAACTGATATAAAAACTAATCACAAGTTTAAATATAATAATGTTTATTAAAAAAAGGTAATACCATCAGAGGACATTGCCTTTTTGTAATTCTCGCTGACGTACAAAAATCAAAAATTGATACAAATGTAAACAAATATAATTATGTGTAAATAAAATAATGTTATGCGATAAGTTTAAAAGACAAATGATCTTGTTTTCCAAAACTCACATAATGCCATCACCATTTAAGAAAAGGACACCAAAGGGCAAATTAAATGACTTAAATATTCATTTGATAGAGATTATTATTAATTTTAAATGACAGAAAACATTTAGATACAAATGAGAAATGCATCTATGTAAATAACGGTATTTTTTAAAGAGTTTTAGTGAAAACATAGTCTTCCGAAGTGATTTTCATAATTTACATATTTTAAAAAGTGATGATAATTAAATTAGAAACAATTAAAAAAAAATTCGTTGTTTTACAATTATGGGAATCATTATAAAAACAAATTAATAGGAAGTCAGATATATATACTTATCATGATATCGCTTATTTATAAATTACACCGGATTTTATAACATTTATTTAAAGAACAAATGACATATTTATCTGATCTCATATTTATCGGACAAATCTCAAAGGTGGAAGATCATCTCATTAAAAACTCGTTTAATATCATTAGCACTTATATAAAATACATTAAAAGAAAAATATAACAATTTAAATATCCCTCTGAAGCTAAAATTCCATTAATAAAGATTTATCCCGTCATTTAGTTGAACTAAAATATCGGTGAATTAATTTTTATTTCAATAGAAACGAGCGGTTTGGTGAAAGTGTTGTATGTATCTCTTAACATGACTGCTTTGATGTAGTTTTCGAATGCAAATTCTCCACTTACATGTACTGTTTTCAGTTTGGTTTTCACAGTTATTCGAAATTATTATTATTAGAAAAAAAAATGCAAAACCTATTAACACTAGAATTACCGGAATTCTTGTGTACCTAAAACTACCGGGGTGGGTCATAACTGCCCATGGCCTTCAGTAATGTTATTCTTATTTTATGTGGGAGATACAGACGTGTAATAATGTTTGATGATTAATACAATATTTTTTAACAAATAATTAATAGAATTTAGCTTCTAGACTATTATATATTATGAAATTTCTTGAATAGATACTAACAAAGAAAATTTTAATTTCTAATTTCAGATTAAAAAGTTTGAGATTTTGAGTTATCTTTCAAATAATAAATATATATTAAGTATAAATTTAATTTATGTTATTACTTTCCTACAGGTTAATAAGAAATTAAAACATAATGCATTTAAATATGTATTCCGTGATTATTATTTTTTTTTTCATCTAATCGATTTACACAAAGTGGTCATTGAACCTATTTTTTACTGTCCGTAATGCACGTACACATTATAAAACAGTTTCCACAGACGGTATTAATTTTATTGTCTTAGCATTGCTTTATCTTGCAAAGTTTTCTTTTATTTCAAATGAAAATCAAATTTCAAATTAATTGCTTAATAGTCGCAAATGCCAATATAGTGAAAAAGATTCCATGCCGGGACTCGAACCCGGGCCATCAGTATAGCTCACTGACGTTCTACCGACTAAACCACATCGAACAATACCCACTCTGGAACTTCTCACTATTACATGTTGGCAGGGTTACAAATGCAGCACAAGATATAATATTTTCCACCGACATGAGCCACCGACATGAGGCAAACACAAAACTCAATTAAATCCAGCATCCATGGAAACTATATTAATATTTGGAAATTTCTCCAGTGAGAAACATTGGGATTTAATTGAGTTTCTTGTTAGCCCCATGTCGGTGGCTCACGGGGAAATATTCCCTCTTGTGCTGCGTTTGTAGCCCTGCCAACATGTAATAGTGAGAAGTTCCAGGTTGCGTAACTTTAAATGTAGTTAAGTCGGTAGAACGCCAGTGCGCTATACTGATGGCCCGGATTCGAGTCCCGGCATGGGATCTTTTTCACTATGTTGGCATTTGCGCCTCTTAAGCAATTAATTTGAAATTTGATTTTCATTTTAAATATTATATGCAAGGCGAAAGTTTCTTTCTGAAAAATTTTCCAAATATTAATAAAGTCTTCTTTTGTTTCAAACCTACGGAGTAGTTCTTGCACGGATTACTTCAGGTTCGTTTTCAATATATTTCTCTCTTAGCTCTGTGTTAGAATATGGGGACTTCTGCATATATTAGAAGCTGTTGAATCTTTAAAAATTGCAAAAGCATTTTTAAACGCTTGATCTTGAACTGGTAATGCTGCCAACAATTCATTTAAAACTATTATTTGAAATAAGCAGCATGGAAGTGGATTATTTGAACTTATCGTAAGGGTTCCCAACTAATCAAAAACTAAATTTTTACATTTTCTATTTTAAAAAAATTAATAAAATTGCTTTTCTTACAGCAGGCAGCTGTCAACCACGTGACAACAGGCACTCTGACATTCAAACAAACATGCATTCGAACAAACAGGTCTAGTGCCACGTGTAAAATTCATTTCTACCTGAAATGACGCTATATTTCAAACATTTGATCTACGACTGGAGGGGTATCAACTACTGTCGCAGTCACCCTACATTTGTGTTAAAAAAAACTTCAGAACTCAAACATTCACATTTAAGGTTAAAAACTTTCTTGATATCACTACAGTTTATGGTGATATGAAAAAAATCAAATTTATTTATGTGTTGCAAGTTCTGTATGCTTTTTTACTAAACTTTTAACGAATTTCTAACAATTTAGTACATTGTGGCAACTTAAAATGTTCTTCCAGATATTTGTATTTAACATACTCTATATAATATATATATAAATATATATATATATATATATATATATATATATATATATATATATATATATATATATATATATATATATACTAGGGGGCTCGGCCCCTACGAGCTACGCTCGCCAACCCCCGTCCAGACACCGCAGACTCTAAATGCACGCTAATTTGATCGGCTTTAAAAAGATTTCGAAAGATTGAATTATAATTTAAAAAACAGTGGCGATCTCCCTATAAACGAATTTCTATTCATTTCTCTTTGATTGGGGAATTTTAACACCAAATCCGTTGCGGTACTACTTGATTATCATGTCGACCAATTTCGCCAAATTATATAAATCGCCAAACCACTCGCCAAATTATACAAATTGATGTAATTTTTATTTTAAATAACGAAAGAACAAATAAATTCGTACAACATTAATAAAAACACAAATAAAACGTCGAAATAAAAATAACTTGATGACGTATACACGTGTAACAACATTTCAAAATAAGCTAATATAAAAGGAATTAAGTATAGAGAGTCTTTGTCTGGTATTTTTTAACAAAGCGAAAAGAAAGTTCTTTTAAATGAGACATTTTAAATTAATTCTCAAAATATCAAATAAATGTCTAGCGCAATTTCTAAATTTAAACTTTTTTGCAATATTATTTTGTGTTCATTTTATGTAATAACTATAATGTGACGTAAATATGACGTAATTTCTCCTAAGACTTCTAACGCATGTTAATTAATTTATTATTTTACAATATCCTTTCTCTTTTAAAATTCAGGTGAATACTTTTTATGACGTAATTTTTAATAAGTTCCTGCTTTTTATACGTAATTATTTAATTCTAATTTGAAAGTTTTTTTCCTGTTTATAGTAGTCACGTGTAAATAAATTTTTAATTTGAAGCAAACATTATTGCTTGCGCTTTTTATACAGTTGGCAACAGTTTAAATTAGTACAATTTTCTGAAATCTGTAAAAAATATCTCTAGAAATGCTGAAAATTTGAATTTAAAATCGAAATAAAACCTGAAAAAATGAGTCAAAATAAAAAAAAAATTAATGCAATCTGCACTCCGGCAAATTCTAACGCATATAATGATCTAAAAATGATTACACTGCCATGTATAGTTTTTGCTGCTATAAAACTTTTTTAGTGGAACGATTTTGTCCAACTTTAGCATTAAATAACTCTTAAAATAATTCTTCGATTTGAAAATTGTCTGCCTCAGCGTGTTTATCAAACATTTCTGTATAAAACCACCGATTTTCATATTTTTCTATGTATTATCTTTGTTAATATTAACGAAGAAAGGCCTCCGGTCACAAAAAAATCAAAACCAGCGGCGGCGGCGGCGGCGGCGGCGGCGGCGGCGGCGGCGGTGACAGCGGTAGTTAATTTTTTTTTTCAGAATAGAGATATATATATATATCTTACGAGGAGAAGGCCAACCTTGGTAATCACAGATTTTGATTATTTTAATATATGTTGTAGGGTAGAGACCCTTAGTCTCAAGTTCAACGGATTTTATACAACGGTCCTTATTTCTTGGGATACCGTTGTGGCGTCTAATATTAGTACACAATTTAAATACTTACTTTGTAACGAAAAGGACAGATTGGTCGTAGCTCAGTTCGTACGGCGAATGCTGGCCGATCCGTGGACGAGTTAGATATTCGAAAGTGTTACATTTGTTTTCTCATTTTTTGTTTTATAAATATACTTGTAATTATAATTTAATAATCTAAAAAGCTAAAACTAAACCTGTGGCTCCATCAAGGATCAGGGCCGACAATGCCCAACTCTGTTTACTTGACCCTGGGCCCCGAGGTCCTATGCAGCATGCTCCCGGCCAGGAGGTCAGCCCAATTCGAGACCCTCGGTGTTTAGTTCCCAAGCAAGCTTGTTACTCATTTTTTCGACCCCAGAGGGATGAAAGTTTGAAAGCCTTTGCCCAGCCGGTATCCGAACTCACGACCTGTAGCGTGGCAGACAGACGTACTGACCACTACGCTACTGCGCTTCAATTTAATAATCTCAATTAAAAATTTCAACATCCTACATTAATAATAATGTTAACAATGTTAAATTTTAATTTATCATTTTTAATTTTGAACTATTATTTCTCATCATTTAAAGTTATTTAAAAAGAAATTGGATCTATTATTAAATAATAAAAATTCCAAAACCGTTACAAATCTGTTGTGGTGTCATCTAGTTATGATAAAATAAAACATATTAAAAAAATAAAAACAGAAAGAAGATAAAGGGTAAGCAAAACAACTGAAAGCGCAAGCATATGTATTACAAATTTAAAAATCTTTAATATGCAAAAAATCGGTTGTAATTTAATTCTGATGCTAATTTTTAACATAATTATGCTTGTTACTTTAAAAACAGAGCAATAGTATCATCGTATTGACTTCCCTTGTTAAAGCAACGCATAAATGTTGTTTCTTTAAAATCACGAATGGACACAATTGTTCAATATCATAGCGTCGATAAAGAATATATTAAATACATTTTAAAAATGATTTTTAAAAAATTAACAGTTTTATGATATTTTATGCAAATAGTTAGTTAAAAGTAAAACATGAAATAGGTTAAAATTATAATTTATATACAATATTATAAATTTTAATTGAGGATGAGCTTATTAAGTTATAATTACAAGTATATTTATAAAACAAGAAATGAGAAAAACAAAGATAGCGCTCTCGGGTATCGAACCCGAATCCGTGGACTAGCTAGTAAATGCCGTATCAACTGAGCTACAACCAACTAAACCTTTCAGTTACAAAATAAGTATTTAAGTTGTATACTGATATTTAACCCCCCCCCCCCCCCGGTTTCTCAAGAAATAACGAGCGTTGTATAAAATCCGTTGAACGTGAGACTAAGGGGTCTCTACCCTACAACATACATTAAAATAATCAAAATCTGTGATTATCAAGGCCCTCTCCTTGTTAGATTTTTTTTTCTTTTTCAAATTCGCATAATAATATTACAAATTCGCATACTAATATTAAATTCTCAGATATTTATTAATGATCTTTTTGCGTCGAAAGAAAACTAAATTTATTGACCAATTTAGTCTAAGTGGATTTCATATTAAAATTTTAAAAATATAACTTTAATAAAAAATTCAAATATTAAAAGTTTAAAAAGTGCTACAATTTAAAAATTAATTAAATGACTATTTCATGGCAAAATCTTTATTCCTATTATTTTTGTCACTTTACCGATGAAAAATGAAAACATGTATCAATACTTTTGAGGCACACTGTATAAAAATAATATGAAATAATGTATATATAAAAAAATTGTATAAATGAAAATTTATTTTAAAAAATCACCGAAGATTCAACAAACGAAAATGGCAAAAACAGATAAAGATCAAGATGTAGATATTTGTTCGACGATGTTCGAGATTGAATATTATAAATTAAAAAATGAAACGTTCTGTAATTCAAGAACTACAAATATTTTCACCTTATATTTCTATCATTTTCTAAAAATAAAAATATGAGAAAAAGATATATTTTAATCCATAACTAGTTAATGACATTTAGGAATTGCTCCAACTATCAGGTAATTAATTTTAAATTTAATCACTAACGATTACAAGTAATTTGATTAAATGGATGAATGAAGTTAAACGATCATTTACCAATGCATAATTATAAACGAAAGCAATCAGCCGTGGGGTGATTTAGATATTTCCCTTAGGAAAATCAGTTTGAAACGAATACTGAACATATTGATTTAATATGGAGCGGAAAATAGTGTAAAAATATTTGAGCGATAGGTGTTAAATTAATATGACAAATATTTAGAATGGAATTAAAATAATATTTGTCATTCACCTAAAATTCATATTACATCTTTTTTAGAAAAATAACACGAAGTGGATTGTTACGCAGTTCTTTGTAATTTATAATATATAAATAAATTTTAAAACATTTTTTTGCTAGACTAATCCATAGCTCCTAAACCTCTGATAAATGAGCATCACTATTTTCTAACTATAGTCTTTTTCTTTTTTATTGGACATTTCTGCAATTTGCAAAGCAATTTTTTATATTCGGAAATAGAGGTATTAAAAAACAGAATTTTTGACAGCTATAGAACGAACAAATGAAAAAGTTTAAATTGTCGTTTCTAAATAAAAAAAAAAAAAAAAAAAAAAAAAAACTACGGTAATTAAAGTATAATTTCACGTGTCAAAAAACGAAAAGCTCTTGAAGTATTGTTAATGAAAGGAAATTAAAACTAAAAAAGGGTAATGACAAATTTATTTTTTTAATTTTATGACATATTTCCCCTGTATAAATTACTAAATTCTCAAGAATGTCGATTTGTTTGCAGTTTATCAATAATTAATTAGTTTTTTTACGATGCGCAAGTGTCACAAAATGTTTAGAAGTTCTCTGGGTAATTGTTGGCAAACTGGTGTCTCACTTTCACCAACGGTAAGAAATGCCCGCCTTGCTGTATTATTGGCCTAAGAAATATCTGCCAACAAAGACCGCACAGTGGTCAAACCGTTATCTGCTCAGAACCCTGCTTATACATTCTCCAAATTGCAAGCGTCATTCCCAGCAAAGAAAGAAACAGTGAGCCATCAGCTGAAAAAAAGATGGCAGCCAGCGCTTCCATCAGCGGTAAAGTCCAATTGTGCCATTACTTAAAACAGTAAAAAAGTGTGCGTGCGGATTACAGCTGGCCCATCAGTGATGGCCAACAGCAGGCCAGGATTGGTATGCATAACATTAATTCAATCCGGCACTTTTCCTACAGTGCTAGCACATATCCCACTGCTATTCCTTTGCTGGACCAGCAATTTCTCTAACAAAAATTTCTTATAGAATTGTATAAAAAAAAACGAAGTATTATAGAATTATGGCTATTTTTTCGGTAAGCTAGTTTCACCAAGAGCTATAAGTGTCTATAACAGAAATGTCTATAGAGATATTTGAAGCTCTCATTGCACTATTTCAAGTTTTTTTTTTTTTTTTTTGTGATTTACGTTCTCAATCATGAAACTGGTATAGAAATTATTGTATTGTATAGAAATCCTATATATTTTATACGCTTTACTTTTTACGCTTTTTTTATTATTATTGACTCTCAACTGTGTAAATTATGAAAACCGAAATATTTTGTAACTTAGTAAAACCAGATTTAAGGAGGAAAAAAATGTGCGTTGAAATAAAGAATTTATTTATTTATTCATTTACGTATTTTTTTGTTGGTGGCAGTGATGCTATATTATTTACAATTTTAATAAAAATTACCTTCACAGCTTAAATTGTGTTAAGATATTCATTTCAGATTTGTGTTCAAATACTCGATGTCTTCGATATTCGCTTCGCAACGCCACCTAGCGTAAGGGCTCCGAGCAATAATACTGCAGACGTTCGTGCACTTCGATTTAGTGGTGGGCCAGCGCGTGAGATAATACGGAAGCTTACCAGAATTTTATCTGTTGATTTCCCACAGCAAAGTTTACTGAAGCTGTCCAGCAGTGGTCATGCAGTGGTAGACCATTAGCCAGCACTTCTCTATCATTGCCAGCACCTATCTTGCTGCTGGCCAGCAATTTCCTCTTTGCTGGGTTATATCTGGTATTTACCAACCAATTATCAATTCAACAATTTACAAAACCTACTACTTCCAAACGATTTTGATAAACTTTGAAATGTTGGCGAACGGTCTATGCAACTTGATAAAGCCATGAAAACGTTAAGCAGTTGGCGCATTAATAAAAATATTTAATATTATTGTGGTCTGCAATTTTTCAATAAATTTGATCAAGTTCTTGCATTGAGAAAATAAAAGTTAGATTTAATATATTTTTTGTTACAAGGAAATGAAAATGCCTGATTCGTTTTTCTTTATCATATTGTCAAAGATAATGGTTATATTTTTAATATGGGCATACCTTCAATGTAAGTTTAATATATTATAGTTTGAATAACAAACAGTTGAAACAAATGTCTTTACATTCTTTAGAAAATCAAAATTTAAATAGTTATTTTGGAATTTATACATTTCCCAGCACTTAACTCTAATGTAGAACATACATGTTCATTAATAATTGTACAGTAGTCACAAGAGAAAGAAACTCAACATATCAACAGTGGAATATATGTTTCAGTATTTAGTGAATGTCAAAATAATAATAATTGAATTTCATCATTTTTCTGAGAAAGATTAAATCGCCAGGTAAATTCATTTGAAGATCAGTGTTTAACAAAGCCCATATGAAGTTCATATATTAGTTGCTAATCAGCAAATTCGTGGAAAGTTTTTACGCTGCAATCTTTGAGTCTCCATTTTGATCCAATTTTTGCTCATTTATAGGTAACTTAATTTTTTAATAAACAATCCGTTTTACGATAAGTGGGTGTACTATATCAAAAAACTGGTCAAAAAATTTCGCATAATATCCAATTATTCAAAATTAGAGTAAAAATAAAAATAACAAAATTACTGAATGATGTATATAAAGTAAATTAAAAACTAAATGAACATTAAAAAATAAAATAATCAACATTTCAGTCATCATTTATGGCCATCGTAAGGATAGAGGTTTATGTTGCTTTCAAAGAACAACATTTGGCGTTGTTATGAGTTGACTGGCTATATTTGGCATTCTTCTTTATTAACAGAATAATGAAAAAATAATGAATAAATAATAAAACATGAATAAATAACTACAATAAATAATGAATAAATAGTTACAAAAAATTAATAAATAATGAATAAATAATAACAAAAATAAAGAATAATGAATAATGAATGAATAATGAATAAATAATAAATAAAAAATTATAATAAATGATGAATAATGAATAAGTAATTACAATTTTTGTAAATTCTATTGAACTGTATATCCAACTGAAAAATAAGCCCTTAATTATATAATGTACTTCTACTGCCATTGAGTACGCATATTCACAGTTATTCAGGAAACAGAAAACAAATAAAGAACAGATGAGACACGCGTAAAAAATAAATAAAAACGATATGAAAATCTAGGCAATTTTATCAAAAAAATAAAGGATGATGTCATCGCCTCTGTAAAAAACGGGAGAAAGGAAAATAAATCGAATACATGTAAGTTGCTATTTAACCAAATGCAACACAGCATAACTGTTGTAGTACGTGTAAAATACCACTGCTTTGGTTGATCGTTTGTAACTATTTTTCTAAATATTTTAAATTTAATTTTGCGGTTTATCATAAATATAAAATACACCATTGCAGATATATCACACTTCGTTTTTTTGTACTTTTTATTTTTTTTTATAATTTTTCGGTATTTTATATTTGTGGCAACACTGATTTAAGAAATCCTATCAATTCATTTATGAAAACGATGCCAACTTAACTTTTAATTATCTAGAATAAACTTATCTTAATAAAACAAAAGCATGCTTTAATGAAATCTGAGTGTACTATGTAGGAGTTCGATTCAAAAAGATTTCGAAAGATGTCTTATTAATAGTTCTGAGTTTTGAGGATGAATCGAAAAAGGGATTTTGACGGCAGAAATAATATGTAAGATCAAAACGATAAAGTGGTTAAATATACTGTTAAAAACGACACTATATTTTTAAATAACGACATAACTTATGCATTTCTAGTACGTTAAATATTGTTTCAGTTTTATTTATTTATTTTGATTTACAACTAACATCCGCATTGAGATTAGAAAAATATTGCAATTCAACGGTACATTTACTTGAGTGCTGTTTAGACATTGTAAACATGCTTTCTATTAATGAGTAATATGTTGTCAAATTTCTTGAAAATAAATATAAAAATACCACATTAGGCCTAAATGGAAAATACTAAATAAACTAAGAATTGAGAAATACTGGAATTCTACCTTAATAAGCCTATAACATTTTTGCGTATGAAAAAAAAAATATATATAGATATCATCCATATATTCTGGGGTGAATATATAAGCAAAGCATACAATCATTTGCAAAACTAAAACTTTGTTCGTGTTGGTTTTTCATTGTTTTTCTTTAATAATGTTTAAAATTTTGTATATAAAGGTATAAAGTTATCACATTTAGACCTAATTTGCATATGTTTGTGTAAATATTGACCACAAAAAATATTATCAAGCAATAATGATAGAATTTGTTTAATATATTTAAAATATATACATGAATTCCAAACACATTTCTATATAGTAAAAAATATTAGTTATGTTCCATGCGTTCTTTATTAAATATTTTGTTTAATTAACCTTTAAAACTTTTTAACACGTCATGCAGAATGTGTTTCGTAAAATGTATTATAAAAGATTTCATTGTACATGCTAGATTTATAACCACATCATACACATGTACAGTCGTGGAAAAAAAAGTAAACACCCCCAACTAACTCCACAACAAATTATCGTAGAAAAAAGTTGCCCGTACCGAACGATTGGAAATAAAGTCTACTTTTAAATGATGCATATAAAATTTTCTTAGGGACCATCTACATATTAAAACGAATCCAAACTTCATTTTTTTCAATGGCAATACCCAACTTTAACGAGATATTTCAAATCTTCGGTTCAAACTATGCCCAGACACCAAATTTCAATTCATTTAAATGATAAGTTTTTGAATTATAAACATTCAAAATTTAGTGCTTGTAATGAAATTGCATTTTCATATTTTTATTTATATCGCTTGGAATTATGCTCCTAATGTGCTAATTTTTTTGTAGCAATAATAATAATATACCCAAACATAAATATGCTGAATTCGCAATTTTTATAATTTTATGATATGAATTATGAATTATGAAATTAATATTCGAAAAAATTATGAATTGCAACCTACAATTTTTTATGGATTTAGATTTATTAAGTCCTGCCTTATGGAAATCCAAAATTTCACATTTATTTTCCAAGTAGTTTTCAAATTATGCTTAAAAAATGGCAAAATGATGGTTTAAGGGACCGTCTATGATAGAAGTGAGTAGATATTTTGAAATTTATTCTGCTATCCTGTAATCTAACAGGCTTCGTTGATTCCTTGAGTGGCGCTTCAGGTACCTTGATTAAGAAGGGGGCTCTCTCGGTTAACAATAAAATACGGAACTTCAATTTGGATACAGCCCTTAAAATACGCTCGTTTTAAAATAAATAATTTCTCGGAAACTTATGGTACGAATTGCATAAAAATTTGTTTTTAGGCTAATTGAAGGATGTAGAGTTCATTTATGCTATCAGAATTGTGTACTTCTATTGAAAAAAAACAAAGTTATGGTTCGTTTTAATATGTAGATGGCCCCCTAAGCAAATTTTATATACATCATTTAAAAGTAGACTTTATTTCCAATCGTTCGGTTTTAGTAACTTTCTTCTACGATAATTTGTTGAACAGTTAGTCGGGGGTGTTTACTTTTTTTTCCACGACTGTACATGGTTCATTCTCCCAAAGGTATACTATTTCAATACAAATTTTTCCCGTAAATAATTTTGTTTTATAAGACAAATGCTATCATTTTTAGAAACTTATCACTTACTGCAAGTAAAAATCAGTAATGGCTCTGATACATTATTTTTTTTTCTTCAGAAACACATTGTTTTAATAACACCATTCACGGAGGTGAACTTTATGCAACAGTTATGTTTGTGTAGTAAGGTAAAGCATAAAAAACTATTTATTCTATTAGATATATAACTATGGAGCAATTCTGTATAAGAATGCATAATGAATTTATTTGGGATGAATATGAAAAAACACAAAAACTTCATCTCCCATGTGGAACAACCTTTTCACAACCCGTCTTTTATATGTTATTCAATTCTTTTCTTGGTGAAATTTATGCTACAGTTATGTTTGTGTACAAAGACAAAGCATAAAATACTATTTATTCTATTAAATATATAACTAAGGAGCAATTCTGCATAAGAATGCATAAATAATTTATTTGGAATGTATATAAAAAAACAAACAACACAAAAACTTCATCTCCCATGTGGAACTATCTTTTCATAACCCATCTTTTATATGTTATCCAATTCTTCTCTTTTAAACTTTTGAAACAATCTTTTTTGATTTACAGTCATTGTAAATTCTTGCTAAGCATTTTTCTCTGGAATATACATTTTCAAAATTAAGAGATTCACGGAAGAGTTGATCACGGAGATGAGGAACATGCTCTAAATATTAATCTACAGTATTTATTTTGTGATAAATTCCTTTTTTGTTCTTTAACTTAACATCTGTTGATATAATTACATCAACAATATATAAGCAAATATCTTAGTGTTGATTTAGTCCCCTTGAATTTTCAGTTCACGGATGTGAGAATCTCCAATAACTACAGTTTCTTTTTTATAACAAAATCTAATACCTGGCTATAAAAACAAATTTCTAACTTATAATTTAACAACAGCAAACATACTAGCTAACATGAGCATCATGAGAAAAAAATCTGATGATAATTTGCCAATTTTTAACATGAAAATGCAACTTAATGTTTGGTTCATGGAGGTGAGAATTTATTATGTGACACTCCTTTCTGTATTCAGAAAACAAACAAAAATACAAAGAAAGTAATTGACTGTGCTAAGTTACTTTTTTCTTGAGATAGTAGTAGCTAGAATAATAATTGTTTAACTATTTTGTTTTCAATTAAATAAGTAATCAAGCATTTTCCTTAGTAACATTGTGTGTGTGACATGACACGGAGGTGAAATCTCACATAATATGCACTAAGAAACAAAAAATATAAAGTAATTATGAAAAACGTTCGCACACAACACATTTAGCCTTCTTTTACTTTCAACAAAAAACATAAATTAATTCAAAATATTTTCATGTCAAATACTGAAAAAGGCTTTGTGAGTGGAATCGTATACTTTTTGGAGAATGACCCACATGAACAAATATTCATATTTATGTTTAATATTAATATAATGTGAACATTATACAATATGTTATGTAATATTTTACTGTACATTATTCATTCTTATCATGCTTTATATATGCTTTATTAAATTACAACAGTAACATGTACTCTAGACCAATTCAGAAGGTATTATGTTCAGTTTCCTAATAAACATTCACAAGAGCTGTATGAATAGTCACTATGAGATATCTGAATGCAAAACCCTATTATTGTATAAATCTGAAATTATGATTGCATGTTGCATGTCAAGTGATGTTGAGTAATATTAGAGTTTCAAATTATGTAATATCTTGTTCAAAAGATAGTAGAGATACCGCTACAAGAAATATGTTCAGTAGGCCATATAATTAATACCACCGATTACAAGTATTATTATTCAGATAATACTACTTAAACATCAAATCTTATGGAAATCAAATGCAATATGATCTTTGTCCATATTGAAATGCACTTTTTAAGTTGTAAAGATGAATGATATATGCAATATGTATATTATACGGAGAAAGGCATCGTATAATATGATAAAATATATTAATAAAAAAATATATGTGTTTTAAAACAAAGCAAAAATGCTTATTTCTTACACAGTAAATAAAACTTAGCTTAAACTTTTATACCAATTATGAAATTTTTATATACAGAAGGTGTCTCAAATAATACGTTTGTCGATCTCATTTCACGAAACCATTATAAATATAAATATTTATCAATACATGTATGTTAATATTAGGTTAATGCCCATTTATATACATTGAAAACTTTCTCAACTGACATGTCAAAAATAAAATATTTTGTTGACCTAAAGATTTTAAAATGTGAAATGTTATAAAATTTTAAAAGTTGTTACTCTAAACATTATTTCAGTTACTTGCACAATCTGTCATAGGAATTTTTAAACTTTTTGTTTGCTTAAAAATATTTGTTTTTATAATTTTAAAGTCAGAAGTAGACGTTTGTATACCGTCCTGCATGCGCATTCATATAATTTAAATATATAAGCTCCTTTTTTAGATTTTTCACAAATGGTGCACAAATAAAATTATCTAAGATGCCAAAATGTAATGAAAATCTTGTGACACAATTTTGAAAAATCGTATCGGCAATTTGCGAAATAATATTGTGTATAAAATTACTTTTAAAATGAGCATTTTCTATATCGTATCTGTCAATAACTGAATAATTTTTTATTCCAACTTTATTTCTAAAGGAAAATTTTGAAAGAGGATTAGATTAAAATATTTCAGGTTAAATAAATATTAATATGATTGTATGACTCAGTTTGTTATTTTCGCGTTTACAGTTTTTGCCACCTTACACTGACACTAATTAAGAACAAGTGCAAGATAAGTAGTTTTCATTCAATATAAGTTATTGCATCAATTCACCTTCAGTAGCAAATATTGATCAAAGAGATTTTGAAGGAAGAATTAACGAAATATTGAATAAAATTGAAGAAAAGTATATGTATTTTTATTGTATATATCGAATAATGCTCTCGTTTGTAATGACTTTTAGACCTTGATACGAGAAAAACCCAGCTAAAAATGAACTGTAGTTTTTTTACAGAAATGAGGTATTTTTCAAGTTTTTCTACGGTCAACTGTAGTTTTTTTTGTAGTGCAATATCAACAGTAAAAACACTTCAGTTATTTTCCAGTTATTGACAAGTATTTTTTCAACCCAAAATTTAAAAAAATAGTAAGACTTTATGTCTACAGTAAAACGGCAGTGGATTTCAAGTGATTTTATAGCAATTAATTCACAAAAATTTTCGGTGATGTATCTGCAGTCTGACTGCAGTTTCTGAAGAACTTTACAGGTCTTAATTTTGTAAGTATGATTATTATAATAGTAACTACAGTATAACAGCAGTTACTGTAAGATTCTTTTGCAAGACACAATGCTGTATGATTGTGTGATATTTACCGAATTTTCTAAAGTGTTTAAAATTGTTTTAATTTTGTGAGAGTTGCATGTTATGAAACACACTTTTTAAATACTAATGATAATTAATACTCTTTCCAAGACGTTTAAGGACTTAATTGAAAGTCACATTCCTACCTAACGCAAAATTTTTAGTTCCTCTTTCATTTTAAGCTAAGATAAAAAAAAATTAAATTTCACTATGATTTTCAAAATCAGAGAAAAACAATTAGTTAAATTTCAAAATCGAGGGAGGGGCAGTGGCATCAACCCACCTGTGCCCCTGCCCACTACGGAAAATTCTTAGTTTTTTTTTTTTTTAACTTACTCTAAACGAATAAATTTTGCTATTTTTTTTTTTCAAAATCGGAGAAAAATATTTTAATTAAATTTCAAAAGCCAGGGGGGGGGGGGAAATGAGAAACTTCTTCATTTTTTTATTGTAAGTTACTCGAAAAGTATACATTTTACTATGTTTTTGAAATAGAAGAAAAGGAAATTTTAATTAATTAACTTTTGAAATCCAGGGAGGGGCAATAGGTTTCTCCTACCCCCTACCCTATCCCTAACTGAAAATTCTTAATTCATCTTTTATTCTAAGATAATTAAAAAAAAATCAGTATGTTTTTCAAAAGCGAAGAAAATAGTTAACATTAAAATTCAAGGGAGGGGCAATCGCTCAGCTATGTCCCTTTTCCTAACAGGAAATTCTTAGTTTCTTTATTTTTAGTTAGTCGAAAAGAATAAATTTTACTACTTTTCAAAAGTGGAAAAAAATAAATTTTTATTAGTTACATTTTAAAATCCAGGGAGGGGAGGGCAATGAACCTCTCAACCCCCCCCCCCTCCCTCCCTCTTAATGTAAAATTTCTCATTTTTCTATTCTAAGTTACTCGAAAAGTATAAACTTTACTATGTTTTTGAAAACAAAAGAAAAAGAATATTTAATTAATTAAATTTTTAAATTTAGGGAGGGGCAGTAGCTCTCTTCTAACTTCGTTCCCCTAAGAGAAAATTCTTAGTTATTCTTTTATTTTAAGATAAGAGAAAAGATCAAATTTCACTATGTTTTTCAAAAATCAGAGAAAAAAATAGTTACAATTTAAAATCGAGGGAGGGGCAATGACTCACATATGCCCCCTTCCCCTAACAGAAAGTTCTTAGTTCCTTTATTTTAAGTTATTCGAAAAGAATAAATTTTACTATGTTTTTGTAAATTGGAGAAAAAAATTGCTAATTAAATTTCAAAATCCAGGGAGGGGCAATGAGTCTCACCCCCCCCCACACACACACACACACACACCACCACCATCACCCCTTAACTGAAAATTTGTTATTTATTTTCATTTTAAGTTACTCAAAATATTTACATAATGTTTTTGAAAACAGAAGAAAAGAAATTCTTATTAATTAAATTTTAAAATCAAGGGAGGGGCAATAGGTCTCCCTTGCTCACTGCCCCACTATCTTTATAACTAGTTTTTAGTTCCCCTTTTATTTTAAATTACTCGAAAAAAATTTACTATGTTTTTCAAAATCGAAGAAAAAGGAAATTTAATTAGATAAATTTCAAAATCGAGAGGGACAGTGGCCCAACCATTCTTTTATATGTCGCCCATGATTAGAAATTAGAAACACAGGTGGGTTTACTCATTGCATATTGCATAAATTGTCTTTCTTCCATATCGGACATACATATAACTTCCAGTTTTCCACTTTTACCTCATAAAAACAAAGAAGAACAACAAAAGAATAGTATAATTTTCTTCCTTTATTTTATTTAAATTTCTCATTTGGACATATGATTTATTTTTCAACCCCTTACAGCTGAATGTCTAACCCCATGGTTTCGTTGCAACTGCAGGAGAAGCATTAAAGAAACACCTCAACTCACGGAAACGCCGGCTTGTTTATGAAAATCCGTGAAAATCGGCGCGGCGCGGAGTACCACGTTGATTTGCTGAAAGAAGATCATTTATTTTGCAGTTTGGCGAAAAATATCACCACTGTTTATTGAAATAAAGTGGCTGTATGGGTATTTTTACATTCTCAATCGAAAGAAATTAATTTCAGATCCACACGATTGAGTTAATTTGAATAAAGTGATAACGATTTATAAACCGTCGCAATTTTTGTACAATCATCGTTAGTATTTCAAATCCAGATGAGATTGTACTATTAACGGTTAATGCATGCGAAAAAAAAAAAAAAATTAGGTCCATTTCATAATAACAGGATTAATTAAATTCAAATGTCATCCAAAACATTTGATAAAATTTTGTTTCTGACAATCCAGATAGTTCGATTTTACTTGATTTAGTGCACTTATCTATTTATAGTAATTAACAATGTTTTATTTCAGATTTACACTTGCTTCAATCAGTATGTTCTTTTAGATTAAAAGTTTCAGAATTTTTAAATATCTTACACAGATACTTATCTGTGCTTTGTATTAAAGTATGTTTTGATGTTCAGTTACACAAAAAATCAATACTGAACTTCAAATTATAACTTGATGCCTGTCTAGGATACCTACAATAAGTGCATAACATTTCACAGGTAAGTAACTTATTTTCTTTTTAGGAATGAAACAGTTTTATGTAATACAAAGCGGTTTGACACATTGTGTTAATAACATAACATAGAGTTAATAATAATTTTTTTTAATGAGTACGTACTCACTAATTATGTAAAATATTAAATTTTTTAAATGAAGCAATCTTTTTTTACTGTCATATGAATTGTGTCATAAAAAGAAAATTTACACTTCTGAATGGTAATAGGGCCAAATTAGTTTTTTTCGTCAATTATGACACTTCTCAGAATCAAATAATAAAGGCAATATTTTGCAATATTATATTTCTATTCTACCCACTGTTAAAATTTAGTTTTTTCTCGATACTGATTTGTGAAACTCGTGGGATTTTTATCATATGGTCGATGAATGAATTTAGACTTTCAGAGCACTTTTTCAGATTTTCCCTGCAAGCGATCGAAGAATTATTTTTTTTTCCACATGACAGAGTTTTCATATGCGTTTAAATTTTTTAAATGATTTTTTCATTTATTAAGAAGGATATTGAATGAGCGTAGTACACCGTCATGTTACAATACACGCAAGCTAATGTTAAACCACTGAAA
Source organism: Maratus speciosus (assembly GCA_963932465.1). Taxonomy (NCBI): domain Eukaryota; kingdom Metazoa; phylum Arthropoda; class Arachnida; order Araneae; family Salticidae; genus Maratus; species Maratus speciosus. The sequence goes on from CAWVRF010001367.1 coordinate 580,431, forward strand.
ATATCCTTAATTATTTTAAATGTTTTTTTTTTTTTTTTTTTTTTTTGCATAGGAGGACATTGAATGAGCTTAGTACACTGTCATGTTACAATACTTACAAGCTAATGTTAAACAAATGACAATATCCTTAAATTTACGTTAACACTTTGGCTGCCGCCCATTTTTCAAAATCTGTTCACAGGCATCGAATGCGTGACTTAGAGATCTCCACGGGCAGACCCGTGGCCCCAGAGTTGATTTCAGGGGGTGGTCCGGGGGGGGGGGACATTCCTTCCAGAGCAATGAGAGCTCCCCCCCCCCGGGCCACCCCCTGAAATCAACTCTGGGGCGTGCAGATCTCTAAGTCACGCATTCGGTGCCTGGGAACAGATTTTGAAAAATGGGCGGCAGCCAAAGTGTTAAGGTGAATTTTTGATCAAAATCCGCAACTAAAGGATTTCTCTTTTTTGTAATCAACTGGCAAATTTCACAAATTTTTCTGATGACTTAATGACTATTTTCAGTTTTTTTTCATGCAACTGATTGACAAATTTTGCAATATTATATTTCTACCCACTGGTAAAATTTAGTTTTTTCTTGATACTGATTTGTGTGAGCTTAGTACACCGCCATGTTACAATACACACAAGCTAATGTTAAACCACTGAAAATATCCTTAATTATTTTAAATGTTTTTTTTTTTTTCATAGGAGGACATTGAATGAGCTTAGTACACTGTCATGTTACAATATTCACAAGCTAATGTTAAACCAATGGCAATATCCTTCAATTTACGTTAACACTTTGGCTGCCGCCCATTTTTCAAAATCTGTTCCCAGGCACCGAATGCGTGACTTAAGAGATCTGCATGGGCAGACTTGTGGCCCCAGAGTTGATTTCAGGGGGTGGTCTGGTGGGGGGGACATTCCTTCCAAAGCAATGAGAGCCTCCCCCCCCGGGCCACCCCCTGAAATCAACTCTGGGGCCATGGGACTGCCCGTGCAGATCTCTAAGTCACGCATTCGGTGCCTGGGAACAGATTTTGTAAAATGGGCGGCAGCCAAAGTGTTAAGGTAATTTTTTGATCAAAATCCCCAACTAAAGGATTTCTCTTTTTTGTCCAACAATCAACTGGCAAATTTCACAAATTTTTCTGATGACTTAATGACTATTTTCAGTTTTTTTTCATGCAACTGATTGACAAATTTTGCAATATTATATTTCTACCCACTGGTAAAATTTAGTTTTTTCTTGATACTGATTTGTGTGAGCTTAGTACACCGTCATGTTACAATACACACAAGCTAATGTTAAACCACTGAAAATATCCTTAATTATTTTAAATGTTTTTTTTTTGCATAGGAGGACATTGAAAGAGCTTAGTACACTGTCATGTTACAATATTCACAAGCTAATGTTAGACCACTGACAATATCCTTAAATTTACGTTAACACTTTGGCTGCCGCCCATTTTTCAAAATCTGTTCCCAGGCACCGAATGCGTGACTTAAGAGATCTGCATGGGCAGACTTGTGGCCCCAGAGTTGATTTCAGGGGGTGGTCCGGGGGGGGGACATTCCTTCCAAAGCAATGAGAGCCCCCCCCCCCGTGCCACCCCCTGAAATCAACTCTGGGGCCACGGGACTGCCTGTGCAGATCTCTAACTCACGCATTCGGTGCCTGGGAACAGATTTTGAAAAATGGGCGGCAGCCAAAGTGTTAAGGTAAATTTTTGATCAAAATCCCCGACTAAAGAATTTCTCTTTTTTGTCCAACAATCAAGTGGCAAATTTTACCAAATTTTCTGGCGACTTAATGACTATTTTCAGTTTTTTTTCATGCAACTGATTGACAAATTTTGCAATATTATATTTCTACCCACTGGTAAAATTTAGTTTTTTCTTGATACTGATTTGTGAAACTCGTGGGATTTTTATCATATGGTCGATGAATGAATTTCGACTTTCAGACCACTTTTTCAGATTTTCCCTGCAAGCGACAAGGTACAAGTGTGCTGTTTTTTAAACATTTCCGCCCAGTGGCCCTTTTTATCTAGAATCAACACTAGGATAGTGATGATTCTAGAAAAAAGGACTGCTGTGTGCGAATTTTTAAAAAAGGGCACTCGCAGAACAGAAGTGTAAAAATCTAGGCGCCAGCAGGCAGTTTCTCACCACTAAATTTTATTAGTTCTCTTCACTTAAATTCTTACAAAAAATTTAGGTTAAATATTAGACAAAAAATAACAAATAAAATTTAATGGTGAGAGACTGCCCATTGGCACCTAAATTTTTTTCTTGCATTCGTGTACCTTGTTCACAAAAAATAATTTGAATTGGTTTTCTTAGACTCCTTTTTTATTAGTGGTGTACCGAGTAGTACTTTGGCCGAGTACTGAGTACTCGGCCACTGACTACTCGACCGAGTACCGAATACCGAGTAGTTGTGTAATAAGAAAAACTTACTTTTATTTGTATGTGTGAAACTAAATTTTAATCTTGAATTATTTTATGAGGGGTTTTTGCTTAACTTTTTTTATATTTTGTACACATATTGTTAAATACTGAGTAAATAGTTTTATGAATTATTACATATATTATACATTGATATTCGAATAACTTTTTACTGATCAGTTTGAAATTCTTACAACTACTCGGTATTGGCCGAGTACTCGGCCAAAATTTCGCCGAGTATGCCGAATACTCAGTATTTACCGAGTACTCGGTACAGCTCTATTTTTTATCAATAAAATTTTGCAATGTTTTCCTGTGACAGATTGAATTTTGCGATTTTTCCCCCATTTAATGTTATTATGCATTCCTTTTTTTAAATATTAATATTCAATAACTATTTTTCAATTATCAGTTAATGTGACTTATTTAGCAGTTTTTCAGCTGCAATCGGTCGACAAATTTCACATTTTTTCCTGCCACCAACTGAAGAATCTTGTGAGTTTTGCCTCTATTGATGAATTTCACGATTGATTTCTGCAACAGGTTGACAAGTTTCACAATATTTTAAAGCAGCCGACTGAATAATTGTTCTGTTTTTTTTTTTTTTTTTTTTTTCAATAATGGTTGTTGGTTGTGTTTATGATGGCCAGTTATCAGCACGAGGGATATAGGCCCTAACGGGGGGGGGGGGGTGCCCTCCGTGGGTGGTCTTTCTAAGGGAACTTAACTCGTATTTATGCTTGGAAAACCAAGGTCCGAAGAAAACTCTAAAAGATTAGGCCGACGGGCGCTATTGGGATCGAACACAGCACCTGCCGTCCTACCAGCTTCGAGAGCAGAACCTTTCGGCCACTGGTGGGGCTTTTCAATAATGGACTGGGGAATTTCATAAATCTTTTCATTGAGTGAGTAATGATTTTTGCAATTTTTTTCACGCTACCAATTCTCGAGTTTTGCAATATTTTATTTCTACTGATCGGGGAAATGTGCGGGAGCTTCCTTGCGATCGATTTGCAAAACTCGTGCGATTTTTTTCATATTGTCGATGGATGAATTTCGCAGATTTTCACCACGTCCGATCGAAGAATTTCATTATTTCTCTTACTTTTTGAACTTTTTTAATATTTTCATCCTTTTAGATTGGATTTTTTTACAGAGCCCTCCGATAAATGTCATTTATAATATATAAAAATTTCATAGAGAAGTGAGGGTGTATTCCAGGTGGTGCAACCCCCACTTTTCAAAATTTTGCCGACATCCCTCATGTAACCTGTTAGAAAGGCCCCATCACCACTTATTTAAATTATGCACATCCGGCTTTCCTCACCCGCTTTGCCCCCCCCCCCTCCAAGGGGGAACTTTTCTAAATTTTGCCAACATGCCTTGTAACATATTGTTGGAAAGGCCTGTGAGCACTTATTCATGTTGTGCACATCCGGTTTCCCCCCCCCCCTAGGGGGCACTTTTCTAAATTTTGCAGTCACCCATCATGTGACATATTGTAGGAAAGGCCTAATACCACTTATTCATGTTATGCACATCTGGTTTCTCCCCCCCACTTTGCTCCTCCCTGACGGGGCACTTTTCTAAATTTTGCTGACACCCCTCGTGTGACCTATCGCTGGAAAGGCCAATGACTACTTATTAAGTTATGCACATTTGGCTTTCCTCCCCACACTTTGCCCCCTCCAAGGGGGGGGGGGACTTTTCTAAATTTTGCAGTCACCCATCATGTGACATATTGTTGGAAAGGCCTAATGCCACTTATTCATGTTATGCACATTCAGCTTCCCACCCCCACTTGCCCCCCTCAAGGGGGGCACTTTTCTAAATTTTGCAGTCACCCATTATGTGACATATTGTTGGAAAGGCCTAATACCACTTATTCATGTTATGCACATCTGGTTTCTCCCCCCCACTTTGCTCCCCCCTGACGGGGCACTTTTCTAAATTTTGCCGACACCCCTCGTGTGACCCATTGCTGGAAAGGCCAATGGCTACTTATTCAAGTTATGCACATTTGGCTTTCCTCCCCACACTTCCCCCCCAAGGGGGGCACTTTTCTAAATTTTGCAGTCACCGATCATGTGACATATTGTTGGAAAGGCCTAATACCACTTATTCATGTTATGCACACCCGTCTTCCCTCCCCCCACTTTGCCCCCCCCCCCAACAGGGCACTTTTTCTAAATTTTGGAGTCACCCATCATGTGGCATTTTGTTGGAAAGGCCTAATACGACTTATTTATGTTATGCACATCCGGCATTTCTCCTCATATTTTCTAATAAATTTTTAAAAGGCTACAGTCAAACTGCAAAAAAAATGTAGTTGGGAGACTGCGGTGATTTGGCACAAATCCCTGCAGTTCTTTTGAAGTCGACATAACTATAAATTTACTGCGGTGAGTGTGTAGTTATCAACTACACATTTACTGCGGTTAATTTATAGTTATGTCGACTTCAAAAACACTGCAGGGATTTGTGCCAAATCACCGCAGTCTTCCAACTACATTTTTTTTTAAGTTTCACTGCAGTTCATTTTTAGCTGGGAAGGCACTGATGTCATACACAGATGTCATATACTGAATATTGGCGCGATATTTTCGGACGCCAATTTGGCAAAAACCTCGTCACCTTGTCATCTATATCCGGCTTACCATATCAAGCAAATTAAAGACACTCTGGTGCCAGTTAAGTACCCGGTGCGTATATGACGTTGGCGACAAAAACAAAATTAGGTCAATATGGCATATATGACATCAGTGCCGAGGAATGTTCTATATTTTATATTTTGCCTCTTTATATCTCTCCTATCTGAATTGATAATTTGAACGATAAAAAATAAATATTGCTTTTAGATTTCGCAAACAATACTATATTACAAAATAGACACAATTGTAGACAGATTATTGTAATTATGTGACTTGGATATTATTATTCTTTATATTAACAGAAAGTACAATTGCCGTTTGGATATAACCCAACGAAACCCAATTTGAGCAACATCGTTTATTAAATTCATTATAAATTGTAATTATATTAGTTATCAACACATAATGTCGTCTCTACGTTTAGATATTTTTATAATCTCGTATCAAAAAATTTAATTAAAGCTTTTATTTGTTTACTTATTCATTGAAAAACTTTATAGAACTCACAATGCAGTAATTAAAATAATAAAACTTTGTAAAAAAATCACCATAAAATTAAAACAAAACACAGGACGCGTTTCGAGCTAAAAACATAACAGCTCGTCATCAGCTAAGCATACACGTGTCCGAAAACGAACAAGTTCAAAAATGAACTTGTTCGTTTTGAACTTGAACTTTTTACTTTTGAACTTTTTACTTTTGAACTTGAACTTTTTACAAAGTTTTATTATTTTAATTGCTTCATATCGCCAGTTTTCGGTGCTGTTTCGCTCACAATGCAGTATATGAAAATTTTAATGAATTTCACTTTACATTGTAGTGTACTCAAAAAGAAAATGATATTAAATACTTTCTATCCCCATCAAAATTTAACACTTTATTTCCTGAATTTGTAATACAAAATTTGCTTCAACTGAATAATTATTTACGTTAATGTCTAAGATATCCAGAACAACATATATAATAGTAATTTCATGTTTGATAATAATTTTTATTAAAACTTATTTAATAATATTTATGTTCATCTTATACCAATATTTCCGGCATTATTATTGTAGTAGCCACTAGCGTATAGAAATATTTTTCTTATCTGTTATTACATTAATATATAAAAAATAAAATAAAAAAACATGAGATCTTTTTTTCAATAAAAAATTCTTTATCTTGTTTCTATACATATTAAAATCAATTTCCATAAAATACATTTTCTTTACTTTTTCATAAAAACTTTAAGACATCTTTCCTTATTTTTTAAAAAATTCTTTATCTTGTTTCTATACTTTAAATCAGTTTCAATCAAATACATTTTCTTTATTTTTCATAAAAACTGTAAGACATCTTTCCTTAATTTTTCGGTAAAATACATTTTCTTTAATTTTTCATAAAAACTTTAAGACATCTTTCCGTATTTTTCCAAAAAATACATTTTCTTTACTTTTTCATAACAACTTTAAGAAATCTTTCCTTATTTTTTTCCATAAAATACATTTTGTTTACTTTTTCATAAAAACATTAAGACATCTTTCCTTATTTTTTTAAAAAATTCTTTATCTTGTTTCTATACATATTAAAATCAATTTCCTTAAAATACATTTTCTTTACTTTTTCATAAAAACTTTAAGACATATTTCATTATTTTTTCCATAAAATACATTTTCTTTACTTTTTCATAAAAACTTTAAGACATATTTCATTATTTTTTCCATAAAATACATTTTCTTTACTTTTTCATAAAAACTTTAAGACATCTTTCCTTATTTTTCATAAAAATTTTAAGACATCTTTATTTATTTACCTGATTTAATAAATTAGTAGTTAGAGCTCTTTTTGCAAAATATATACAAAAATAATTAGATTAATTAACAAAAAATACTGTTATGGGGACCTCACAATTGAAGAGCTGAGTGGAAGAACATGTTACTTAACAAAAATTACATTTGAAGAAATTTGATTTGAAAGTTTTTGTTGTCAATTTTAATGATTTATTTTCTGTTTGATACCATGTGTTTAAAATATTAACAGGTGTCGTACTGAACTCTATCAAAAAAACTTATTCATATTTAATTTTTAAATATTAAAAAATATCAATATTATTTACATTATTAAATATTAAAATATTAAATATTAATGAATAATGTCTTAAATCTTCAAGGCTAAATAGAATTTTGGTATTTTAGATTTACCATGTGATAGAATGCCTGAAAACGCCATCGTAAAAAAGATAAAATAATTTTTAAGAAAATGTACCATAATATGTTCTTCCACTCAGCTCTTCATTTCTTATAAGAATATTGTGATCCTATTTATAACAGAGAAGAGTTTTGTAGATGCATATTTTTCGTATAACGTTTTTTTAATAGGCTGAAATCTACACCAAAAATATTACACTTAAAAATATTTAGCATCGACTGTTTCATTGTGATTTCTAAATAAGATTGAGCGAATTATTTTGTATCAAAAGGGTAATATACTTTTATTAAAAGACGAAATAAATAAATTTTATATTGAATTTTCTTCTATAGTACTTACAGGGTGACAATTATTCAACTATATGAAATAAAACGCAAATTATACAAAAACTGCTGAGTGCAGAAACTTTATTCAACATGTAAACGTCACTACAGATATTCGGATTTAGGTTACGACATGTTCGATATGGCTGCCGTCATTGGCTATGATGGTGGCGCAGGCGAATAGCAAAATTCTGCATGACCCGCTGAAGTGCTGGAACATCGATGTGGTCTGTGATTTCTCGAATGGCAGTTTTCAGCTCAGCAATGTCTTTCGGATTATTTCTGTACCCGAATTTAATGTAGCCCCACAAAAATGAGTGACATGCGTTAAGATCCGGAGAATATGGCGGCCAAGCGAGTCCCATTCCAGTGGCCTCTGTGTAGCCCAGAGCCAGAATGCGGCCCCCAAAGTGCTCCTGCAGGACATCAAAAACTTTCTTTGTCCGATGGGGTCGAGCTCCGTCTTGCATGAACCAAATCTTGTCGAAATCAGGGTCACTTTGGAGAAAGGGGATGAAACCGTTTTCCAAAACATTCACGTATCGTTCAGTAGTCACCGTGCCGTCAACGAATATCGGACCAATTATTCCGTGACTGGACATTGCGCACCACACTGTCACCCGTTGAGGGTGGGGAGACTTCTCGATTGCGAAATGCGGATTCTCAGTGCCCCAAATTCACCAAAATGGCCGACAACAATAAGTTGCGTGCGCATGCGCATACTAATTCTTATCATGACCTGCGGCCAACCACGAAGTTTGAACTTCGTCGTGCAAACCGTTGAGAAGTTATGACGGTTTAATTTCATACAGTTAAATAATTGTCACCCTGTAAAAGTACCCTTCAGGATGTAAACGGTTAAGAAATTTACTTTGAATTTTTCTATCATACGAGAATTTGAATAAGAATTATGGTACTACATAACCAGGGCTTAATTTGCGCCGGAGCCCATCGGAGCTCAGTGCCAGAACTTATCTGTTTTTAGTATATTTTTAAATATAACTCGGAATTCACCGTAGCTCTATAATACAGGGCTCCGGAGGTCGGTGCAATAACAATTCCGAAAAACCGAAATATAAATTAGCCATTCCTTTCCCTCCCATCTCCAAGTTACTGCGTTTTTTTTTTTTTTCTATCAAAACCCTTATATGTGACGGAGTGTGTCGCAAACATAGGAGATGGAGATGAAACGGCGCATAAGATTTTCTAAAATGTTTTCTTATATATGTTTTTGCTAGTTGTTCATTCATTATATATGTATATAGTAGGGTAGACCGGGGCTAGTTGGCCAGCTTTTTCTTCTAATAATTAAAAAAAAAAATACAATTCAACATTTTAAATTTCTTTTTATGTTACCACTATCAGTGTACTTTCAGGAAGAAGTCACAATAATAAAACTTGAAAATATTAACAATAAATATTAGTTAAGAAGCTCAATCTGACACCAAGTCGCTTGGGCCAACATGCCCCGATTGCGGTGTAAGTTGGCCCACCACTTTTGACGACACATTTTAATGTTCTGATAGTGTAGAAGTTTAAGAAATGATCAAAATTTTACCAAATCTTAATTTTTATTTCTCGCGAACGAAAACACAATATAGCCTCCAAAATTAAAATAAAAATTTTAAATATTAAAACTGTGAGTTATTCATATTATTAACTTCAACGAAAAATTGCTTTAAAATTTGAATTTATTTTCTCATAAAGATGTCTTTAATACATTACGTAACAGTAATAAATTTTAATAAGGGCATGCGAGGTGTTAAAACACCGTAAATCTTAGAGTACATTAATTTAAAAAATCATTCATCCTTAATTAGGTGATTTATTATAAACACCAGATGATAAATAAATTGTATCAAGGACTCTGTACAACTGTTAAGAGCAATAATTCTTTTCTTTCTTTTATTATGTTTCTCTAACGTATGTTTCTCTAGCGCATCATTCCTTTCAAATTTCTGCCAGTAAAATGTAATATTTTTTTATGATGCTTTGGCTAATGCCAGCTTCTGTGAAATAATGATAATTTTCGTTTATATAAAATTTTAATTCCTAATTAAGTATTAAAAAACACAATTTGTTTATCATGAAATATATATATTATTGATTACATTCATGATTTATTATTGGTATAATGAGATTTAGATAATCTAATAAGTTAGTATATAGCAATGTGCTTGATATAATTATGTTAGATGATATCATTTTTATTGTTGTTGTTGTTTGAACTGCTGATTCTTTTTAACGGTTCAGGAAGTGCAGTTCTATCTTGTCTGTGGAAATGACAACATGTCTCTTAAAGGAAAATATACTTTTTGATAATTAAAAAATTGTTTCCTGAAACTTCCTTTTTTATGGATTATGAAGACAGAAAGGATTATTTAATTTCAACGAATAACTGCCCAGGTAAGAGGTTTTAACTTCAAAAAATGTGATATTATTAAAGCATTATTTGTGGCAAACTCTTCTCTGGACGGAGGAAAAAGGGGGTTTTATTAATAATTGAGAAATATCAGAGTCGGGTAGATTTTGATTGTTAGATTTGTTACTTTTAGAGGTAGTATGCAAACTTAGGAGGCCGAACTTTTAGGTAGATTTCGTAAGAAATACTACCTATTGAAATCTCCCATATGTTGAAAATTTTTAAAGACTTTTACAGATCTACACTGATCATGACCCCTAAAGCCCAAAACACCCCCATTCAAAACTTTATCTATATCTATATCTATATCTATATCTATCTATCTATCTATATATATATATATATATATATATATATTACTTTTCTATGGACACGATAACATATCCAATCAGTTTAAAGCTTTCAAAACTTCTAGGAAAAGTGCAAAGAAATATTGCAATACAGATTTTTGATATAATTAAAAATGGCTTCAAGGAGTGCAAAAAATAGGGTTTTCAGAAGAAAAAAAATCATAACTTCTTCATTTCATAACTTCTTCATAAGATATCAAATTCACTTAAATTTATCATAAATCCTCTTAATATTATATACAACTTTTGTATGGGCATGCTTTTGATAGGAGTAACTCTTTCACGAAAAAAAGAAATTAAAAACAAAAAAAAGTGTGTATGTGTGTGTGTGTGAGGGGAGGGGCTGAGTCTGTATAAGGAAAAAAAATCTTATTTCCCTTAATCCGTTAAATTCTTGGTGAAATTTGTACTTAACTTTGAAATCTACCTGCGCCTGTAGGCCAAGCCCAACAGGGAATTTTCTATATTTATGAAAGTCCTAAATGTTTTTGTACAACAGGAGCAGATAATATAATTTGGAGAGGATGTAAACAGCATTATAACTTCATTTTTTCAAAAGGTTGACTGGAATAACCAGGAAATTAATTAGTAAAATAATTCCTTACTATCAATTGATAATAAATTAATTAAAACAATAATAAATATTTATTAAAATAATTCTTTAAGACTATCAAAATTCCAATACCCCAGAGTGAAATTCCCCCGTGACAAATGGGCCAACTAACCCCGTATCGCCATTTTTGTTTTTCATGACTGCAAGGAATTATTCTGAAATTATTTCAATAAAAAAAACATGCCCTAAAACAACTACGAACAATTATTTTTCTGAATTATTATACATCAAAATCTAAAATGTACTCTACAAACAAATAAAAAACGATTATTTATAAGAGAGGAAATTTACTCACCTTTGCAAAATTTTGAAAATTCTCAATGATTCTGTAACGGACGCTTCGACTTCAATGGTGCTGATGTTGGAGGAGGAAAGCAAAGCAACGCATACTTGGCTGGACTGACAATGTCATCTAACGCAAAGTTTAAAAAATATCGCGAATGGGCCAACATGCCCCTATGGCCAACTAGCCCCGGTATACTCTATATACACTGGTGACCAAAATTAAGTACCAGTCACAAAATGCCAATTTTTAAGTAAGCGAATACTCAAAAGGAAGTAATATAAATCAAATAATTACTATCCCTACTGCACAGCTAGCCCATATAGCATCTCATTTATGTCACATATGGTCCCAAGTGTCACAGTCACTACGGTGAAACAAAAAATAGGAAATTCTACACTTCTCAGTATGAGTCTCAAATGAGCATTATATGTGACTCCACGACGAGGCGGCAGGTGACTTTACAATGTAGTTACATAGTAACTCTCATGTGACTGTCATTTTTAGACTCAGTTTCAAAGTAGTCATGAACGTTGCATTATGATAAGTCACCAAATAATACCACATTATACTCACATTGTGGCTTTTTACAAAAGAGCACAATGGTGATTTCACAGGGGTCTCTCTGTCACCTGAAAGTCATCATGGGACTTTAATGTGCCATTATTTGGTAACTTATCACAATGCAGCGTTCACGATGACTTTGAAATTGAGCCTACAGATGACAGTCCCATGAGAGTCACAATGAAACTGCATTGTAAAGTCACATGGTGACTCGTCACAGAGCAGCAATCACAGTGACGGCTCAGTGGAGCCACATACAGTGATCATTTGAGACTCATAATGAGATGTATGGAATTTCCTATTGTTTTGCTTCACCGTAGTGACTGTGACACTTGTGACCATGTGTGACACGAATGAGAAGTTATATGGACTAGCTGTGCTGTAGAGATAGTAATTATTCGAATTATAGTATTTCCTTTTGAGTATTCGCTTACTTGAAATTAGCATTTTGTGATTGGTCCTTAATTTTGCACACCAGTGTACATAGCTGCGAAGAATTCCTGTTATGCGTTAACGCTATTTCCGATTCATAATTCTCACCTTATTTAATTGCAGAATTCTGCTATTTATTAAATTTAAAAATAGCCAAAGATTTTTATTCGACAGAGTGATAAACTAAAAAGTGGAATATTTGACAGTTAAGTATATGCAGATAGATATATTTAATTTTTTTATCTTGCTAAAGAAAAAAAAACTTTAAATTTTGCAAATAATGCGTGAAATATAAATATGCGGATTGGAGTGATGGGAACGAGGGGGACTGCTACGATTTTAGTACTGCATAATATTAGGGCTCCGCTACTTTTTTTGTTAGAAATTAAGCCCTATACATAACCAATTTAACTGCGTTTAACTTTGAAATATACAGATTATCTTTTTAACCGAATAGATTGCATAAGGTTGTTATGAGTGTTTCGTAAAGATATATAACCAAATTTCATATTAAGACACATTATATTTCCTAACTAAACCGAAGTTTTTAACACATTTATACAATCTCCAGACAGAACAAACTCGGAAGAGTAATATAAACACATCATAAAATACTCTCAGAATCTTAGAAAATAAATTAAATTAGACATCTTGAGGTCCAAAATCCCTGCTTATCAACCTATGAACTTTATAGCATTTTAATGGAACTACGAGAATATATATTACAGAAATATGGTCTGGAAATCAATGCATAAATCTAAAAATAATCAGATAAATTTTTCCCTACTCTGTGACCACAGAAAACTTGTCTTATTTGATAGATGTGCTAAGATAATCTAAAATATATTATATAAAAGCAGTTCCATAATTTGATTTTGTTAAAAGCTATCCAAATATAGGTGAAACATTTGCAGAATTAGCAGGTTAATACAATCATTCTCAGGTGATAATAAATTAATTTTCTTAAGTTCTTAGGTTCTAATACATATCTTGAAATATTACATAGTTATGTAAACAGCTAACTGGACAAAACAAATAACGTTCTGTTATTAAAACATGGCTCAAGTCTTAATATATGCGCTAAAGTGTATAAATCGAAATTCCTTTACATTTTAAATTTATGAACAAAACTAGATGATGAACAATACGAAATTAATTCGAATGTTATATATCACAATTTTAATGTTACTCTGCTGTATTGTTTAAATAAAGCGAAAATATACCTAAAATTTAAATTAATGATAAACAAAAATATTGAGCTGTGTGCGTTCATTGATTGCATAAACACTTGCATAAAATCTTCTTATGTTATATTGTGTAATATTTGTTTTCGAATTTCATTAAATCATATTAATTTATTAAATTAAAATCAAGACAGTCCTTAAATACTGTCAAAGAAGCATATAATTTTTTTGGAATAAAATGTATTCAATTTTCTAGCATTGCAATAAATACATTAGGAACACTTACTTGTTCGATTTGAAAGCTTATTGATGATTCAAAAGGATTTATTTTGGAATATATTAATTATCAAATCATTATACATCCATGTAATTTGAAATTTGTAGTACATCAATACTATAAATATTATATTCAAGCCTTTCCACAAGATACTTCAGTGAAAACCACTTCTAATAAGGATGAAACACAGAATCAAATAGCTAATAGGAAAATGAGATTTGGGTTTACTTTCAATGATATGATCGTTATTGCATTAATATTATTGCATCTTACGTACTTAGTTTAATGCACTTTGGTGTAAAGAATGATTTTTTGTATTTAAACTATTTAAAATCATTTTACAAATTTGAAAAATAATTATAAAATATAAATACTAAAAGCTAATTCTATTTTTTTCTGGTTATTTCACTAAACGGATCAGAAACACTTCTTTCCATACCTTATTTAAAAAATATTAAATGTCATAGAATAAGTAACAAAATATCCAATATTAATCTCACTGGCTTAAAATATTTTTTATTTAAGTGAATAAAAAAAATTCTCACAATCTGATTTTGATTCTTGATATCAATGATTCTTACGGGGATTAACGAAACCTCTAATCATGAGGTAGTTTGTTCGTGATCAACGGGTTTTTATTAAAATAAATAAATTCCGCAAAATTTCATGATATAAGAATGAAAGCGCAGAATCAATATGCTGAAAATAACATATGTACTTTAAAGAGAAAATTAATTTACTTATGCAAGATTTCATGAATATTAACTATATGCGATGTTTTTATATATTCAATACGTATGGTAATAAAATTAAAACTAGTTGATAAAAAATTCTCGTGATTTTGAAATGAATTTTATTATTATTATGCGATGTTTTTATATATTCAACAGGCATTAGTATTAAATAATTTAAAACTATTTGATAAAAAATTGTCATGATTTTTAATTAAACGCATTTTAAACAATTTCGTTTATACAAAGACGGAAAATAGATAATTAGTTAATACGTCGTACGATACACTGAAATACAAATCAATTTTTCTTTTAATAAATCATTTCTATTGCTAATACATTTTTATTTAGATTAATAGACATGATGTACATTAACCCATTAACCGCCAAAACTATTACGATAGAAATTTTCAAATTTCTTGTTGAAAGTAGTTTCCCACCACAAATTCAGTAATGTAAATTTCGCTTTAGTAAAATAGCAAAATTCCTGCCAATAAATAAGATATTTTTATAAATTCTAAAATAGTGGCGCCAATGTAATTAATTCATTGCATGAGCAATTATTTTGACTGTTGCGTGAACGCAACGTCAGCGGTTAATGGGTTAATAGAACAAATGAAGTAAAAAATCTGAAATTTAACACATTACATTAAATGATTTTTAGGTACAATTTATGAATTGCTATATATATGTGACAATGTATGTGTTCAGTATCAGTACTAGTTTATAAAATAAAATTCTGTGAAAATGTTTCAGTATATATTAACAATTTGTCTTAGTAATTAAGAGTGAAACACTTACAAAATTAGTATTCTTAGTTAATTATTAGTATTATTAGTATAATTAGTTACAATATCTTTATTTATGATTTGGACGTTTTCCTTGCCTCAGACCTTATGAATTTCACTACATAGACCATTCTAAAGTAGTAGCGTATAAACACACAACGAGCTGAATCCTAATAATAAAAATCAAGAGTAATAAATAAATAATTCTTGCCGTTTTTTTTCAAGTAACATGCTACTTTTTTTTTTTTTTTTAACTTGACAAAAAAATTCTTTTAACACATTTCACTAATAATTTTACAGAAAATTTGGCAAAATGTTGTATAAACAATATGACGCTATTGGAATATAAATATATTAAATATTTAATGAACTATGAGCAGTTTTATTAAATAATTTTTATTTACGCATGCGCGAACGATAACAAAGACTTTTTCATGATTTAACAGTCACAACTATGGAGCAACTCATAAAAATCTTGTTTTTTTCAATTTAATTTTTTATTGTTGCTTTAGTTCTTAGAAAACCACCAGAACAAGCCTCCTAAAGTAAAAAAGAATTATCAAAATTGAAGCATTTGTTCTAAACTACTATTTCACATTCATTAAATACTAAATGACCATAATTAGCTGAAAGTCAGTTACTAAAATGTGGCAATTTTTTAAAAATATATATCAGTCAACTGCTTTTAGAGAACATTTAAAAACCACCTCACTCTATCGCCGTTATCGTTTTGAATTTGCACGATATTTGACTACCTTTTTTATATGAGTTGCTTCATACAGTTGATTATTAAATCTTGAAAAAAAAAAAATGTTTTCGTTCGAGCATAAGTAGACAAAAAATACTTCATACAGCAGCTAATATTTAATCGAAAGTTTACAATATTTACATCCCAGTTGCACTATATTGTTTCTAATATAGTTAGACAAATTTTATGAAACTGGAGTTACATTTGGTATAAAACACTGCATGATATAAGCAAAAAACATTTAAAAAGTTTTTGGAAGTTAAAACAAAATCGCTACTCAGCTATACGTCGATTTTGATAAACCCGGATAACCATATAGCGACGCAATGTTATTTCTTAGAGTTTCGCACTTAAAAAGTAATAACGGAACTATTTTAATGTCACTCACGTGTCTGTCTGTCTGTCACAGCCATTTTACTCGTAGACTATGGAACGTGAAAAGTTGAAATTGGGGGAAGTAATAAAAACAATTGGCCCACATATTTACAGATAATTAAATACTCATAAATATATTTTGGAAAAGTGTAGAGAGGTTAATTAAGTTAGCTGAAAAAAAAAATTCTTTGTTTATCGTGTGGGCATCGAGTGAAAGCTTTCGTAACGTTGAACTCATAAATATATATATTTTTTATTTTAGGTATAATATTTTCAGAGATATCGTCGAAAATGCAGTGCAAAAATATGGCTCCCTCACTCTATTTCTGAATGTACTGAAATTGAAATTATGAAAAAAATTAGTAGTAAACGTTAATTTAAACCTTGCAGGAAAACTATAGCGATTA